>CM038721.1:9688985-9858985 GCA_021613375.1 Megaleporinus macrocephalus | reverse complement strand
TGCAGCTCTCTGTAGGCCTAAACATTCCTACTGTTACGGTAATGATAGTTTCCTGTGACAGTAGTAATTTACTGTATTACTCTCACAGTAAAACATCATCACCGTCATGGTAAAACGTCATTATCGTCACATAGAAACATCATCACCGTCATGGTAAAACGTCATCACCATCACAGTAAAACATAATCACTGTCATGGTAAAATGTCATTACCATCACAGTGAAACATCATCACTGTCATGGTAAAATGTCATCACCGTCACAGTAAAACATAATCACTGTCATGGTAAAATGTAATTACCGTCACAGTGAAACGTCATCACCGTCATGGTAAAACGTCATTACCGTCACAGTGAAACATCATCACCGTCATAGTAAAACGTCATTACTGTTACAGTGAAACATCATCACCATCATGGTAACACGTCATTACCGTCACAGTGAAACGTCATCACCGCCATGGTAAAACGTCATTACCGTCACAGTGAAACCATGTGAAATCATCACCGCCATGGTGATTATGAGAGGTATTGTTGTTTTAGTGTGACTTAATGATGATGATCTTTGACCGTCAGTCAGCTCCAGTCTCTGTGCAGCTCCCTGTAGGTCTGGGGTTTATTTCAGAACACAGGATGCTTTAGTTTCTTGGTTATTGTTTCTCGGTTCGAGCTTAAATTATCCAGCTAAACTGAGAAATCCTGCTTTGTGAAATATCTCCCAGAGTAGGTTCTTCTCCTGTGGACTCAGCGACTCTGAATGAGTTTTTTTTCTGTACTATCTCAGTTTATTGGACTATTTCACAACCAGGGAAGCACTTTGTGCTGTAATTCAATTCTATTGTTGGAATAAAAGCAGCTCTTTTTCTAGCTTGTTTGTGGATTCATTATTTCATTATACAAAAGGGAAATTATTGTTATTTTTTTATTTTGTAAAATTATCATTCTTAAGGCTTATCATTAGGCATGTATTAATTATTCTGTATATGCATTATTCAGTTCCTCCTGAAAATTATTCCACATCATCTGTGAGTTATACGTTATCTACTATTATCTATTGTTGGTCTTCACAATTTTGATATTACAATAAGCATCAATATGCAAATAAGCCCTCTGTGCATTAGGTGTGATGTGGACATCCTGACCAATCGCAGTTCAGAGGAGTTTCTGTGGATGTTTAGATGAACTGTACTCATGGAATCCAGCAAAAGACAACTGTTGTGGTTAAATATCTGTAAACGTTACGGAGTTTTAATGTTTTGCAAGATGTATAACAATTGCAACATGTTTGACTTTAATTACTGTATTTCTTGATACTTTTCAATTAGCTTTAATGTTTTACATTATTTTTGTGAACTCGTTTATGCTGATGTTAAGTGTTACCACAGTTTGTAATCAAGTAATGCAAAACAGCTTGAGATTCTGGGAGAATCAGCAGGTCTACAGAGGATAAATGAGTTCTTCCAGAGAAGATCTTCATTAGAGATAATCGTCTCCTTCTCTTCCCACTGCTATCGAACAACTTCATTAAAATCAGCTTTGTTCATTCAACCTGATAGAACACATGAATAATTCTGTATGAATTAACATACATGGAAAGGTAATTAGCAGTTTGGGTTATGTAAATGACAGTCATATTTATGAGGGCAAATTGAATGATATTAATAATGGACGATAAACAGGATGACGGGGGAATAAGTGATGCGGAGTCAGAGCACAGCTTCATTAACTTCATTTGCTTTGTTTTCCTGTGTTAATGAAAGCTTTGCAGTGTGGGTTTAATGCAGGGCTGGTTTATTCTGACGATACTGTTATCAGCTCTCTCACAGTCACAGCTTCACTCAATTACTGAGCTTTTGAATTACAGGCTAAAGAACGAGGTCCAATGTGATTCTTGAACATGGACTTAATGACCATGTCAATAAATATTTATTTGTTATTTGTTATCAGTCAGCTGGTCAAAGCTGGTCAGTCTCCTTCTTCAACCACGCCCATGTTGCCTAGGCCACGCCCTTTAGGACCAAAGTTTTTCGCATAGCACACTGAAAAAGAGGGAAAGAACAATATTATTATTGATATTAATGTTATGTTCATTCATTCAATAATACAAGTTGCAGGACACCTTTTCCCCAAAGTTAGATTTCAATTAAATAAGAAAAAAATCCTGTGCATATGTAATTTATAATAAATTTAAATTTATAAATAATTTATTGGTGTGCTTTTGATCTTCTACACCAGGGGTATTTAATTAGAAGTCAGTAAGGTCCAGTTAGAGGAAGTTTTCTTAAGACAAGGTCCAGACCATCATAATTTATAACTTGTGTTATGATTCAGTGCCTGTATATTGAAGTAGCCTAGTATCAGCATCTTATACCATCAGCAACTGAAACACCAACACATCACACATACTGTTCAGTATATTTCAGTATATTTACTGTTTAAATGCTGAACTGAATGAATTATTTGTAAACTTCTAATAAATGTTTTTTAGACATGGGCTACATTAAAAACAATGTTCTGAAAAAAAGGCATCTTAAAGTGTTTATTTATAGAAACAGTAAATAAAGCAGCGTCTTCTGGTTAACTCAGTTTCACAGCTTGACCTGTTGGTTTGGAGCCGCCTGTGGGAAGAATAAACGTATACGTCTCTTTATTTCAGGTTAAAACAGTCGGGTTTCTCCGTCAACTTTTCTTTTTAGAGCTCGTTAATCTTTGCACAGATCTGATTGGCTGAGGTGCGCCTTACAACGCACGCGATTGGTAGGTGAGGTTACTGCGCCCCAAAGCCTGTATACCCTAATGACTAGAAAAGTCGATTTTAACGCTTAAAAAATCAATACTTTCAAAATTAAATCGCTCTTAATAGTTTATTGGTTTGGGTCAGCATTGGACCCCGGACCGCGGTCTGCCTTTTAGTGACCTCTGTTCTACACATTGCTTCATGTTCATCAAAGTATCTTCCTCGCCATGAAAGGATATGTTGTGTCTCTTCCTCGCTATGATTAAACTGATTTAACTAATCAATTTCTGGCAGCTGTTATTTTAGTTTTGTTTTTTTTGTTACTACAAACTGACTGGGTGGGCTATGTGTCTCCAAACTTTTGACAGACAGCATATATATTGTTGCCGTCCAAAGAAAAACAAATATCTCCAAAATAGTAGTTTTACATGAAAAGACCAAAAACATTGTTTACTTTAAATGTAAGTGAATTGAAAGAGGTTTCATTCCAAGTGATTTTGGAGCTTTTCTATTGGTCCAATCCACATGTTTTTCTTTGGAAGGTCACAAAATGTAATATATGCTGGCTGTTCTAGCAGAGATATAAATATTTTAATGTACAGCAGTGTTTACATAAACATACAGACACGCATATGGGTTGCGTATAGTATGTGCTGCTAATATGTTGTTGTTTTCAGACAAAAAGAGAAAACAATTAATGTAGCAGGATTTTATTCCATATCAATTCCAAGTGTTTGTTAAGTTTTGAGTTTTGTAACAGAAGATACACACTGTTATAGCGTTACAATATATATATATATATATATATATATATATATATATATATATATATATATATATATATATATATATGTATATATATATATGCCATATCAGTAGAACATTAATATTTACTTATACTGTATATGAGATTGTCAATACCATTATACCAAAAATTATAGAAATAATTGTGATTAATGATATAGTGGGCTTTTGTTGTTTATCATCACTGTCCAATGAAAACCATGTATTTCCATTTATGTTGATTTTTATTTTTTATATAATTTGCATGCAGCAGCAGCCGTTACATTGTGTGAAAGACGACGTTCCAAAATGACATTTGAAAAAAACAAACGTAAAGTGGCCAATTTAACTAATGAGCCAGCTCGCTTCCTAGATATATAAACTCATATGTTTACAGCTGAGTTAAGCAAAGCCGCGTTTCTACTTTAAACTAAAAATATAAGCAAAAAAAACACATTTTGCGAACATACATGCTGAAAAGATAGAATGATCTACAGAGTTAACAAATAAACAAACACTATTTAGTGCTGCCCTCTGATACATGTTGCCCCATGATGTCTCAGTGAATGCATTTACCACTATTGTCTCAACTCATCAAATCCAGTTTGTGCTCTGTTTGTAGCAATATGCTCGCTGTCAGCCTAAATAATAAAATAATAATAATAGTAATATATTATACGCCTAACTGTACCTATAACATAGCTGCTGTGGTGAATCGTCACTGCTGCTTCTGGAAAATGCTCCACCTCAGATGTGTTTCAGGTGATTAACCAAGGCTCTCACAGAGAAGATTAGATCTGATTACTGACTGTGATGCTGGTGATTAAGCCTGATGTCGTCCTCATTAACCCTGCACTCCTTCTGCTGCAGTAATGCTGAGTGTAATGCTAATGTCGAGCTCAGCTCTGAGATTCTTCTCTCAGTCTCAATCACAGACACTCCAGTGATTTCATCAGGAAGACTGTGGCCTTTCACACCCAGAGGAGTTCAGCTAAGGGGATTAACTGCAGAGGAATAACACCAAGTTTCAGAAATTTCTGCATTTCAATCACTGAGTGGTGGTGATAGGAACCAGGAGGACATCATATCTACAACACATGAGTGTTTCTATGGAATGTTGTTGGTGGTAAAATAGTGGAAAATCTTCAAATAAATGTGTTTTTTGGGGGACTGTGATGCTGCCTCCTGTATCCTGTATCTATCACTTCACCATGAATTGATTTTAGGGCCAATGCTTTTAGTTTCACACACCAAACAACTGTGAATGTTAAATTAGCTGTTTATTTATACAGAGAATTTTGAATAACTTGGTGGAATTCCCCTTTAAGCAGAAGTTCATTTTGTACCTTTGCAGTAAAGTTCACCATCTTTGTCTGTGACTGTGGTGGACTCCAAGCTTTTCCCACACAGCAGACATCGGAAACACGTCTTGTGCCACGGCTGCAGACAAAACAATACAGGCAGACCAGACAGACAGTACAAGACAATTAAAGTGATAGTTCAACCAAAAATCAACCCCCCACCAGTTTTCCCCCTCAGAGGTAATCAATCAGCTGGCACATATTTGGTGATGTTTTTTTGGTGATGCTTTTTAGTTTTAGCACAGGAGCTACAAGGCTAATGCCGCTAACTGGTAATGAAAGCTTCCTCTCCACAAGTTAGCATGATGCTAACTCCCTGCCTAAAGAATCACCCCCACTGCAGTCAATCAGCCGTCACATGTTTGGTGTCTGAAGTTTGCTCATAGAATTTTGTTCATGTGACTTTGTTCATTTTTGTATCTTTATTAAGTATGTGTTAGAGATGGGGCTAGTTCACCTTTCCTGCCCCCACGATCTTCTCAGCAGCGTAAACGGCCTTAGAGCAGCGTGAGCAGCGCTCAGAACTGCCGAACTTCTGAGCAAATTTGCTGGGATTAGAGTTGGTGGAGGGACGAGGAGGTTTAGGCCTGAAAAGAGAAGAAAGGGGACATTAAATGTGGATTAAAAGGTTTTTTAATATGATTTCTAGTATTAGCAGTGTATAATGTGGTAATGTGTTCCACGTGGTTGCTAGGATGGTACTAGATGGTTTCTATATGGTTTTGGGTGGTCACTAGAATGTGTCTAGACAGTTGCTAGGTAGTTAATAAGGTGTTTTGCTAGGAAATTCGTACATTATCTTAAGTGGTTGCTAGGGTGTTGCTAAGTTGTTTATGTGTTATTATAGGTGGTTTCTATGGTATGCCAGGTGGTTACTAAGGTAAGTATGAACATAAATACAACTTTAATATGTAAATGTATACAAACCTATATAACATGTATATATGTATTACCATATATATAAATCTATATATCATGTACATATTATCACTGACCAATGTAATCTGCTTTATAAAATGATTATTTAAATCTATGGATGTTTTTTTCTGGATTTTTATGGATGATTTTGCATTTTAACAGTCAGCACGCTCTAGAAGAATCCATCTGGAGTGCTTAAAGATTCTTCTAATCTCTGAAGTCATACAATTAAATGGTAACCTGTCCTTAACTTTTTTTTTAAGTTAATGTAACAACATCATATTCCTGATCATTTTTGGTTCAACATAAAATGTTTGCAAATTGTGAAATTAAATAATTAAAAAACATAAAACTCAATGAATGAAATTACATGAATTTTGTTTTTGATATGGCAGTTTGTGTGGAAAGAGACAAACTATCCCTGAATATATGGGATGTATATATGTTTACATGTGTTTTGCACTCACTCCTCAGACTGAAGCTGTTCGCCATCCACCGGATCTGAGCTTAGCGCCCCAGCACCCTGACCATATCCATAGCCTTTTGGACCGTATTTCTTTCCGTAGCAGGTTTTACAGTAGATCTCCGACTCGTGCGCTGCTACCGTGGTGCTGTCCAGGCCTTTACGACAGGCCACTGAGGAAAGACAACACAAATACAACCTACTTTATCAGAACTGTTTAACAAATACACGTTATACTAACAGTCAAATGTTTGGAATGACTCTTGGCAGTTATATGGTCACAGTGTCAAAGATAAATATTTAAAATATTTGTAATATTCTTTTTTCCTGTACGTCCTGAACTTCCTAGGTTTTAGATTTCTGCTCCTCTGTTGTTTTTCATGTGCTGGTGTTAATAAAGAGCAGAATCATCCGTGTCCCCTTCTTTGTCAATATTCTACATTTGGTGTCAGAAGTGGGAAGCCACCCCTCTGCAGCAGGGAGTTGAATGGTGCACTAAAGAACTTCTAAGTGGATGGTGAAGAAAAGATTGTGAGGGATACAGTTTTGCAATGCTCCACAGCAGAAACAGCATAGTGAGACTCGGCAAAGACAAAAGAGAAAGCATAGAAGTGTCATGGTCAAAGATTTGGTATTACATGGAGGATCTCAAAAAGGTACCTACATATCATAAGCCTGAGACGTCAGGGAAATGGGAACCAGCCAAGAGAATAGCTATGATCATGCTCAAATCACTGAGATATACAAATCTGCACTGTGCCCCCAGTCCATCTGATTATCAACATATTAAAATATTAAGCATTTGAAAGTAGTTTATAAATAGCTTTAAATCGATTTTGAATTTACTCTCTGTTCAGTTATAAAATGCTAGACAACCAACATGGCTATACTGATTGGCCAGTATGCCAGCATCCATACCAGCATCCACACTGAGCATATGCTGGTTTTACTATTGACCATGCTGGCCTGTGCTGGTTATTCTAGCAGGGGTGACCTCATTGTGTCCTGCAGCTGTCCTGTGCTTGGCCTAGGAGCTTAGCATCTGTGGCTAATTTTGGGCTGGATGGTCAGGGGTTGCTGGGAGATCAAATTCCACATTACCAAAAGCTTCAGTGCCAATCGCAGCAGATGGAAAAGAACAGGCCCCCGAATGGAAGATAATTGTAAGGAAATTAGCATAGCAGAGCATTCCCAGTGGCCCCATCTACTCATCTCCACACTCAGCCTGGTCCAAACTACTGACAGCAGCAGCTAAAACATGCAGTTTGCTCACACAGAAATACATTGCCCTTAGCATTACTTTTAGCATTTAAAAAAAGTTTTTAATAAAAATAAGTGGAAAAGTTGTTTATATCTCACAATTTTACTGAAAGAACAGCTTTACTGAAGAAAAATTCCACCTTGTAAATAAAACTGTAAATAAAAGTCCACACATTTTATTCCCTTGGTGTGAAGTCAGCGCTCATTAGCACTTGAACCTGTCAGGCATTTTTGGCCAAAAAAGTTTAAAACAATGTTTTTAACAATGGTTCGGGAAGAAATAAATAATTAAACATCAATTAGACCGATGCTGCAGGTTAAACCATAATATTTCAATAAAGCTATGAAGTGCTAAAGATATTTACAAAGTATGAGCACAGAGCTGATTTGTGATGAACAATGCTTCAAATTTCTTATTATTTTTTAACTGTGAATATCAGAAAAAGAAATATTTAAAAATGTTCCCAAACTGGTCTGTGAAGGATTTCTGAGAATACTCCAAACTTTTTGAATACTTTTTGCTTAAATATGTGTTCATTAGCATGCCATCATCCTGCTGCTTCACATAACTATTAGCATGAGCATTAGCATATTGCTAATTGACTTTCATTCTGCCTGCAGATGTTTTCAGCGTTTGCTTTAGGAAGCTGCTTGCTGAGAGAACTGGGCCTAATTTGTGGATAGTAGGTGATATAGAGGACCCTCTGGTTAGCTTTGTCAGGCAGACATCCTCCGCCAAACCGATTAGCATAAAACTAATATGTACAGTGAGAGATTTAGACAGACTAAGGGTATGACCTAAATCACTGCTGAGAGTTGTGAGCCTTGTTCAGCTGATTTACTATCAAATATTACCTTAGCCCACTCTTAAACTAAATAAACTAATGCTAATGCTAATTATCTGTTTAGTATATTAATGGCTCGATTCCTCCACAGTGATCATAGCTTTGCTGGCTCATAAGAAACACTTTATAGTGTTCGTCTACTGCTGATTTAGGCAATCAAAGACATATTTATTTATAAAAATGGACAAAGTATAAACAAAATTCAGACTTCAAATGGCTACTACAGTTACTTATTAGCTTTACTAACATGATAATCCATATTTATGGATCTTAGAGTGTATCATACAGTGTCAGACATCACATGATCTTCTTTTTTCATATTAAGAAAACTTCACATGATGACATACGTGGAGATAGCACCATGCTAAATGGTGCACACAAGTTCCAATACTTGTTAGCTATTAGCCTCCAGTGCTTGAGCAAATGAAGCAACCTTCTTGGCTGACATATATGGTATGAGGGGAAACATTGGACATCTATTTGTATATCTACACTATCAGTAGTGATGGGATTAGGATTTGAGTCTGGGTTAGACCACGATTAGGGTTAGGCTCATGTTTTTGGTTGAAGTTAAGGTTAGGGTGAAAAAAATGAGGGAGACATAAAAACTGATGCTACAAATTGTTATTAAAAGGTGTTAAGCTGAATGTAAATTAAAGATATCTACACAGCATATGCAGTGGCAAAACTTTGATTATAAATCTTTAAGGATTCCCAAATCAGCCCTCCTCCCCCACTCACTGCAGATGAAGCAGGGTTTGTGGAAGCTCCGGCCATTACACTGGATTTCCTCAGCATGGTACACGGTTTTCTCACAGGCCGCACATTTGGCCCCCCCACCCCAATTCGGCATTCTCAGAATGGTCTACAGGAACTGGAAAACAAAGAGTTGACAACCTTCAGGTTAAAGTGTTGAATGTGATAATATGAAACGCAATTAACTGAAGTGTTAATATGCAAATGGTCACTCAGATCAGTGTGAAAAGACTCAGAATTGTTCACAGTGGTGGTGATAGGAACCAGACATTAACCTCTAAAGAAAGTTATTAGATAACATGGTTTCACATAGACTGTCTGAGACACTGTAGATTTTGGCCTTAAATTATTCATGCTGGAGACTCCTGGTTCCCATCACCACCACTATAAAGAAATCTGATTCTTTACAATTAACCATTTCACACCAAAACCCACTCTGAATGAGTGATTACATCTCAAACACCGAACAATAAGAGATTGTGCTGACAAAAATGGAATTCCTCTTCAAGTACCTGGAGAGTCACTGTGTATGTAAAACTCTGTGTCTCTTTTTCACAAGTTCTTTACATTTATTCTCTGGTGGTCCTGATTTGTTGACATTTTGTTTACATATCAAAAGGGAGAAACAGTAAAAACCCACTTTGGAAACACAATGATCAGCTCAGGCCTGGCAGCCACACCCGCTACTGTTCCCCAGTGTTTACAGAGGACTTCAGTGCATTCAATTAGCAAATCTCCTGCTTGTCTGGTTGGGTAGCAACAATGCCGCCAGAACTAATTCATGAGCAAAGGATCCCAGAACAGTGTACACAGCAGAAAAATGATTACCAATAAAAATACAGGCAGGAAATCTACAGCAAATCTCTTCCTAGGTGCCACACGTTCAACAGGACAGGAGGAGATCTGCTCATTTAGGAAACTGCTGATGTATATTCCCACAAAATACAGCACAGAGAAATGCATGTCAGTCCTACTATATTCGTATATGTAGCCTTTTATATCCGACAACCAGTAATGAGTTTGGTGGGGCATGATGATTGGCTAGTGGGTGGGTAAAAAGTGTTTGCACCAAGTCGATTTCTCTTCTGATCTGATATCTAAAGAAAAAGTTACCTCTTATACTCCAATGCTGTATTTACATAGTGTTAGATTGTTGAGAGCAAAACAAATATTTAAAGAATTATTATTTTTCTTGGTACATTCCACCACCGCCAGTGGTAATCAGAGCACTCATATGCTAATATAGGTGATAAATGCTGGATTCTTTCATAGAGATTCAAGAGAGAGAACAACTGGTTTGAGATTTATTCACCTGCAGCAGAGCTAACCATGTTACTGTCAACACATAACAAAGTGATCCCTTCTTCTCATTTTGAAATAGCATACTAGCCATGCCAGCTTATAAGTTGTTATAAATATCTGTTATTTTATTTACTTGTTTTTTTCACAATGGCTTCCACTGTATTAGCTATGCTAACATAACAAAGATTAAGTCTACACACAGATTAAAAGCAGAGCTAGTTACATTTACTCATGTACTTCAATAACTCATTGATTAATATTTTCTAATAGTTATTAATAGTTATTTTAGTCATTGATATGTTGTTAATAATTGCATTTTGGTGATTAATTTCATTGTTTTGTTGTTGACCACATGTGTACTAACTCAATTTTTTTAGACCAAGTTTAAAACCAAATTTAGCCCAAAAAGAAATAAATAATCGTAAAAATGCCCCATACAAACTTCGGCTCCGGTGCTGGTAGATGGTGGATTTACTGGAAAGTTCGATTGCAGTTTTAGAAGTTACTCAGTACTTAAGTAGTTTTTCTAGACCTGATATTTAAGTACTTTTACTTGTTTTACACGTTTACTCTTTTCAATATTTTACTCAAGTTTCACTACTATTACTCTACTTACTGCTGATAAAAAGGAATTTCCAGAGGTGGATTACTATTAGCACCATAGTTTATCCCACTATCATAACTACAGATTGTTCATAACAGCTAGCTCCACAGTCTTTACTGAATAATCAATAGAACAACTAAATAATTCCCTAAATAATAAGACCTGATGTTAACAAATGAATAGACTCTATTATTTCTATGGAGATGGAAGCTAATGCTGTGCTGAAGTTATTCCATACATAGAAACGAACAGATGCCTTTGTGTTAGCTGTATATCTCATTTAGGCTATAAAAGTATATACGTTATCTCACAGCTCTGAGTCAGAGTTTCTGCTCTCAGTGTGGAAGACTGAGGCGTCACTAGAGAGGAATGTGCTGATAACAATCCAGAAATAGTTCCTTCATTAAAGCTGCCGCTGATAAACACATGAGCACCTATCTAGGCACTCGTACGATGAAACACAACAATGTATAAAATGATTCAATCTGTTCATAAACGTAGAGCCACTGAATAATTTATAGATTCAAATTACAGTTATTTACCAATACAGTTCATTTCTTAAAGTCTTCCATTCATATTAAAATATGAAACATTTTTATCTTCTACATGAATTAAAGAGAAATTCCACAGAATTTTCTGTAAGCACAGTTATTAGAGTGAAATACTTGGTTATAGAGACTGATGGGAACCAGGGGTTACCATGTCTATAACACAAATATAGCCATTTATTTATATACAGCCATTTGATTTACTACCCAAAAGCACCAACGAACCTACATGAGAGTTTTTATATGTAATATCTATGATGGTAAAATTGTGGAAGACCTTTAGCATCTATTGTGCCTGGCATGTATCCCTCCACCATGAATGAATTAAATAAAAATCCTCTTAAAATAATAAAACAGTATCTCAGACATCAGGCAGCATATTTATAACTATTTCGTATAATGATTTAATATGAAATGGAGGTGTTAGACTGACGTCTGGTTCCTATCACCCCCACTGTGAACACTTCTGGAACCCATTGCAATCGAGCATTTCACACCAAACCACTCTCAATAGCTTCGCGTACACCTTAACCATTCAAAAGTGCAGAAAATTTTGAAAAATTGATGGAGTTCCCCTTTAATTCTAGAAATCTATTGGAGTTTTGACTAATGGATGTGTAAATAAACTATAATTCACGTATTACATATTCTGTATAAATGTATATACTTACAATCCAGAACTTTCCTCACGGTTGTCCAGCTCTGTCCTTCAACCTGAACACTTCTGACCCTCAGGGGGCAGGGGCACTTATATACAGGGCATCTTTCACCCAACCACACACACAAGGTTTCAGCAGGTCCAGGAGTGTCGCTGACATCCAGATTAAACCATCCTCCCAAAATAACCACAGACAAAAGAGAATACTGACTAATCCAGCCGTGCTGCAGCTACTGCTGTCTCAGATCTCCTGCAACCGTCCTGAGCTTCCAACACGCCACTGCTTCATTTAGGCCTAGCAGAAAGTTGTTTACATCTTTTAAAATCATACAAAACAGAGTACTGTTGAAAAACAGCTCTGTCTCTAAAACATCTTCTGATTTTTGATGACATCACCATGCACCAGTGGTAATGTTAATCAATAATATCTCACTGGGTTTAAGTCAAACCTACCTACCAGTATAGAAGGAGAACGGGCTATGATTTCTAGAGATGCATGATACACTCACAGAATCCTAACGCAATAATGTATATAATAATGTATTTGTAGATACAATCTCAAGAGTTCTTGACTTTCATTATTTATGACATTTTATTATTTATATTGTATATTGTTGATCTCCAATGTAAAACATGTATCTCTCCATTTTTGTCAATTTTAAGTTTTCTACATCATTTGTACACGCCAATGGGTGTTTACACTGTGGGACAATTTCATGATGAATGGACCAATAGAAGTTCTCCAAAACAACTTATAAAATTCTTATCTTATCTTATCTTAGATGCAGTGGTTGTTTAGTGGGGGATATTTTAGAAAAGCAGAATGTTTAGGTGACGCCGGCTTCCTGCACTAAAATATTAGCATTTTATTTATTTTTCTGTGTGTATTATGTATGAGAATTAACAGATATGTACATGAAAAACATGGGATCGGGATCGGCCCAGTTCCCACACCGGCGCATTTGCACATTACCGGCGAGTTTGTGCTATTCCACAATAATCCAGACAGAACAGTCTCATCATGTTACTGATGTTAAATGTAGTGTTAGGAGTCTAGCCCAAACACCCTGCTAGAAAAAAAAACAGCAGACCTGCATGGATCCTCACCAGAAACACCAGATGTTGTGTAATGGGTGCTGGTATGCTGGTCTTTCATTAAAGCTGCCACTGAGCACCGATCTGGATTCTCGTACAGTAAATAAAACAAAGTTTGAGATGATTAAATCTGCTTATAAATGTATATAGATACTGTAATACAGTTCATTTCCTAAAGTTTTCGCCGAGTTTTTTTAGTCTGTGGTGCGGCTTAAATTGTTTTCCCTTATTGCCATTTTTTAAAAGTACTTTTACTTTTATACTTTAAGTAGTTTTGAAAGCAGTACTTTAAAAAAAAAAAGCTTGAGTTGATACTTCAACTTCTACAGAAGTATTTCTAAACCCTAGTATCTATACTTCTACCTGAGTAATGACTGTGAATACTATTGACAGGGGTGCACACTAGACCACCCAGCAGAAAGAAGTTATCACACAGGTGATGAGTTTCACCAAAAAACTCCAGATCCTGCTGTTCTGAATGAGAGCTGAACTGAACCACAACCTTTTATGCTAACACAAAGCAAGGATGAATACATGGTGAGATGCAGATTATGGTTCACATAGACATTTTCTTATGTGATTTTATGCAGCTCTTGTAACATGAAAACAAAATCAGTGAAAAAAATCTTGTCATCCAAAAAAAACCCATGCATCTCTTAAACAGTGACTTTACAGGATAAGACACAAACATTCTTCCTTTTTAACATAAAAATAAATTCTCTAAATTTCCTTTATCATTCGTTTGCACAAGAGTACTAACGCTGTTTAAATAATGTAGAAACAAAAAAAAGATCCATTAAGATCCATGTTTCTCAGAAGAGCAACCTATATTTAATATATGTGCCTATAACATTGTATTTGTATTAATAACGTCTACTAATTTCTCATAAGGCTGCAATAATATACTATAACGAATGCTTTGATTATTTAAATGTTATAAACCCAAGTGCCACCACTTACTAACAATTAAAAAACACTATATTTACAACGCCCGTGACCGACTAGCAGGATAAAGCAGCAGATAATAGATGGATGGATATTTACAATGCTGGCTCTGAGTGCCTGAAGAGCTGTAGTGATACTTAAAGTTATACGTCTGAATGTAACATGGGTCTGTCAACACATAACAAAGTGATCCCTTCTTCTCATTTTGAAATAGCATACTAGCCATGCCAGCTTATAAGTTGTTATAAATATCTGTTATTTTATTTACTTGTTTTTTTCACAATGGCTTCCACTGTATTAGCTATGCTAACATAACAAAGTGTGTCGGTCTGCACTACACTGAGCAATCCTATTTAGAAAAGTTTTTCAAAAAGTTACAAGCATGTGAACAGTAATGATGATGATACAAAACCTAATTGAGATTGGTTACAGTACATACGGTTTCACCCCTGTAAAAAAAAAAAGGTTAGAAAATATCAGACTTTTTTTTTTAAACAATTTAATTAAAATTTGCAAAGTAATATAATTAAAATGATTAGTTTAGCAATACTTAATGCACATTCATCACACATCTTTTGCATACAATCCCCCTTGCATGGGTTTTATCCACATAAACAATTTACACAGCTGTAAGACCACTACAGTTTATTAATCCACCTATAATACTTCATCGTCTTCGCCGACCTCTCCTATAAACATATGGCACAGCGCCATAACAATGGCACGGTAATATTTTAGGGTACGTTTAGCACCGTTGTCTAGATGACCTATTTCCTGACCACATTTCATACATTTGGTAGAAAGTCCCTGAAATGAAAAGATAAAAACACCTGTTTAACCCCCCATACAATCATAGTTACAGCATTTTGTATTTTTACAAAGCTAACCCCATAACTAAAGAACGCTAGCGGATCAAATGCTAAAGTCAAGTCTATTGGATTACAGTGTCCTGGGTTTGTGTGGGTAAGTTTTGAGGCTCAGAGTAAACCCAGCTGTGCTGGGCTATATTTGGAGCCCTGTCTGGGCGGACAGCACCATACACTCACATATATATAAAACAAACATGAACGTGCCTCGGTCTTCCAGTGAGTCCAAGCGCACAGTGAAAACACCAGGACCGCGATGACATGAATAAAGCAGAACCTACAGTACCAGTCAAATAATCAAACACACAAACACACATACAGGCTCAGGAGACGCTTGTGGACTCGGAGCAGACGCACTGCATTAAATGTTTTCAGTGTGAAAACTCTAAACTTTGTCTTAGGAGTCCTCCGAGCTGACATCCAGCTTCCTCTGGGGGATGTAGATGTGTTTGGAGGCTGTGCGGGTGGTAGTGGTGGGCAGGGAGGAGACTGGGGTGTGGAAAAAACTGTGCTGGAGAGCAGGGGCACCTTTGGGTGTGGTCAGGAGCGGCTAAAAAGGAGATCAGGACATAATCAGCCATTTAGTCAGAAAACAAATGACTAGACTCGATATTTAGACTCGATATTTAACCATTAAAATAATAATAATAATAATAATAATAATAATAATAAAGAATATAAATAAATACATAAATACATACAAACTAACAGATTGGTGAAGCAATGGACCATTTGAGTAATTGACCTATCTAAACATTACATCACACAATCTGATCACATAAACATGGTGCTAGGTGATCACATGACTGTGTTCAGTAACGTGTTTTCATATTTAGTCTCATATGAGGACCCAATATTTACCCAATGACAGCCTAATGTTTACATTCGGCTGATCAATCACAGAAACGTTTTTTAGAGACAAAAGATTTATTTCAGGTTTGCAGAGATTAAAAGAAGTCCTCACAAATACAGCAATACAAACATGTGCTTGGCTCACCTGCTGCAGACTGATGAAGGTAAGAGGCTGGCTGTGTAATGCCCCGTGATGAAGTGCTCCCGCTGGAGAAACAGGTTTAACGAAGATCATGCCGTGCTGGGTCATGCCTGGGGGTACGCTTGGGTTGGGGTGGTCTGGAACCACTCCGTTGGGAGTGGGAGTGGGTGTGGAGGGGCTGTGAATCAGACCCATGTTCTGTAGGGTGAAGTTGAGGATGGCTGGGCTGGGACTGGGGGAGAACGGGGAGAGGGGGGGTACCCGGGGTAGGTGGAGGCTAGTGGGGGTAAACTCCTGAGGAGGGGGCGGCCTGGAGCCTGAAGAAGAGAGGGGAGAGAAAAAAAAAAGGCCCTTGTTTAATGTATGGTCGCTGCTGTGAGGAAATATGATATATTACAAATACAACAACAACAATAATAAATAATAATAATAATAAACAAATGCATTAGACTTGCTAATGCAGCTCAGTCAGAAACATTTCTTTTTTTTAGCATTTCAGAAGCACTAACAGGTCTGCATGCGGGCGTACCTGCGGTTGGTGTGTGGTAAATGTTGTATGTTGGTGTGGAGGCTTTAGAAGCTTCACAGGAGCTTTGGGTTTCCTTAAAGCTGAGCAGGGGCGGCTGATGGATCGGAATCAAATAACCTGTGGGTATTAAAGTCTGACCAACACAAACAAAATAAGATTACAACACTGTCCATAATTAACAGACAAATTTGTTTCAGAATAATATAAATGACTTTCAAAAATAAGGAAGGATATAAATGGATTTTAATGAAACGTGCATTGTTTTTTTTGGAAATCAAAATTAATACCTGTGTAGATGATCATCCATGATATTTAAAATAAGTTCTTTTTTCCCCATTAGCATTATTAAATTAAAACTGCATGTCCCACATATGGTTACACTTTAGTACTAAGAGTAGAGGTATGCAATATGACATTAAGGGGTGTGTCTCAAAACCTAGTGAGTGTCTAAGTAGGCTGTCTAGGTAGCAGCTGTGTAAGTAGCAGCGTTCTCTCCTCATCTCTCCTCATAAAACAGATTACTGAGACGCTCTAGTTAGAGAGAGACTGCGTCACGGCTTGTTCCCGTCCACTGCAACACAAGACCGGTGGTTTAGCTGGTTGCTAAGTTACCAGCCGGCATCCAAAACAATAGCCCGAGGCTTAAAAATCCACTAGCATAAATGCTAATGGCTCGAGTATAAAACTGCTAAATGGTGAAGGACTCGTTACAGAGTTGATAATTAAATACTGTTTTGTGTGATTATATGACAAGAAACACATTAAAACTCCAGAGAGAATCAAAATAACTCACATTTTAAAACCACTTCACTGCTCGTAGATTTGCCTGCGTTGCATCATGGGATTGTCTTAGCGGCTGGTAACTTAGGTCTAAATCAGGTCTAAATAAGGTTCCTCAGTAAACAGCATGTTTAAGGTATGTAAGAATTGGGACAGACTACATGTCAGGAGCGCATACTATGATGTAAAATGCTGTCTATGTAGGAGCTCACTAGATTTTGAGACACACCCTATATATGTAAATATATATGCAAGTTTTTTTTATTTTTATAAACAAACAATGTGCTGTTTAAGCATGTTGTCGATATCAATTGCAATAAAATAACTAATAAACAGGCATGTTTCACAACTTTACTACCTCACTGGACTATTTATTACACATTGCACAATTTGCACACTACCGGCAATTATTTATTATTCTCTGTCTGTACTGTGTTGTGTTGTCTGTCCGCACTTGTTTGTTTTTGTTTTGCACTTGTGTCTTGTATGCACTGTCTATGTTGCACCATGGTCCTGGAGGAACGTTGTTTCGTTTCACTGTGTACTCTGTATGTAGTTGAAATGACAATAAAACCCACTTGACTTGACTTAATTCGATTTACTGCAATTCATCCCAAAGTTTTATAGCACATTTTTTTAATTAAGCACTACTAATGCATAGTTTCTGTAACTACTGTGATACAAACCAGTAAAACGTGTTTTCACATCACACACCAACTCTAACTTTGAAATTCAGAAGTTTTTGTTTCTCCCTACCTCCGTGTGCATGTGTCCGCTCTGTGTCTCCTGCCCCATTGGGCTGGTTCTCTGGATGTGTGGTTGTGTGCGCTGTGTCGGGGTCAGTCCCGTCTCGCTGCTCTCAGTCTGAAGTTTCTCCTCCTTCTCCAGAAAGTTCTCAAGGCTGTGCTCCAGCGGGGCGCCGCGCGGTTCAGGGGGTTTGGTGAACTCGGGGTCCAGGTGCAGTGCTCGTGAGGACGGTCGGTTGGACTTCAGTGCCCCTCGTCGCGCCTTTAGACGAGCCTGCAGGATCTCACCCAGCTTCGGGGAACTGCTCTGTAGAGGAAACACACAAGAGAGTGGGGGGTGATTCCACTGAAGTCATGGCTCGTTCAGAAGCCCAATAGAAGCATGGCTTTCTGACAGAACTTAACATGCTACAGGAAATGTAGGAGGCGCTATGACTTCTACAGTTTAAATTTCTAATAACTATGAGGCACACAGCATCTGAAGCTACAACTAATAAAAAATAAACAAATAAATAAAAACACAAGCTGTGAAAAGATTAGCTGTGTATTATGTTTATAATAAAATACATACATGCTGCATGACGTTCAGTAACCAACACTAAAAAAAAACTTCAAATAAAGGAGTCTTACCTTTGAACTGCCCTCAGCCCGTTTAATTTTAGAGGGACTTCCATCCAGACCCATTTCTGCACCCGCTCGTTTCAGAGACGGGCTGGCGGGGTCGTGACCTTGAGCCTGAGCTGCCTGACCTGCTCCCGCCACGGTAAGTGGCGACGCTTTGGTGTTGGGTCCCCCGGGACTTTCAAAGGTCATGCAGCGCACAGCCAGGCTGGTGGGCGGCGGCCTGGCCGAAGGGTGTGGCCTTGCCGAGGCGTGATGGACGTAGAGGGCATAGGATCGGCCCACCTGGGGCTGAGGCAGCAGCACAGGTATGAGGGAGGAGCAGTGAGAGGGGAGGTACGAGACTGCCCCTGATGGCACAACAGGGAATTGCACTCCTTTGGAGCAGACGGGTGTGGATTCTGCAACAGAGCTGGCTATGGAAGTTGAAGGTGAAATCAGTGAGGCGTCTTCACAAACTTCTGTAGCATCTTCTCGGTCTGGCTGCTTATGAATGGCCCTAAAATGGGAAGGTTTTCGATTAGATAGCATAACAGATCATGCTGAACTTATAACTGTAAACCCTGGAATTTCCTACTTTCCTTCTCAGAATGTAAATTGAGAAAATAAATAAATAAATAAATAAATAAATAAATAAATAAATAAATAAACTACAAGCTTTACAAACAAGTTTATTGGATCTTACTGCTTTGCCAACAAAAGTACTTGGACTAGACTCCTAATGCTTATTCATCTAGCACTGTAAATTACTCTGGCTACAAGAGTTTGATAAATATAAATAATAATAAAAAACAAATAAACAAACATATAAGACATTATTTTCTTACACAGCTTGCTCATCCAGCTGCATCTTACAGATCGCTGCAAGGTGGGCCAACCCTCCACTTACTGCTTCACCTAAAACACAGAGGAAAAAATTTTTTTTAGACATGAATTCTTTGATGTGAACTGTGATCCAGCAATACAGGGCGTACGTGAACTCACTGGTCATTTTGATAGGGCTGGTTGGGGCAGAGTTTATTTTCCGCCGGTCGTCCTGGATGCTCTTGGCCAGTTTGACGAGCGAGTGGTGGCGGGTGAAGCCCCGTTTGCCTCCTGGCGAGCAGAAGAGGTTTTTGGTGCAGTTATCTAATGAGGCGCGGGACTCCAGCGGCCGCGAAGTCAATGAGGCAGGCGTTGCCGTGGCAACTTCCAAATCTACCAGAAAACCAAACAAACGAACAAATTAGGAAGAAGCAGAATGCACCCAGAATAATGTTCACAAAATCACTGCTGTGTTACACCGAAACCTAAATCGATGATCTAGTTCAGAACAAGCCAATACCCTATTTCTATTATTCCTAGTTATTTTCAGTGCTGTGTTTAATGTATTGTACTGTATTGTAACATATTATAATTCAATCATTTAAATCATCATTTTAGATGTTGACGGCAGCGTCAGCTACTTTAACAGTTACTATACTCTGGTTACTGTTGTTGTGTACAGGCTTTCCTAAACACGATCCAGCAGCTGATCAGTGTTCTAGAAGTACTGACCATACCAGAGATGGACCGATCAGCGTTTTTGAGGCTGATTCCGATTGCTGATCACCTTTCAGCACAATCGGCCGATAGCCGATACCGATCGAGGGCGGGGCTATATGCCATGGCAGGGCAACATGTAGTTATTAGCGCAAGCAAGTCATGAAACATGGTCTAAACTGGTTTATTACCATTAATAATATGAATAATATGAGCTCATAATAAACAGCATAATATTTTAAAGAAAATTAGAAGTAAATAGACAAAGTAAATGGGTCATTTGTTTTGTGCTAGCTGCGCGTGCTAGCTCTGCTGTTTGCTGATAGTCACTGTATTCAGTCGTGTGCAATGTCGTATCAGATTAGTGTTAAATGTCTTTGTCTTGGTTCCTCAACGAGAGACGCATATTTTACACACTTTAAAAACGTCCTGGATAAATCAGTGTTACATACAGTAAAACACTGCCAGACGATGACATGTTTTCTATCAGCGCATGCTTTTCTGTGACGCCGCTGCTTTAGTCAGTCTGTGGAAAATGAAAGGGTGTGTATTTCCACCTAGTGGTTCAGATAGGAATTGCAGGGAGCTGGCTGGAGGGCTCCTCTTCCTAAATGAACCGCTGGCTGGAAATACAGAAATTAGGCTCATTTGTTGAAAAATATCACATATTTTAATTTTAAAAATCGGCCAATATCGATACATATCTGATTGATCCTTCTATCTCTAGACCATACCATGGCACTGTATTCTGAGTTTACTATAACATCATTTATTAGCATGTCAGAACTGGCACTAACCCTGTGGTGAAGGCAGGTCCTCTGGGCCGGTCCATTTAAAAGCCGGTTTCCTCCCCCGATCCTCCGTCACGTGCACCTTCTTAATCAGCTCCAGGCTGCTCAGGACGTTGGCGATGTCATACAGCCGACGGATCTTAGCTAAAAACCCAATAACCAAACCGGTTCAGTCACAACAGAAACTGTACAGACACTCAAAACAAATGCATTACAAACAACATGTAGTGTTTTCACGTCTCCAAAGAACATCTGTTTTACTTTTAACACAATCACAATGTTACAAACCAGTTTTGAGCTTATAGCAATAGAAAAAAATAATTAATTAATTAATTAATTAATTAATCTCAATGCAGTCCAGCTGCCTACATCACAAGTCCAAATGAAAGGGGCCCAGTTAGTGATCGCTGTAGTGGCTGCTGTCTTTCATGTATCATAACTTACTAGCCTACTAGCCATATGAAGGCTGATTAATACTAGTAATTAAACTTTCTTCTCGAACATAATGAGCAGTTAATGAAGTTACGGAAGATGTGCAGCCAGAAGCAGCTTATATATATATATATATATATATATATATATATATATATATATATATATATTTATTTTTTATTTTTTTTAAAGCAGTGACCCTTATGGTGTGCAGTGTCTGACAAATGCAGTCCACTCGAAGCCCATACTCACTCTTAAATTTGCTCTTGTCCTGGTCCACCACCTGGTCCTCTCCAATTAGGATTTTTGCAGCAATCTCCAGGCTCACTACGCGAGGACTGGACACCAGGAACAGCATCACAAACTTCTGACTCATTACCCGCAGCGATTTATCCTTACGACTGCTGCCTGCAGGATGACAGAGCGACAGGACAGTGAGCGACACACACTCACACCACCAACAGAAAAAGTCTGAAGTTTTTAAACTTAATGTGTTTCCCAGTTTTTCATCAAACGTAGTCAATACGCCAAGACATGTTTGGTTTCAACTGGCACTACTAAAGGTAAGTAAGTAAGTGAGTGAGTGATGCCCACATGTATAAACTCATGCCCACTCACCTGTTTTAGCATCCCCCGCGGTTTCAGAAGTGAAGCTTAGCTCCTTTTGTCCGTCTCCATCCTCCTCGTTCTCCTTCTCCTCTCCATCCAGCTCAAACTCCTGATCCAGGTTTTTCTGTCTGAGCTGCTGCATCTGCTGACTGTACCGGTTCTCTTCGCCAGCCCTTCGCAGAGCCGCCAGCGTCTGTGCCAGCCTCGCTCGCCCGTGCCAGGTGTACCTGTTCTTGGCCAGTCGGCTTACCATGTGCAGGCTTTCCAGAACGTTCATGATATCGTAGATACGGCGGCGCTCCACGTCTGTGAGAGAATAATGAGAATGGTCAGAGTGAAGCCTTTTCTTTGCTATAGTTAAGTTATAGGTTTGACTAGGTTTTTCCAATGTCTTGCTTGTTTTCCTTGCACCTAAAACGCCAACTGCTATTAGAGGTGTGCAATATGATGTTTTATCGTTATTGTGATACATTATATACACTTTTTTTAGCGTATAGTGGAGACTGACTGTACTCAAAAACATTGGAAAATTGCATGTTTCACCACAAGAAGAGTGTAATTGGCTTGTTTATTTATTGCAACAGAGCATGTAAAATATTGGACAAAAATTAGTGTATTAATATCATTTTAAATTGTGGCTCAAATGGCTTCTGGTTCAACTTTATTAACTTTATCACTGTGTCTTAAAAATGTTATAAAATTATACTATTTTTATACTAATTTTAAAATTAAAATTATCACAATGTTTTTGCCATTTCACCCACACTTAACTGGTTTTAAATCAGATTAACATTACTTTTAGTAAAAATACATTTGTTCTGTTTAGGTCTTTGCAATAATAAGGCTGTGTAATCTGATACAGTATGTTATCTAGTAAGCAGCTTCTTATCATTAATAAATGGAGAGATTTTGTATACTGACATCCTATAACCAACCAACACAAAATCCATAATTCAATACACTGAAAATAAAGTTAATTATGTTTTCAGTATTAAATATTAGAACATTTTAGGATATTAAAGTTAAAATACTACAATATTTAATAACAATAATAATAAATACACATTGTTAAAAATAGTACCCCCCGAATTATCATACACTTATAAGAAGCCTTTGTTCCCTGCTTTAGAGGAAAGCTCTATCAACATTGTGAGCTTATTTAATCCTAAACATTTATTTATGCAGCATGTTTTCATATGTTCTCCACTTTCAGTGGTTACAACACTACATTCTGACATAAAAACTGTATTAATACATATTTAATTAACAGTGCTGCAGGAAAGATAGTTACTTAGTTCAGTGGCAACATCATCCAGGCAGATGTCGTTGTTCACAGCTGGATTTGGGTAGTCGGGATATCGAGCAAGGAACTTGTAGCATAGCAAACCCAGACTTTTCTCCTTCCGGCTCATCTGAAGCTTCTCCGATTCTTCTCCTCCCTCAGGCTCCTGTGGAGGACAACAAGCCACACCCTTTTAACACACTCAGCATGTAAGCAAAAGGTATACAGTAAGGACACAGAGGTCAACATTCACAATACAAAAAAGATAACTCTCTAGCTCAGGTGTTTCTCCAACACTGGTGTGGTTCTAAATGCAAGAAGCAGAATTTACTAGTTAGCTGGATTACGCAGGCTTGCCCAATAGCAGGAGAGCTACTGGACAGTTATGTTATTTGGCCAACTCGTCCCCTGTGTTTCCCTCTTGATCCCACTCACGTCTGATCCGAAAGCATGGCCTAATTGACAGATTTGAGTTATTTTGAAAGCAGGAACTCTCAATTAGCCAGGTAACTTTGTCCAGAGGTTGTCCAGTAGGAATGTTCAGCTCTTGCCTCACTAAACAAGCTTGACTTTGGACTTTGATTATTTGCTTAAACTGAAAAGTTCTGCTTTGCAAAATCCCCCCCGGATGTGTTGGAGCAAGAAGGCACCAAACAGGCCAAATTAATAAATAAAATAAAATGTACCTGAGAAGAACAGTCTGCTTCTTCTACCTTCGTGCTGTCTGTACTTCTTTCTTTCTCACGGTTGCGGATCTCAGGGCTAGCAGCACTAATAAGCATCTTCAGGTTGGACGTTGGGGTCCAGGGTTCCCCTGTCGGAGCATCTGGGCCTTTGGTGGGTGTCGTTAAGGGTCCCATGCTTTTCTGAGACTCCAGAGGAGCTGCAGACTTTGCTAAAGTCTTTACAGGTGTTTGTGGCTCCACAAAAAAAGCCCTCTTCTAAAAAAAGAAGGCAGAAGAAATAGAGTTAAAGTAAAATAAAGCAAGCTTAACTGATTTATAAAGTAAAGTAGGTGCAAGGATTAAAGTTCTGATGGCAAACATTGCAAACATTTGGCTAGGATTCATTTTATCCACAGTTTACAGCCTTAAACAGCCCATTAACCGACCTTCTGATTAGCTGATGTTAATTCGTTTGGGCTTCTCAGAAGTTTTTGGCCATCCAACAAAGTACTGGACATTTTCCACCTAAAAAAATAAAATAAGAATATTCGGTCAGGATGTCAGGAAGTTTGTTAGCTAATAAACTAACAATAAATTTGGGTCTGACACATCATTAACGTTTTTACTGTCAAATATGTACATTTAACTAGAATAAACAAAAATCTAGCATTTCACATATGAACTACAACTACCTTTTCTTCACAGCGTAATACAATCTGGGCGAGAGCATCGTGGACATCTGTTTAATGTACTGTTTCTTGATTAAACCGCTGCGATCTGTAATTTGTCATTTTTTATAAATCAAAGTTATTTTGATTTCAAATAGCCGAACTGACCAGGAGCCGCCTGGCGGTAACTGACACCCGTTCCATCGAATCATAGCGCAGAACCGGCCCGTACACGCCCTTCCACTAAAACCAGCCAATCAGTGACAGAAGACGACACGTCTGCCCGCCCTCTTGCACTGGCAACAGCCAATGAGCGGGAAGCAAGGGGCGGCGTTTCGGCGCGCAGGGTCTCACTTTTTGAAAATCTTGGCGCGGAATTTCGCAACCGGAACTGACGAGGGGAAAATTAGCGGCTAAAACAGCTAAATAGGGGCCAAATAACACAATAATATCACAAGGGTGAAGAAGACTGAGGTGTAAAGCTTGAAAACGAACCAAACGCGCGTTTAAAATCCTTAATTTACCCCAATAATCTGCCGGACGTAGCCTTGCTGCCCCAGGTTAGCTTGTGGCTAACAGCATCACCGTGGATTAAGAAGCTATAGCAACACAGCGGCTCAAAAACACCCCGGGAACGAGTGGAATTAGGACAAAATAGCTATATTTATGTAAAAATAAAGCATTGCTAGCGTTATGTAAACGTGACTGGAAAACTGGAAAGCTGGCGGGATAAAGCTGTTCGCTTATTAGCATGTTTGCTAGCGCGGATCTGTAGGTGTAAGTGCAAAACAACGCAAAACAAAACTCCGCGTAAGAGATTAAAGTATTTATAACATGTTGGGGGCATACAGGACGGCTATTTATAATAGAACACGAGTAAATCAACCCTGTAGTGTTTAATGAGTTACTGACTAAGCGGCAAAACTGGAAGCAGAACCGCGGCAACAAACATGAAGCTGAAGTTGGCTTCTGATTGGAATTTGTCGTTCCACCTTAAGAAAGGTACGGGGGTCACATTCTGGCGCCACAACACGCAGATAAACCCTTTATACTTCGTTTATGAGTAGATACCATCTAGTTTTCCCTCCACTGTATAAGCAACTGGAGTTTTGTAAACTTTACAAGTTATTCTAGTACAAATTCGAACTATTAAACTTACTTACCCAAGTCGAAAAAACAACAGTCCGTCCCGAAAGCAGAGAGCAGGTTTGATTAATCCATTCCGTCTCTTCAAAGAGGAAAAGCTGATTTTAGATCAAATGTGATCCAGACTATCTTTCTGTCTATATTTCTGTCTCTCCCCCTGTCTCTCAGAGGCAGATTCAGTCAATCAGACGCAGACGGCGGCTGCTGGAGCGCCTCAGTCACTGATGTTTCCGTCAAGTCCGAAGTTTTCCCACTTAAGCGTTTTTCCAGTTCTGTGTGGATCTTTACCTGAAGTTTTCTTTTTTTTTTCTCCCGGTACGTGAATGTCCTGGTTTAATTTTCCCGGGTGTATGTGTATGTATGCGCGCTCCTTTCCGCGCGTCCCGCTCTGAATTTGCCGGGCAGAAGCGCTCCGCCCCAAACTCCACCCACAGCCTCACCTAAAGCCCCGCCCATATACACGTACGCACGTAGAGATTGGACAAATTGTACTCTACTTGGAATGAGTTAATCACGACTTACTGTGTAATGCCTTATCTTGTACTATATATATATATATATATATATATATATATATATATATATATATATATATATATATATATATAAAACATATCTCATAAATGAGCCCTAGATAGATACTTTATTGATCCCAGATGGAAATTTAAGGCATCCAATAGCTATCCCGTAAGTGCACAAGGTAAATCAAAATAGGACAAACAAAAAGTAGACTATAAAATAAATTAGAAAATGATAAAGTCTCACAGTGTGTATGAGTGATGACAGTAACAGTGCCGTTAACCACTGTAAACAGTGTAGACAACTTTAGTAGTGCCAATATGCTGTTATGCAGTTGGCAGTGCAATATGCTATAAAAATCAGTACTATTTACATGTATAGACTGTATACATGGTTTATAATATAATAGGCATAGTATAATAATAACAGTATAGTCATTATTATTATATAGTTAATGGTATAGTTGTATATAACATACAGTTATACAGATAAATCTGCAAAATAAAAATATATGATACAGTCTCATAGCTGATATAGTGGTCTTGAGTATAACCTGTTACAGGATTCTTTTTTAACTGTGCTGGGATCAGTTAAACAGTCTGATGGCCTGAGGGACAAAAGACTTCCTGAATCTGTCTGTGGAGCAGGACTGGGACAGCAGTCTACTGCTGATAAGCTCCTCTGCCTGATAATGGCTCTGTGGTCAACATTGTCCTTGATGGTCAGCAGTTTACTGAGGGTTCTTCTAGTGAGTCTTTTTTAATAAAGCATATCCAGGAGTTACTAGATTGAGGCCATGAGTTACATTTCTTCTGCTTCGTGGCCTCAGTATATTGATTTTTGACCCAAATATATGAACTTTTTATAGTACTTAGTACCTATATTAACTTAATATAGTATAGTGTGGCCTCAACATATTACTTTGTGGCCTTCATATAGTAAATTGTGCCCTCAGTACAGTAATATGTGACTTTATGAAGTAGCTTCTCATGTGATGAGAAAATGTTTCATAATTATGGCTTATTTACGACCTACTTACTACTTAGATTCTATTTTATAATTTCACTAATATAATTTCATAACAGTAAGGTAGTCTCTCATACTTACAATTTAGTGTCTTGTAACTTGGACTTGCTACCACATAACGTCGGGATTGTGTTCCATAATTACGACTTTCTGATCATGCTTAACTAGTATCTCTAATTATGACTTATTATTTTGAAGACTGTCTCTTTATTATAAAACAGTAAATCATCATTATGGGAAATTAAGTTTAAGCTTTCTGAATAATAAGACAGAAACACATAAAACTTTTTTTTTGTTCAAATGGCAGAAACAGGCTTCCATAGTCCATAGCTTGGTTATGTCATATTGTACCCCTGGATGCATGTCTCCAAAGTATGAGAGCCTGTATCTGCCACTGAAAAGGAAAGTATTTGTATTTTGTACATATATTATACTTTTGTATTATGATTTAGTATCTTAGTATCTAATAATTATGATTACAATCTCACAAAGTTTCTTACTATTATAAGATGCCAAATCATTATGAGATACTATGTCATAATTATTAGAGTCTTGGAGGTCGTCTAGATGTTTTTTGGCAAATGCAAGACAAGGACTTGTGGTATTTTTAGTCAGCAGTGGTTTGTGCCTTGCAGCATCTATGGATACCATTTTTGCCCAGTATCTTTCTTGTTGTGGAATCATGTACATTGACCTCATGTACATTACTTTAGGTGATCATCTGGGCTCTGTTGTGACCTCTTGGATGGGTTATCAACAGAGGCGTAGCAGCAAACTCTAGGGCGCTGTACACTCTCAATGTCAGTGGGCCCCTATCCTTGCCAGTACACGTGAGCAAAAAAAAAAAAAAGGATTTTCTTGGGCCCCTCGTCCTACTCGGGCCCTGGGTAGTCAGGTCCACTTTTCCCCCCACTAACACGCCCATGGTCATCAGCGTGCTTTTAAAGTTTTCACATTGCCACACAGGTTCTGTTTAAGTGATGTTTAGGTTGTTTAGTGAAATTAGTCATTGAATTTTATTGAATTTGGTTGAATTTGGTTGACTATGGGGGCAATTACTTAATTAACAGCTATTTTCCTTCAATAAATAAAATCATTATTCAATGATATATATTTGATATATATTTAAATGTGACAATTGTGCAAAAATAGAAGATATTTTTCACATATAATACTGATATTACATTATTAAACCATTATATATCCTTTTTTTTTTTTTTTTTTTACAACTGATCGAATATTAATGTATTGGGCAACAGCGATATCTTCTAGTATCTTTTACTCATTGTAGATATTCAGAATGCAGTGCCCACTGATTCACTAACACCAACTGATACACACGCTAACATGTGAATAAGAAAAGCACCAGCTCATAATTATGAGACCGCAAGTCAGTGTCTTATTTTTATGACATAATAAGCCATAATTATGAGATTATAAATTAGTATCTCGTTATTGTGTCACAAGTCATACTATGTCTTCATTATGAAATACTAAATCTTAATTATGGGAAACTTTTTCATTCTTGTTTCATGGTTGCTTCTCACTCCTCAACACCAGTCCTAAGACGCCCTCCATAGATATATGTATTCTCTGCACTCCAGCGCACCTCTTCCAGCTCATAATCAAAGCTTCCACAATTAGCAGATAAGCTGCATCAGGTGTGTTAGGGTCGTGGATAGCTACTGTGTGGAGCAGAAATGTTCACAGTGGAACCAGACGTCAAGTCAAGTTTATTTGTATAGCGCCCCCAGTGAGCAAACCAGAGGCAACAGTGGCAAGAAAAACTCCCTCAGACTGGAGGAAGAAACCTTGGGAGGAACCAGACTCACAAGGGGAGACCCATCCTCCTCTGGTCAAACAGTATTTACAGGTAATAAACTATGTACCAAAGAAAAGAGTCTCTGCTTGATATCTGGATAGCAAAGCTTTAGAAACTGCACAAGTAGAGGCAGCCTATGACTGAGGCAGTCTCTGACTGAGGCAGTCTCTGACTGAGGCTTTATATAAAGTGGGCGTGAGCTGAAACAGTCCCATCCTATCTCAATGCGGGTGCATCTGGATGGCACAGAGATGTACCTGAGGGTGTAGCAGTTGATACAAATGGGCAGGAGAGCTAGCTGGTGATGGGTGAGGAGGAGTCCCTGATGGTCAGTCCTCAAACAGTGTTCAACAGACAGGAGGACAGTCATTACCTCAGGAAGAGTAAAGAGAGAAAGTTAGTTGGGCTCAGGAGTATGACTGTAGAGAATATGAATATTCAGAATTTTAGAGTGTAGGTCCACCTCTAAGAACTGCCTCACAAAAAGTTATTAATGGAAATGCTTATAAATACAGTCTGATACACTGTTTTCCACTATTTTGCCTTTATTCTCCTTATAAATCTGAGAAGACTATATATTTGTGTTATAGAGATGGAGACCCCTGTTACCCTTTACCACCACTGTAAAGAACATCTGCGTCTCTACAATCAAACATTCACACCAAACCCTCTCTGAATTCCAATCCCAATAATAAATTCACGCAGAAATCATGAATTGGAATTTCATCATGCGGACCGCCGCTAGGTGGCACTGCGCGCACGCGGTCCCGGTGGGTCGCCATGGAGACTCCCGGCGGCACAGGGGGCGGGCGGGAGAGGGGCGGTGACGTAATGCGGCGGAGGAGCAAGCGAGGAGAGAACCGAACCGACCCAAACATACACACATGCACGCGTACACGCAGTAGTGCAGAGCTGCTGCTGCTGCTCACGCGCACGCGCGCGCACAAGCCGAGCAGGAGCGCTCAAGGATGCGGGACCAGCCCGGACAGAGCGGTAAGCACGACCTTAATCAGCCTGCTTTCGGTGTCAGCATGAGCCAAACCTACTGCAACTTCTCTGCTTGCGGATTAAAAATTTTCTTCCCCGGTTCCACCTTAAATGAGGCGCTTTAGGTGGAATGGAGAAATTCTAATAAGACACTAACTTCAGCTTCATGCTTGAGCGTGATTGTGATCCTTATAGAGCAGCTTCTTGTGTTGTTATGCAGATTCTGATCCTTTTTAAGATCTTTTTTAAGGTGTCGCTTCACTGTAGAAGAACCTTAGATAACTTAATAGAAGCATGTTGTTTGTAAATAGGATGGTGGTTCTGGGCTCTTTCTAGGAAAAGAAGTCTATTATTGAAACTTCATTAAGAAGAAAGCATCCATCCTTGTAAAAGGTTCTCCAGGGATCCAAAGCAGTTCCTCCACAGTTCTTCTATGAGTAATGCAATTTCGGCTTCATTTGGCACCATTGTTTTTAAGATTGTACCTCCATCATATACCTGATGAAGAGACAACTCCAAGATCCCCCAAACTGCACCCCTCCACCAGAATCTGACCAGTTTGATGTAGAGTGCTATGTTTGGTTGATTAAAAACCTTTTTGGAGACCTTCATATCTACTCAGTGTGCATGTTGACATGCCACAGTGGCCTTAGTTGAACTCCAATGTTCTTGCATCGATTTTCTGTCTTAGTATTTGCTGCAGGTGCATCATATTTATTCAGACTATTGAACATCCCAGTAGTGGCCAGTAGTAGCATTTTATCACTTCGAGCTTGTATGTCCAATTGTCTTGAAGGTCTCCTGTAAGATGTCTATGGTGCAACCAAAGACAAATTGTATTAGTGTCTTATAACTTTGACTTGCTACCACATAACATTGGGATATATATATATATATAGATCTTAAATCTATCACTTGCTATCTTATAATATCCTAATATAGAGAAAGTGTCTAATAATGCTGACATAGTATCTCTAATTATGACTTATTATTTCTGTCTCTTTATTATAAAACAGTAAATCATCATTATGGGAAATTAAGTTTAAGCTTTATGAATAATGAGACAGAAACACATAAAACTTGTTTTTTGTTCAAATGGCAGAAACAGGCTTTCATAGTCCGTAGCTTGGTTATGTCATATTGTACCCCTTGATGCATGTCTCCAAAGTATGAGAGGCTGTATCTGCCACTAAGAAAGGAAAGTTCTTTTGTATTTATTTAGTGTACATTTAGTGTACAATTCATCTTCCAGTGTTACTCCAGAATTAAATCAAAGTAGAGCTCAATCCAGAAACTCCTGCTGTAGAAAGTCTACCTGATTGCTTATTTTTTGATAACAATAAAAAGAGAATCTGTCCTGCAATGAAACTCACCTGGGGTCTCCTCTTGGTCTTGTCACATTGTGTCTCATTCTTTTGAGGATTCCTTAAGATGCCACGGAGATGTAAACTTGTGGGAATAATCAGCCATGCCATTCCTGAATTCTCAACGGATTAAAACGTTCAAGCTCCACATGGGATTCCTGAAAAATGTGCAACAATGAAGTTTGGACGACTGGACCGGCAGACCCTCCGGCTTCTGAAGCCCACTACAAAGCAACCGCTCTGGGCTTTAGCCTCAGACGAAAAGCACAGAGTGACCTCAAATCCCAGTCTTTGGCATGAGTGACTGGACATTGCCTTGGTGAAGGTAATGAGTTGAATCAAATCGTTCTGATGGACACGTAAAAGGGGAGGCAAAGCGGGACTGGACTTTGGATTTGGAGCGCTGGGTTGTTTCCGGTTTGGATTTGTCTGTTTGAAGGACCGTGGATACTAACAGGAAGGTTTTGGAGAGATGTCTGATTCTTCAGGAGCAGGAGCACCTGCCCCTCAGCAGCAGAAGAGGAAGCAGGTGGTTCACGGTTTGGAGGATCAGAAAAAGGTAAGAGTCATTTCCCTTCAGTAGACAGGGTCCAGTCCCTTAAGGGAATCCATGGGATGCTTATAAAAAAGGGCTCTCAGATGTTCTAAATGTTTGGAGGCCTCATCTCCATGCAGTTTAATGTTTATGTTCAGTTTAAAATGAATAATAACTAATTAAAACTAACATTACATATTGTAGTTCTATTGCACTCATCAGTAATATTATACATTGGATTGTTAAATAGATAGCTAGATAGATAGAAACTTATTATTCAACTCTGGCTAGTGAGAAACTTTATTGGTGGCATGTATGTAGCACGTTTTGTCTAATCAGCAAAATCTGTTTAGCTTTAGTAAGTAGATTTATTATATTTTATTATTAGCTAGCTCGATAAAACCTTTAATCTATATAGCTAAATCTGTCTAGCTAACTGTGATTACCTAGTAATCCTTAAGGAAACTGCAGAAAAGCATTAGCATGTTAGCTTGATAGTATATCATCGCTGTCCAATGAAAAATCTCAATTTTTGACGATTTTGATTTTTCAACATCATTTGAACACACCAATAGTTGTTTACATTTTCTGAATATTTCATGATGAATTGACCAATAGAAGCGCTTCAAAACAGCTTGGAAAGAATTCTGGTTCCATTGATTTATGTTGAAAGTAAAGTATGTTTTTTTTCTTTTCTGTAAAGTAGCAATTTTGGAGATACTTGTTTTTCATTGGACAGTGACAATATTATCATGCTTTTTGTAAGTATAATTTTTGTAAGCTATGGATGGTCCAATATAAATGATCTAAAGATACTTAAATTATTCAAAAATAAATAATAAAAAAAGGATTTTGTCAGAATTCTATGCGTTTACATGCACTTAGTTATCTGATAACCGCAGAAAATCGGTTTAATTAGATTTCTTGAGATATCAGATCATGGGGAAACTCTTGATCTACACATGTAGGACGATAATTGGATTTCTACTTTACAGCCGACCACATGGAAAATTATAAGCATACCTCACCTAGAACATGAAGCTAAAACATAGTCCAGTCTAAACAATCGAAGCTTGTTGTTTACATGGAAACTTAAATAAATTGTTAACTTTAGAAATCTGATTATAATCAACATGATCAACATTAAGGTCAGGATTAGGTTTAGGGTTGGGCGTAGGAGTAGGTGTTGGTTTTGTGTTGAAGTTAAGATTAGGTGTAAGATTAGGTTTAGAAGTAGGTGCAGGCTTTATGTTGAAGTTAATGACGGTGGACCATCAAAGTAGGTGTTCCCGAAATGCTAAACTCTGCAGAACTCTGTCCCTCCTGGATTTGACTTTGACATCTTTGCTTCTAAGCATTTATCGATCAAGACTATAAATAGCTGCACATCCGGATGTGGATTATTGTCTCTAGTGTTGATGTGACCTCAGACTTTGAGGTTTGAACACAGCCGAAGCAGGGCAGGCCTGTATATGATGAGTCTCCGAGCTGGTCTGCCTTGCCACATGCTTTTCTGATTTATGGCTGGTGCTAAAACCTCGTGTGTCGCCTGGCGCAGGGCCCGATAGTGTGGCATCAGGTGCAGCGGGCGCTCATTGACTCACTGTCCTTTTTATGAGCTTGCAAATGCATACAGGCCTCAAGCGACTACATTAGGCACCATGACTAGCAGTAAAGCACAAACACGCCTGAGCTTCCGTGCTGAAAGATTGAGCTCACATTCTTAATAAGAGACGCGCCCACAGAGCCGGAATAGACATATTTACATTCTTTACAGCAGTGTTTCCTAATGTAAGCCTCATGGGTCCCACTGAGTGCACATTACTGCTTCTGTTCCAGCTTCAGACGCACCTGGGCCGAGTGATCACAGCCTGTCAGATGGGAATTACCTGGTGCAGGTGTGCTAGGAGCTGAGCAGAAATAGAAGTGTGGGCTGTGTTGTGGTCCTTCAGGACTTGATTGGGAAGTAGAGCACAAAGTTAGAACTTTTTGGGTTTTTTTTATAAGGCTCTTTTTTAAATTTTGTTTTATTTTTTGAGTTTGTTTCTTTTGAGTTTGTTTGCCTCAGCCCAACAAACCTAATTCACATTCTGCTACAGCTTAACATGGCTGTGAAATTACTATCAGCTTAAATAAATGTGATAGTTGTGACAGGCCTAGTCGGATGTTTTTGGTTTATTGTGAGTTTCCAGTGGTCGACAGGTGTGTAGTGATGCCTGCAGAGGTGTGCAAATTGCAGACAACCATCTTATCCCCATATATTTATGCTTCCCCAAAATGTTCCTATAATTCAGTGTTTGAGTCATTCAGAAAGGTTTGGTGTGAAATGGTTGATTGTACACGCTCAGATTTCTTTACAGTATTGGTGATGGGAAACAGAGGTCCCAACGTCTACAACACAAAGATATCCATTATATTTACTGTCAAAACCACCAGTAAACCCACACATGTTCCCTGGGTTTTAATATGTAATGTTGATGATGGTAAAGTTGTGGAAACAATACGTTTTTAATATTAGTTTTTAATAGTCTTTATGTTTAATGTTCTTTCTTTTAAATATTTTTCTTTTTAACTGAGACAGAGGCTTTCTCTAGGTGGCGTTAATATCATGGACCCTGGCAACCCCATTTTGAGAGAAAGGTGATAGGAATCGCCAACTTATATGACGATATAAGGGAAATCTTCAGAGCAGTTTCTGGAATAACACTGTGCCTCTAGAGCCGACGGGCCTAGCAGTATATACAGAGCCAGCTCTGGTGGGGTGGAGTAACACACGGTAAAGCAAAACATAACCCGGAAGAACGGACCTCAGCACATAGTCCAACAGCACTTTTAAACCTCATTCTTCGTTTTAATTTTCTTTCTTTTAAATTATTATATATTTCTTATTTTTTAAACTGATTTATTTTAGTGTTTTATTTCTTATTTTTATCTATGTAAAGCACTTTGAGCTGCCACTGTATATGAAAGGTGCTATACAAATAAACTTGCCTTGCCTTGCCTTCAGTGGGAACTATTTTGCCCTACAATGCCCTGCATGTATCCCACCAACCTTTATAATACATTAAGAGCATTCACTTTATAACCCCATAACTGCAGAAAATCTGATTTGTGAGTAATCTCTTCACCATATTAACATCCATTTGTGGGATCAGACAATAGGAAACTTGGAGTCTATTATTTACATGAGTCAGGCAATAATTGGATTTATGTCCAACTGTCCAATGAACTCAGTAAGATGTGTATGCAAAGTAAGATGTGATGCAAATGTAAAACTCAAACATTATGATACTGCTTTTCATGCAAAATATGAACATGTGATATTATGAAGATAAAGCATATTTAAATTCTTTATTTTGTTGAGCATGTACTTGGTTTTGGGATCACTCCAAAAGTGTTTTTTTGCCATCTCAAGGTTTCTGACGAAGCAGTCTTCGCTTATTTCTGGAACCACAGTTTGTTTTAGTGCATGCGCAGACTGAGAAACATGAAAGAAAGCAGAATAAGGGGATACACACACCACTAAAACCTAATCTCAAATCCAGCTCTCTTTATTCATTTCTCAATTGGCTTGTAGACCGTAGTCTAAGTATGCTGTTTACATGGCTACTCGAATAATCAGGTACATGCAGTAATCCGATTATGATGTAAGTAAACACATCAGACAGTGCATTCATAACCATTGTATTACATGAAATAGTTACAAATACACTGCCTCTGTGAAGGAGGTGGACGTCTGGTTCCTATCACCACCACTGTGAACCATTCTGACTCTGCCTCTAAAACAGGACATTCTACACTAAACCACTCGGAATGACTTTTTAAATGTTTGCATTTTCACCATTAATTAGATTTAGGAAAATCAGATTTTCCCTTTAAAGGGCCTAAAGCTGGTCTAAAACTCTGGATCAGTATAAACTGGTCTAGTCTACTGCAGGACAACAAAGCACATGCACTCATATGTATTGTGAACGTCATGTGATGGTGGACACCCTCTCTGCGGCCTGGACGGTGGATGCCTACCTTGCGTTTCCCTCTGCTGAATTATTGATATGATCAGGTGTGCTAAATTGATCACTGGGGGATTCCACCAGATTATGAATATTAATAGCGGCGCTGAAAGCCCAGCTGCTGTGCTCTAATTTCCAGCACAGTGGCTAACTCGCTACAGACACATCAGAGCAGTGGCTGCGCTCAGAACAGTGAGAGATCATTAAAAGATCATTATCCACCCATTTTTACAGATTTCTGCATGACTGTTAGCTGCTTGTAGGGAGCGTAGAGATTAGTTTACAGTGGTGCTGAATGGAACCAGGGGTCTGAGCGGGGTCCGAGAGCGTCAGTGCTGTTAAACATCTTCAGTGAAGTTTAAGGACAGAATGAACTGACTGTGTTAACAGGACCACTGTAGTCTGGAACTGACCTAGAGTCAGTCTGCCTCTCTCCTTCTTTCTGTTGTTCTTTTTATGTATCTGTCTGTCTTTCTTTTTTCTTTTATTCACTCGCTCTCTTTATTGCTTGCTTTCTGTTTATTCTTTTCTCTCTCCTTCGCTGTCTTCTTTCTTTTTTCTATTTGTTCTTTATTTTCCTTCTCTTTTTTACTGTTTTCTTTCTTTCTTTTTTTGCTGTCTTCTTTGTTTGTTTATTTCTTTCCTTTCTTTTTTGTTCCTTGTCTTTCTCTTTCTTTTTTCTTGCTTGGTTTCTGTTGTTTGTTTCTCTCTCTTTCTTTTGTTATCTTTTTCTGTCTGTTCTTTGTTTTTCACATTTTTGCTGTTTTCTTTCTTATGTTGTCTTCTTTGTTTGTTTCTTTCTTTCCTTCTTTCTTTTGTTCCTTTTCTTTCTTTCTTTCTTTCTTTCTTTCTTTCTTTCTTTCTTTCTTTCTTTCTTTCTTTCTTCGTTCTTTTGGTTGTTTGTTTGTTTGTTTTTTTTTCTTTCGTTCTTTTGTTTCTTCTCCGTTTTTCTTTCTTTCTGTTTTTTGTTTCTCTCTCTCTTTTTTGTGTTTTTTTCTGCCTGTCCTTTTCTTATTATTTTTGCTGTTTCTTTCTTTCTTTCTTTCTTTCTTTCTTTCTTTCTTTCTTTGTCTTCCTTTTGCTGTCTTTTCTTTCTTTTGTTCTTTCTTTTTTTCTTTCTTCCTTTTTGCTGTCTTTTCTTTCTTTTGTTCTTTCTTTCTTCCTTCCTTTTGCTGTCTTTTCTTTCTTTTGTTCTTTCTTTTTTTTCTTTCTTCCTTTTGCTGTCTTTTCTTTTTTTGTTCTTTCTTTCTTTCTTCCTTTTGCTGTCTTTTCTTTCATTTGTTCTTTCTTTTTTTCTTTCTTTCTTCCTTGTGCTGTCTTTCTTTCATTTGTTCTTTCTTTTTTTCTTTCTTCCTTTTGCTGTTTTGCTGTCTTTTCTTTCTTTTGTTCTTTCTTTTTTTTCTTTCTTTCTTCCTTGTGCTGTCTTTTCTTTCATTTGTTCTTTCTTTTTTCTTTCTTCCTTTTGCTGTCTTTGCTGTATTTTCTTTCTTTTGTTCTTTCTTTTTTCTGTCTTCCTTTTTGCTGTCTTTTCTTTCTTTTGTTCTTTCTTGTTTTCTTTCTTTCTTCCTTTTGCTGTCTTTTCTTTCTTTTGTTCTTTCCTTTTTCTTTCTTTCTTCCTTTTTTTCTGTCTTTTCTTTCTTTTGCTCTTTCTTTTTTCTTTCTTTCTTCCTTTTACTGTCTTTTCTTTATTTTGCTCTTTCCTTTTTCTTTCCTTCTTCCTTTTGCTGTCTTTTCTTTCTTTTGTTCTTTCCTTTTTCTTTCTTTCTTCCTTTTGCTGTCTTTTCTTTCTTTTGTTCTTTCTTTCTTTCTTCCTTTCTTTCTTTTTTGTCTCTCTTTTGCTGTATTTCTTTTGTTTTTCTTTCTTTCTTTCTTTGACGGATGGATCTGCGTTAGGAAGCTCAGTGGTGTGCACAGATGCTGTGTTGTGTTCATTGTTGGTGAAATGACTAAATTTTAGGGGTATTTTTGAAAGTAATGCTCCACATAGTGTAACCACTACACTTTAATGTTCTCTGTTAGACAATAGTGTTTACTGTCCTATAGTACAGTTAGCTGTAGCTCCTGAGACTGAAATATATAATAATAAAACTAAATCCCAGCAAACAGACTAACCACACCAAATAAACCCCATTAAAGGCCAAACACAAGTCATTACACGCAAGTTAGAGATGCTGGTCTGTTTGGCGGCGCTGGAGTGGAGTCTGTATGACAGACAGTGTGATTTGAATGAGTCTAACAGAAGCTCTGTATTCTTTCTGCTCATCAGCAGCAGAAGCTGAAGGGCAGGCTGGACGTCTGTGTCACGCTCGTAATGAAGTAAACGTGACAGTGTTTTGTATGGGACAGAATAGAGACTGTGTGTTTGTGGTGCTGAGAGAGACAAAATGTGTAATGTTGTAACATTAACTTTATTATTTGATATAAATGTTCACTCGTTCTGAACCTCATGCCTGTAACACATTTTGAAACGATTGGGGTCTGAGATTAGGAATGTGTGTGCACGCTTTTTTTGATGAATGAAGTTCATAAAGTATTAGTATTGAGGGACAAACAAGTACATAAAAAACAAAGAAGTATAAGGATTCAAGGATTCAAGGATTCAAGGAGACTTTATTGTCATTCGCATCACATGTGGTACATGGGGTGGAACGAAGAAAGAGAAAGAAATAAAGAAGAGAGAGAAATAAATAAGAAAGATAAATGAGAAAAAAAAATCAAGGAGATAAAGGGGGCTAGATAAAGAAGAGAAACAATAGGGAGATAAAGTAAATAAAGAAAGGAGAGACAGAAAGTGAAAGGGGAGAGAAGAAGACAGATTGAGGGAAAAAGAGTGTGTGAGTGCGTGCACCTGTGTAAGAGAGCGAGAGGGAGAGAGAGAGACAGAGAGAGAGAGTGGTGGAGTGACACTAATTGTAAGATAAGGCTGTTTGTCAGTGATGTGTCAGAGATTCACTCTAAAAAGATTCTCATTAAAGTGAGCTGTGTGTGAAAGTGTGTTCTCGTAGTGCTATATTAGTGAGGACTACATTTTTCAGAAAAATGCCTTATACTGAGGTTAGGTTTAGGTTTCGATATCGAGGTTAAGGTTGGGTTTAGGTTTGGATACTGAGGTGAAGGTCAGGTGTAGGTTTGGATACTAAGGTTAAGGTTAGGTTTAGATTTAGATTTGAATACTGAGGTTAAGGTCAGGTTTAGATTTAAATACTGAGGTTAAGGTTATTTTTAGGTTTGGAGACAGGTTAGGGTTAGGTTTAGGTTTGGATACTGAGTTTAGGTTTAGGTTTGGATACTGAGGTTAAGGTTAGATTAAGATTTAGGTTTAGATACTGAGGTTAAGGTTAGGTTTAGGTTTAGGTTTGGATACTGAAGTTTAGGTTAGGTTTGGATACTGAGGTTAGGGTTAGGTTTAGGTTTGGATACTGAGTTTAAGTTTAGGTTTGGATATTGAGGTTAAGGTTGGGTTTAGGTTTGAATATTGAGGTTAAGGTTAGGTTTAGGTTAAGGTTTGAATACTGAGGTTAGGTTTAGGTTTAGGTTTGGATATTGAGGTTAACGTTAGGTTTAGGTTTAGGTTTGGATACTGAGTTTAAGTTTAGGTTTAGGTTTGGATATTGAGGTTAAGGTTGGGTTTAGGTTTGAATATTGAGGTTAAGGTTAGGTTTAGGTTAAGGTTTGAATACTGAGGTTAGGTTTAGGTTTAGGTTTGGATATTGAGGTTAAGGTTAGGTTTAGGTTTGAATATTGAGGTTAAGGTTAGGTTTAGGTTTAGGTTTGAATACTAAGGTTAACGTTAGGTTTAGGTTTAGGTTTGAATACTGAGGTTAAGGCTAGGTTTAGGTTTGGATAATAAGGTTATGCTTAGGTTTAGGTTTAGGTTTAAGTTAAGGTTAAGGTTTAGGTTAGATTTAGGTTTGGATACGGAGGTTAAGATTAGGTTTAGGTTTAGATACTGAGGTTAAGGTTAGTTTTAGGTTTGGATACTGAGGTTAAGGTTAGGTTTAGGTTTAGATGTAGGTATAATATGGTTGACATTAATAAAAAATCAGTAGAAACCCATGAATGTCCTCACAAGTATGGGAAAACATGTGTGTGTGTGTGTGTGTATGTGTGTGTGTGTGTGTGTGTGTGTGTGTGTGTGCGCGCGTGTGTGTGTGTGTGTGTGTGTGTGTGTCACACTCTGGGTCTCTGTTAATGTTTGTGTACATGTGGATTTGTTTACTTTAATTCAGTCTGTAAACAGTGTTTTGTTTTATTTTCTAGTAATCAAAAGAGAACAACAGGGAAATGGGTTTGACCTCAGCCTGTACTCAGTGATGGTTAACTGAGTTATCACAGTAACAGCCTCCCATGAGGGTGAAAACTCATTAAAACCTGCTGTTCGTAGGGGTGTAACAGTACACTCCGAAACAAAAATTGAATGAAGGAGAATTTCGACTATAATGTTCTTGTGGCACAGCTTTTTAATGACACTGGAGCTGGGAGGCAGAAGGAGCGCTGGAGTGAGGTGCTGATTACTGACATTGGTTTAAAAATTTCGGTGTTAATTGGTAATGCTGCTGCATTAGATGGCATAATTAACAGAATGTCCATTCTCCACAATGCACATTGTCACAGCTCTGCGATATCACAATTTCAGGATATACTCTCAAACCACTAGCCATTTATTTATTGACTTGTGTTATTCATACTGCAGAAACTAGTGTTCCCACAGAGCACACCTACACTGTTAGTCATGTTGGGTTTGAACATTTGCTTGTCCAAGTTTACATGCAGCCTGATAAGTAGCTCAATCGGAATAGAATACGTCCATGTTTACATATTATTTGGAATAGACTAATTTGACTGAGGCCATTCCAAATAAAGTTGCTGCCTGGTTTAATGAAGTGGGTAATCCTGTAAATAATCTGGTAAATAGAAGAATAATAGTTGAAGTTGATGTTTATTATGGGAGCCAGAAACCGGTCTGTAGAGGAGACAAAGTTTTTGCATTTAAAGAGTCAGAAATAGTTAGCGTGTTGATGGGTTTACACCAACTATAGAGCAAATCAAAAATAAATGATTATTTTTTAGATTTACATCTTATGACTCTGCAGGCCATGGGAGATGTTCAACTTCACTTTCATGTTCATCAAACCAATCTTTCTCCAGTCTTGCTGTGTGTATTGGTGCATTGTCATCCTGATACACGACACCGCCTTCAGGATACAATGTTTGAACCATTGGATGCACATGGTCCTCCAGAATGGTTCGGTAGTCCTGATCCACCTCCATGCTTCACTCTGGGCATGCAACAGTCTGGGTGGTACGCTTCTTTGGGGCTTCTCCACACTGTAACTCTCCTGGATGTTGGGGAAAACAGTAAAGGTGGATCATCAGAGAACAATACATGTTTCACATTGTCCACAGCCCAAGATTTGCGCTCCGTGCACCATTGAAACCAACGTTTGTCATTGGCACGAGTGACCAAAGGTTTAGCTAAAGCAGCCCGGCCGTGTATATTGACCCTGTGGAGCTCCTGACGGACAGTTCTGGTGGAAACAGGAGAAGCTGAGGTGCACATTTAATTCTGTTGTGATTTGTTCAGCCGTGGTTTTATGTTTTTTGGATACAATCCGGGTTAGAACCCAACATCCCTTTCAGACAGCTTCCTCTTGCGTCCACAGTTAATCTTGTTGGATGTGGTTGGTCCTTCTTGGTGGTCTGCTGACATTACCCTGGATACCGTGGCTCTTGATACATCACAAAGACTTGCTGTCTTGGTCACAGATGCACCAGCAAGACGTGCACCAACAATTTGTCCTCTTTTGAACTCTGGTATGTCCCATAATGTTGTGTTATTGCAATATTATGAGCTAAACTGTGCTCTTACCTGCTAATTGAACACTCTACTCTTACTGGTGCAATGTGCAATTAATAAAGATTGGCCACCAGACTGGTCCAATTTAGCCATGAAACCTCCCACACTAAAATGACAGGTGTTTCAGTTTCATTGTCCAACCCCTGTAGATCAACTATTGTTATCATATCTTCATCAGTATAATGATGAAGACCTAAACATTAAGCCAGAGCTTCTTTTTGAGCCTGTGAGCATGGCCTTAATTCGTGAAGATGTACTACGTGATGTTTTGATGAATATATCAAGCTTTACCTTAGAGCGTGCTTGCCTGCTTTCATTCTTACCACTCAACCATCTTACATAGTGCAGCTGTAATCTTTGTCTAATTAAAGGTATTAAGGGTAACAGTCTCAGTATGCAGTGTACAGTAAAGGAAACACATGTGTCACTGTTGACGTTGTGCTGGTGGAACATATGGCTGAGGTCATTAAGGTCATCAGTGAATATTGGATTTCGGCACATAAAGGCCTCAGCATCTGGGCTTAAAAACCCCTCCTGCTTTTTTAGACACTCGAGAAGGTCAATTAGATTGCACTTCCTGCTGTAGCGGAGCTCTGCTCTTTGATCGTTCTCTATTGATCTTCAGTATTTTGCCAATGTTAATACTCTCACTGTTTCTTTTGATGTTTCTCCAATTAGCTCCATTGATGGAATGGTATAAATGACCCTATGATTGAAACCTGCAGTCTCTCATCATTCTCTTATTTTCCTGCTTTATTCTCAGAGTGAACCCTATGAACTACATGAATGTAAACTAAAATGATCATCAGTGTGAAATATTTTCTATACAGTTGTGTGCAAAAGTTGTTGGCGCCCTTGATCAAATTGTATGTATTGGTCGATTTTCTAAGTGTGAGTAAGTTAACAGGCCCTCTACAAAGAGCACACTTCTGCACAATTAAAAGCAACAGTATGTAACCATTTTATCTTAATTAATCATTTTGATGCTGCACTGACTTATAACAACACTTGCTATAGTGCTGGTAAAGTGGGGCACGAGACCCCTCATGAAAACGTTTTACAACACCAAGTTATGGATCAGTTATGGATCTTCAGCTGCCTATAAGAAAAGGCTAACTTGGTATTCCTAGTATGGACATCAGAGCAGAAGCTGTGAAGGACAAAGACTTTGTTGAAGTAAGTAAGTAACAGAAAAAGAGAGTGATTGAGCAGGAGACTAGATAGGAGTTAATCCCGGGCTGGCTTTTACTCGTTGCTCTCACTGCTAATAGGAAAATAGTGAAAATAAGACAGGGTGGTTATGCCTATCCCTTGTAAACCTCCTCTAATAAACTCCTATAATTCCTATTATTCTAAGTTTCACATGGCTATTTTCTCTTCTGTTGCTGTCTTTGCTGGTGCTGTGCCGACTCCTCATTCACAATATCAGTTATTTACACATCTGTGATCTGTAGCATCCATATGCCTGTGTGACATGCATGCACATGAAGGGGAGTCGGATTATGTTTCCTTCAGCTCGTCAACAAATGCACACGTACAGCAGCCCAGGAGGGGGGCTCAAAGCATCTGTATTTATGATTGTGGTGTAAAAGTCCTGTACAGGGGGTCTTAATGGTGATTAAGTAAACAGATACTGAAATAAGTGTCTGTTAGGGCTTGACTGAAATATCAAATGACACTGGTGACCCACATTGTCCATATTTCACAATAAAAAGAGATAACATATATACTGTATACAAATCTATACTAAATAATACTGTGAGTTTCTGCTGTCTGTGTAAAGGGGAGGGTAAAGGTGTATATCAGTAAAGCGCTACAGAGTAGCGGTCTTTAATTCCGCTACCAGTAGATTTCATCCAGCTTCCACTGAATTTATCACATTCCCACAAATCATATGGGAGGCAGCATTTGTCCTGCCCCTACCCATAACATACACATTTCGGTCCCCATACAGGGTCATATACAAGGCTAAATATTTCATATTCACAAAGAAATTCTTATTTCTCCTGAAATGATCATGACTGAAAATGTCTAGACTTGCATTTAGCCGACTTAACTGAGATGCATTGGCCTCTCTTTAGAGCCCTTTTTAGCTGAGGCTGACCGACCCTCTAAAGCTAGGTTTATTCTTGATGCATTGTAAGTGATTGCATGATGCAGTAAAATGATGCAATCACGGCACCTCCGACTCCGTGCACTGGTCCTGTGAACTGTTGTGGTGTATGACTGGTTGGCCTTTACATGAGCTCTATCACATCAGTGCAACCTTTAAGGCTCCACCCTTTCTGTAGCTCAATAATACAGTTTGTTTTTTATGTTAATGTGATAGGTTGCTTTGTAACTACTTAGAATAAGTTGGTTACTTCCTTATTGATTCCTTATTGATTATTGATTGTTTTTTAATTAACTTTATTTAGCTGGTACCCCCTAATGTTAATTATGCATGCTAATTATTGTGCCAATAATATGAACTCACATCAACTGATACTGGTTATAGTTGTTTTTGTCCTCTAGAAGTCACACTGGTGTTGGCCACACGTTTTTCATCCCTGTTAGTTTCTAGACTCACTGTATTTGAATAAACCCAACCATCTTGAGTAAATACGGTCCTGTTGGTTTCCTCCTTATGGAGGAAAAGCAATGATATATTATGAACAGGTTTGATTGATTGCCTGTGCTGCACACATCTTCAGTCTTATTGAATATAACATAAGCGAGACTGGATCTCACGTCGACGAATGCGGGTCTCTGCTTCTTTATTTACAGCCATCTAATCAGGTTCTACTCCTGGAGTCGGTGGGGCGGGGGGATTCTTTATTGCTCTATGTGCACTATGTTGGTATCTCGCTTTATGCATCTTTGGAAATCTGTTGTGTTCCTCGTCTCAGTAGAGTCAGTTTTCCTACTGCTAGCTGAAAATACTGCTGCACCCTGAAAAGTCAAGGTTCATTGGATTGATGCCACAGAGGAACCTCTCTGAAGAATCTTTCTTTAAGTGGTTCTTTAGAGAATCATGTGTAATATGAATGCTGAGAAGCTCCACATAATGGAAAATGAAAAATGTTTATTTCTAGAAAACTAATGTCAAGACAAGAACCATTTAGGAGCAGATAAAATTGTAGAATATTTTTTTATGTCTTTGCTATCTGATGCTTCCTAGATGAGGCTGGATGCTTCTTGGAGTCTTGGGTCTTCTTAGTGGATCATATTCATGATCTGAGTTTTTGAGTCTTGCTTTCCTCTCAGTGGCTCTTCCTCATGTTCTTAGGAGTTCTGAAAGTTGGATCATCTCAGTGGTCTTTCCAATGTTCTCAGTGTTCTTAGGGAGGTACTTCTTCATGCTCTTCGTGAGTTTATGAGTCTAAGGTCCTCTCAGTGGTTCTTCCTTTTGTTCTTTTGTCATTTGAGTTTTTTAGTCTAGGATCCTATCAATGGTTCTAGAGTTTTTTTAGTCTTGGCTCCTTTTAATGGTTCTTCCTCATTGCTTTAGAAAGTTTGGCTTTAGAAAGTCTTGGTTCCTTTCAGAGGTTCATCATGCTCTTAGTGTGTTTTTGAGTCTGGGTCTCTCTCAGTGGCTTCATGCTTTGAGAGTTTTCCTCTTAGTGGTTTCTCCTCATGTTCTTTGGGAGTTTTGTGGGAGTTCCTAAAGCTGTTGAATCATGGCTCCTCCTAGCAGTTCTTCCTCATGTCTATCATGGGTTTTTGAGTCTGGGTTCCTCTCAGTGGCTCTTCTTCATGCTTTTTTTTTCTTTAGAGTTACTGGCCTCTCAATGGACTTCTGAGCTTTTAGATATTGTTGATGCACAGCATGGTTTAGAACAGTGACTGTTGGAGTAAATGTTGTACGAAGAAAACTGAGCTAAATTGCAAGCTCTCAGACTAATCAACTTCACTCCGCACTGGTTAATATCTTTAGGTTTTGCACTTTGTCAGGCTTTCTGTTCATTCAGGCATTGCTGATTGAGTGTTGGGATTAGTGGGAGGAGTCAGAAAAATTGCCCCACCAGCCTCTGAATCTCCAAGCCCCCAAACGCCATCTGCCGTCCCCCCACTCGCTGGGGTGTGGAGGGTTATGCTGGGGGACAGGTGGCCAGGCCTTGGTGGACGGTCATATCTGATCTGGAACAGCTCGGTGTCAGTAGGTCTCCATCACTATGGTTTTAAATTAAACCACACTCGCCCGAGGACTCTACAAATGGACGATCTATTTTACTCCAGACAAAACTGTCTTGGCAAATGGAACCAGCTTTAATTTAATCTAATCTAATATTTTGCAATTCGAGATTGTTACAAGAAGGGTAGATGCATGGAACATGGAAATGGCCATCGCCTACAAGTTATTGTTTTTATTTCTGCAGATCATTGTTTCAATTTTGTAGTTTAGAGAAAACGATGTTGTTTATTTTGCAAGTTTTACTATAAAATGTGTTCAGTGCACATTTTAACTATAACTAAATGGAAATTGGCCATGCATCCTCACTAGAGATCCGTATTTTATGTATCAACATCATCCTATTTCATCTTGTTCAAGATGCAAGGTTTAAAACAAGCAAAAAGTTCTGTCACTAGAATAACTTAATATGATGTGTAGAAATCTGTAGCATGACCTGTTTTTAAATGAATTATTAAGTCTGCAAATTAATTAAAGTCTGCAATAATTTCACCATAAGAGTAAAATAGAGTTGTTCTTGTTGTTTTAATACATTCAAGAATGTATTAAATGAATAAGATTCAGTCACTCTTATTCATGTAAACTGTCCTGCATGCAGCAGGAGAAGACTCTGTAGGTTGTCTCAGATCATGTTATCTGGGGTCATGGTTCTGTTCTTGGGATCAGTGGTCAGGATCTAGTCCAGTTCTGATTGTGAACTCGAGGGGAGGATAGAGGGGAATGAGCAGGTGTTACAGTTTTTTACAATCGCTTATACACTAAAATGAAAATAACCCACACAATCTTTCTTTAATTTATACAATGAGGTTAACGCAACCTTGGTTAACCATTTTGCCACTCAGTGGTTGACCTTGAGACAGACTGGATCTCTGCAGATATACTGTTGCAACAGTAATTCTTGAAAGCAACCTTTTCTCTACAGTCTACGATAAAATCAGTACAATGTACATCCGTCCTTTTTGACACATTCAGTGCATTCCAACGTTCAAACAGTGCCTTAGTGAAAGCAGTGGTCACTTGGTTTTATATATATATATAAAACCAATGCAGCTTAAAGGGGTGCTTTGGGGTGAAATAGTTCTTTGCTATGGTGGACGTGGTGTACGTGGTTCTTTAAAGAATACTTCTGAAAATAGTTCTATATAGCACCAAGTATGGTTCTACTATAGTTACAATGTGGGCATTGTAACAAAAGCAAAACACATTTGGTACATTGTAGTTTTATTTTAATACCAGAACCACAACAAACCCGGACCAGATCATTAGAAAAGCAGAAATATTATATGTGTTTCACACTGAGCACAGCAGCGTGTAACAAGTTAAAATAGAATCACCATATGGCGACACAACTATCATAATATTATATAGATTTCTATGATGTATGTGTCCTTGTGCAAAATATTTTGCTATTTTCATGCTTAACCAGTTGTACAAAAACTGTAAAGGCTGGTCCTGCGGAGATCTGTGAGCATCTAACACAGCTGCTGCCGTAGCTGCAATATTGTGTAATGCAATATCAGACAAACATCTGCATTTATATGATAACTGCCTGCAAATAACAGTGGTATATGAAGCATGAACTGATATATAACTGATGTAGTTCCTGGTCTGGTATAGTTGGCATTTGTCTGAATTGGTTGTTCTTGCTGTGGTTTGTTTTTGGTATGGTTGAGTTGTTCTTGATATGGTTTGCTTGTTTTTTTGGTGTGGTAGTTTAATTTAGTTCAGTTCAGTCATGTTTACATTATTTACTATTGTTATTTTATGGTTTAGTTGTTCTTTATATGGTTTAGTTGTTCTTTATATGGTTTGGTTGTTCTTTGTATGCTTAGGTTGTTTTTGTATAGTGTGGTATTTCTTGATATAGTTGAATTGTTCTTTTTATGATGTAGTTCTTTTTTAGTTTCACAATTTTTTTTAATTGTGGTAACTGTTGGTATGATTTGTTTTGGGTGCCACTGTTTTTAGTATGGTGTGGTAGTTTTTAGTATGGTGTGACAGTACTTAGTATGATGTGGTAGTATAATTTTTTTTTTGGTTCTTGGTATAACTTGATTGTTCTTGATATGGTGTGCTAGTTCTTGGCAGGGCCAGAGTGAGACTTGTTTTCAGCCTGGGAGTTGATTGATGGAAACCAGCCCACCCCAAACTTTTGCCAAATTTCAAAACATGCTAATTATATGCATTGTCATCACACCAGACTATAGCCTATTTCTGACGGCAGCACAGTCACCACCATAAATATTCCAACACATACACAATACAAAACTACAGCACCCAATCAGAAAGCTGGATTCATTAATAACACAACTATCACTGCAGCTCCCTTCACTATAAATCATGTGGCCGCTTAGCACGGCAACTTTTACCCAGAGAAGACAAAAAAACTAAGTTAAAGTTAGACAGCTGGAAGGGCGAGGACGAACAACACAGTAAATTTACAAACCTAAAACAAATAGGCCGATGCATAACACCACAGTGGGCATGAAACGTTTATAGTCTCTGTTTTACCTGAAGTTACAGCAGTTGTTTAATTCATAATTTTCACAAAACAACATTCTTTACAGATATGTGCTGAAGTTGATGGGCTCTCTTGATTCTTCTGAGTTGAATTTCAGTTCAGTGCTGTAGTCACACATGCCCACATGTGTGAAGCTCTCAGTTATATGCATCTGTGTACTAATTTATTCTTATTATTTCCTTCTACTACACATGACACTAAATCCAGATAGTTTGGCTTGAGGGATGGCTTGACAGACAGACTGGTAGCTTGCGTTAATTCACCTCCAGTGCAGCCATCAGGTTTTCTTTAGGTTCCAAACATCCTTCATCCTACATCCTTCACTTCATTTTGTTTTTGTTTTAGGAAATAAGCAAAAGTACACTTCTTTTTCCAAACAGCTAGCAAAGCTGTGCTCTCCGCTCAAGTTACTTGACAGAATAATTTGGTGCGTTTTGTCATCTTTCTGAAGTGCCACTCTAGACCATTGCCTAGTTTGCCTATATGGATGCACTGGCCCTGCTTGGATGTAACTTTAGTAGTTTGTCTGTGTGTTCTTATGCTTATAGGCATATATTTAGTAGCTCACACGTGACCTAAAACACTATCGGCCCAGCTGGAATTCTCCAGACTCCTCTCCTGATTACCCACTCCGTCATTGGTTCTTAGCATGGTGTGGTAGTTCTTGGTAAGGATTTCATCAATGCCATTTTTTTCAGACATGTGTTTCAGATATTAGCACTTGCTGATAACCGAGCCCAATACCATAATTAATTACTTTGATCAAAGTAGTTGTTAGTGTAAATGAGTGCAGTGTACCTGACATGTTAAATCATTAAAAACTAGCTGATTTATAGGACTTACATTAGCTGGTTATGCAACATTAGTATCCCTGGATTCAGTGTTGAAGAGCTGTTCCATGTCAGAGCAGCTGTAAATAAAAAGCATTTCACAGTTTTAACCTCCGCTTCATATCAATTTCAACAGCAGTTTTTGGAGCACATATAAAGCTATAACACGCTGCACAACTGAGTACTGAGCAGCTCGGCTAACCACACTGCGCTCTTAACAGCCTGTTGAAAAAAAACTGTATTTAAATTTATTCAGAAGAACAGAATAGCTGACATATTTTGGTAGCAAAAGTCACTCTTTTTCCTTTGTTTTGTTTCCAGCTGTATTGAGGAAGCAGTTGTGATTGTGTGTCTTTAAAAGGGGTTAAAGTCACACAATGTATTCCTGGTGGGAATAAACCAAGGCAAATGTTCAAAGCGACCTTTGTGTCCCACTGCCACAGCGTCAGCAGCTGTCTGTGTATTAGACTCTCCTCTACTGTCAGCTCGAGTTGTTTGGTCATTCATTCAGCAGCCTATGCTCGCTTACACTATTGTGCAAAAGTCTTAGGCACTTAAGCTCTTTGTTTAAGTGCTTAATCTTAGTAGTAAGTGTATTTCAACCAGTAAGAACACCACGTATCATTAAAACAGATGTAAATAAGCATAAATACAATACAATGTAACATGAATATCTTATCGTGAAAGAAGTAGATCATATCTTGAGCTCCAGTTCCAGAGAAATTTCCAGATTTCTCCCCAGACATTGTATGAATCAGTTCCTTCAGCAGCAATCTTGATTTAGCTTAACGAAGTACTGAGCAAAGCCGGTATTAGACGGTAACTGTAAATAGTACTGGGTTGTTTCCACAAGGAGAAGCTTCGAAAGGGTTAAATAAACACACTGACGTATGTAAAGCTGCTACTTACTGTATTAATGCTATTAAATATTAAGCAAAAAAAGCTTCCTGTCTGGAAAAAAAGTTAAAAATTGCACAGAACTGTGTGTCACATGGGTATCAGAATGTTGGTATCGGTGAGTACAAGTATATGAGTTTGCCGTTGGCCTAATATCCAGTAGTGGTAGCGGTATCGACGCATCCCTAGTTCCTGGTGTGGTAGTTTTGTGGTGTGGCTGTTCCTGGCATGGTTTGGTAGTTTTTGTTAGTTTATTTGTTTTTGGTATGGTTTGGTAAATTTTGGTACTGTACAATTGTTCTTGGTATGGTTTGGTAGTTTTCGGTACAGATTATTTTTTCTTGGTATGGCTTGGTAGATTTTTGGTACAGTTTAATTGTTCTTGGTATGGCTTGGTAGATTTTTGGTACAGTTTAATTGTTCTTTGTATGGCTTGGTAGATTTTTGGTACAGTTTAATTGTTCTTGGTATGGTTCAGTAGTTTTTGGTACAGTTTCATTATTCTTGGTATGGTTTGGTAGTTTTTGGTACAGTTTGTTGTTGGTATAGTTTGGTAGATTTTGCTACAGTGTAATCATTAATGATATGGTTTGTAAGTACCGTTTGATTGTTCTTGATGTTATTTGGTAGTTTGATTGTGTTTGATATGAGTTGGTTGTTTTTGGTACAGTTTACTTGGTTTGGGAGTTCTTGATATTGTTGTTCTTGGTTTGATAGTTTGGTAGCTGCTACGACATGTTCTGAAAACCACTTAGGACTAAAACTGCAATTGGACTGTGTTTCACATTCAAAGTAACAGATCAGAAAACAAATCTAATTCTTAAACTCTTAAACCCTACACCCAAGCCAAGAACCATTTCGAAACCTTCATTTAAGAGTGTTCTCAGTCACTTTGTCTTAATGAAATCCGATCTTAAAAGCTGCGCATAGTTAATCCATCATGGTGTGGTCACTTCATAGCTCCAGCCTGGTGAGAACCAGAGAACCTGTGGGTTTAGCAGCGATGGAAGCGAGTCCCCCTCAGCGAATATTAAACGTAAGAGCAGAATGAGAGCGGCCTTCACTCACAGTTGGTTTGGCTCTGAGAAAAGAATGCAGTCAGCCGCTGGGAGCTGTGAGCGATTTCAATTAACACCTTCAGCTTGAATGGAATGATTCCACAGGTCTGGACTGTGTGAACCTGTAATGAAGTCTTGATTGAGTTCATAACGGCTGCTCATTAATTCTGCCTTTTTCATCAGTTCTGTAAGCCAGTTCTCCATGTTGGAGCTTCTGTTTTTAATTTATGATGTGACCTTTCAGGGTTGGTTTTGTCACTCTGCACTGCGGGATCCACAAACACGCTGATAAATGGCAGATGAGAGTGTTTTCTGTGGTGGTAAACAGCCACCCAGTTCGCTATTCCTCACCAAGCACATAGACATACTGCACATGTAAGGAAATATATAAATAAATAAATAAATAAATGTATGAATAATGTGGCCCTTGGCTCGCTGAGCCTGCAAATCTTAACCAATAATGCTCTCCACATCCAGATGAGGTTGGAGAGAAGATGCCGCTGTTCAAGGAGGTTCTTATCGCCAGTCCTCAGAAAACGACCACAGATAGACCTCTCTTCCACCTGTCCATTCAGTCACCACTCTATTTTCCTCTTTTCTCCCTCCGTGGCTGAACTACAGAGAAAAAGCCCATCAGAATTCAATTTTACACTCCAGAAATTTCCCCGAACAGGCGAGGTGTGGATGCTTTTTCCTGCAATATGAACCTGGAATAAAACTGGAATTTCCCACATCTTCCACTGCTGATCACAACGCTTTGAACACGGAATGCTAATTAGCTTCAGACGTGAAGCTCTGACAAAAAAACAGGTCCGTCAAAGGTAGACCCCAAATGTGTGCTTTCAGGAGTGCATGGATCAAAGTACAGTCATCTGAAGATGTTGTATCAACGGCACTGATTTTGGAATGTTGGGTTGATTTATGATTGATTGTAATAACATGTTGATTATGGACATTTATGTGAAATAAACCTCAGGCTGTTTTTGGACTCTTGGATGAACTCCTGGTTTATTGCCTGTTCCATGTACATGGTTCCTGTGGGTGTACATAGGATATAACATAGTACATTACAAATTCATTATCAAATTAATCAAAATTGTGGTGGATTTTTATTAATTGCCTAATGAACTGAACTGATGCTGATGGTAATATTGATGTCCTGATTCTAATCCATTCTAAAAATACTACAATATATCATGTTTTTTATTGGTACGGCTGAAGATCCAGTCTGGAACAGTGGTAAACGGTCTGCGTTTGTTTATGTGAGGAGGTGTCGTGGTCTTGAGTGATGAGTGGTCTCTACGTGAGTGATGAAGCCGATCTGGTGCCGTTTCTCAGTCCAGATGGAAAATGGATACATGTTGTTTTTCCTATTCCAGTGAAATCTGGTATGGATTTTTCTATACCATTAGGAACGTCGATCACGTTCACCGGGTGATCATAAATCTCCTATGCTATTTTTCTTTTTTTACCTTTCGCATCATTCGTCACTCCTGTTGGCATTGTGACAAAATCACTTCTAGCAGAGCTGTAAACTGTTACACCAGACCAGTCCAGCGCTGCAAGTGCTTTTGAATGCTCAGCTGTGTGTTAAGTCAGGTTTTAAAATAGGGAGTAATGATTTTTGCATACTTGTAAAAAAATAAGTAAAGCTGGATGTATGTATGTATATATGCTGGATTCTTCCCCTGATTTTCCATTGAGCATCTCTCATTTCCCTACTTGGACTGATACCACTGTTAATAACCACAACTACAGCCCGGCCTGCAACCTACCAGATTAAAGTGGGTGGGGAGGGGGCGGGACTAATGCCTTTCTGTATTGATTATAGCTTATTGTTAGAGCTTTTGTATTGTTTATTGCTCCCATTTCAATGGTTCTTTATTGGAATTATTATATTGGAAGCAATAATTCTATTTAAAACCATATCATGCTCAAAGAAGCAGTTTGTAAGGTGACCCAACCTGGCGAATCATACTCCAAACAGTCTGGGGAAACATATCACCAGAAAATGCACAGTCCCCCTCCTCTCTCTTCACTCCTTATCAGCCTAGAAGAAACAATGCGAATTCAGCATCAAACTTCATCCCTTTACTGGCCAAGAGATTCTCCAGGAGTGGAAAGCAGCACCAATTTAACTTAATACTTCATTTGTTTGCTGACAAATGTGGTTTCTTGTCAGCGGCAGTCAATGGTGATCATAATTATGGCCACTTGCCAAGAGCTCCAGCCCCTCCATTGCGTTTAATGTTCCATTTCTTTGGCTACTTGCCCTTAAATGATCAAACCTGATTGATGAAGTTAAAATACATAATCAGAGCAGCACTACTTTTTCATTCTCTCGTGGTTAGACTGATTAGACCCAATGATACTGTGACTCTCTATCACCTCTGGAGGTGCAAAGTGGTATTACAAGACAGTACGGGCCAGGGCTAGCTGGTTAGCATGCTAACTTCAGTAGATATGTGTGCAACACGTCTTTGACACATCAAAAAACTGTTATTTCTTCACATTCTTTTAATAACCATTTAGGAATGTTTTAAACTAGACATCTTGCTAATTGCTCTTGTAATAATGGAACTGGAAGTTCTTCAGGTTGTTGGAGAATTTATTCTAAAGAGCACTAAACAGGGTTTTGTTTTTGTTACCGTGTTAAGCTGGTAACAGTAGAAAGAACCCTTTTGGTGCTTTAAAGTATCATTTTCAAAGATGTTTATATAGGAACATATGCAACACACTGTTTATCAATCGAAAGAACAATTTCACCAGACAAAGAACCATTTAATGATCCAAACAAAACTATTGCCTTCACTAAGGAACCCTATAAAGAACCATCTGTTTTAATGATGTAGGTTGGTGGGGTTTGGGCACAGTAATCACTTACATAGCTCATCTATAGAGGCAGCTTGTATTACTTGTATCTAGGGCTGCACCTAACGATTAATTCAGAATCAATTAATCTAACAATAATTTTTAGTCGATTAGTCGATTAATCAAATGACAAATTTTTACATTTTGTGTGTGTGTGTGTGTATATATATATATATATATATATATATATATAATGTATTAAATGGTTAAGAGTCTACGTTCTGACTCGACTTATAGTCGCACAAATGACATGTAGCCTACACGCCTCACGCACAAGAAATTGGACAGTTTGTGAACTATATATTTGGCAGAGTCGTTTGAGAACCAGCGTGTGAACCTACGTGTGTTCTAAAGCTCCTGCAGTATCGAGCCTTAGTACCCTACACTGGATGAGTAAGAAACGGTTAGCAATGCATAGTCAAGTGAAAGAAACATGTTAAAGACTAATTTTTTCAGAAATACAGTCGACAAACAGTCGTTTTTTCTCAGTTTTTGAAGTAAATAAAGAACTACAAGCTCATCTACCACCGCCATGTTTGATTTACACCAGACTTCCCTCTACTGGACGTGTTGCTCAGCAACTATGTAAACGGAGCTGACGCAGAGAAGTGTGAGGGCAGTGATGCTATATCGCTTCAAACTCATGCAGTCTGGGTATATAAATCAGCCTTTACATGTTAATAATTTAAAAAAATGTGTTTCTGTGTGAAATACTCGCACAACTTTAGATGCACACAAATAAATCCATGCTTTTAGTAGGCGTGGCTATATTTGTGACGCATCGACAAACGTTTTGCTAATCGACGTAATTTCATAATCGATTACGCCGACGCTTCGCCCCAGCCCTACTTATATCTGACAAAAAGGCCTACAAAAGGCATGTTTTTCTACACAAGGTAGTTTACAGTGCTTTATGGAGAATTCAGGTTCAGTTCAAATCTTGGTTAATATAAATCTCTGTATTGTGAAATTGAAGATCTAAAAAAATACATATTTAACACATTAAGTTGATTCTTGACCTCAGAATTGAAAATTTGTGTTGAATCTGAAAATGGATGTTTGGTTACAGCTGTAGCTCAGATCTACTGCATGGTTTACTGATTGTCATGGTGACGACCTCATCTTTACCGGTGTCGTTCCTACATCAGTAATCCATGAGAGCTTCTCTGGGTATGTAATGCACAGAGAGTAAAGCAGAATGAACGTTTGAATGATTTCCCATCACCCACTGCCCTGTGCGATACCTGCGTAGGTGCTCCGCATGTTAATGAAGTGGTGGAGATGATGGTGGTGGGGGGGGGGGGTGGAGTTTCTATATGTGTCTGTAAAGGAACAGTTCAGCGGCGAAAATCTGTAGGCTTGTTTAATTAGAATTTATGGGAGCAGCTTATCTTCAGTTCTACTGAAGGTGTTTTGTCTCCAGTCTCCTACGGCTGGGTGCAGTTTATTTTTTACTGAAGAAGCATTACCATATTAACAGTAATGGGTTGGGACCTCTCACACAGCGTCAGCATACCGCTGTAGTGAATCGGCTGTGTAGAGCTCTGAATGTGCTGCTCATAGTCTGTAGCACATACACAGCTCATCAATTACTCTTGTACTGACAGTCTTGTATCAGTGGAGCAGTGGCGGGGGGAGTGTCAGAATAGTGGATATAAGAACGGCATAATATATTGTTTAAATGTGTCCTTGTTAATCCTGGAGTCTGCTGTATGCAAATTAGCCCCCAACCAATCACAATGAGCTTTGATCATCCTGACCAATCACAGCTCCAGAAGAGTTTGCGTGATTATGGATGGGCGATACAGCAAAAATCCATGCCCTGATACTTCAGGACATTTTCATGATATCCACTATGCATCACAATGGTTAATTTTTTCAAAGTTCAATACGATGGAACAGATGAAACAGAACATGTAGTGTTAAATTGAAAATATTATAATAGTAATAATAAACCCAGAACTACAGCAAAGTTTATTTAATGCTATACAATTTAGTGCTATACAATTAGTCATTGTCAAATCATTTTATTCAGTCTATTTTATATACTGTAAATCCAGCTACATATGTAATATGCAATATAATCACAATACTATTAGATATGGTCCAGCCCTGCCAGCTGTAGTAACTGTCTGGAATAGATCAGGGTCTGTATGGAACATCGTTTGGTATGTTGGAATTTCCTTCCCCAGGGACCACTCCCCTCCCCATTGTAAATCCCTTAATTGACGGAAACACTGTGATTTTTTGGCCCAATGGGAGTAAAAGCAGCTAAGGGATCACATTGCACCCCCCTCCACCACCCCACGGGATCAATTAACTCCGGTAACCTCCTGCCAGCGTCACACAGCCCTCACCATAACCCTTCACTGCTTCCTCGTTAAGGCTGCCCCTCCTCCCTGTTAATGCCCCTCCCCCTCAGCCAGTCAATATAAGCATTCCTGCGTTATTGATCCCAGACAGGATATTCAAAGGCACTGCGACAGACTCTTAGAAGTCTGGAGTTTCTTCTATATGTCCAGTTTGCATTGTAATTTCAATGTTACTGCACCATTATATACATGCTTACTTACTCGCATAGTTACATAATAAATTACTGTTATTTTCTATACAATATGGAGTGTTTTTTCTGTAAAATCAGAATATTTCCTCTTCTAATACATTACTATGGTCTGTATTGAAAGGTGTAAGGCTGCACTTTTCACACCATTCATATATAATTCAAAGAAAACTGCAGCATGGATATTACTCCACCAATCTAAGTATAATAAAACTGGATGTGGCTGTTTGGTTGAAGTTTGCCGATGGCATTAGTATTTTTCATGTTCCTCTTGTTTATTGTCAAGATTTCACAGCCTGGACAGTTCTGATCTTCCTTTGTATATTTAAGAATGTAGTGTCGTAACTTTGTTTTTGGCGTCAGAATGAAGAGGAGGACCAGTTCAGAGAGAAAGCTTTTTATTCTTGGACTGCGGTACCAACATTTCTCTGAGCTCTCACACCCTGGTCTACCCTGGTCTCAATTGTGTCTCCGATTGCATTGTCTTTTATGGGCCCACCTTCCTGCTCCTTTGCCCATGGGCTACACCTGGCCAAGTTGTTATCTCCGGGTAGAGTGGTTCTCGAATAGAAGTTCTTAAGATAACGTTGCAGGGTCTTGTTCTCGGGCCTAAAGTTGCCTGTCATAAGGAGCCCCAAATGCTGGGGGTCACAAAGCCATGACCTTCCCGCGAGCAGTGCAACTTTCAGCAGGCCCATATGTAAGCATACGCTTTTACTCGATTATATGGAACATAAAAATTCCCAACAGTAGTCATAAAGCCTCTGCAGTTATGTAGCACGGGAAGCTGAATGCACTGGTAAAGCAGATGAACCTGGCCGTGCTTGCTAATGAAATCACTAATTACTTGGATTTCAGCTTTGATATGATCTAATTTATCTTATCGTCCACAGCAAATCAATTTGTGAAATCTAATACATCCTATGTGTCCATTTCTAATGGATGTGAATCTGATTTATTCATTACCTTAAGGTTTTAATTGAATAGCGTGTGCTATCTTACATCTGTCGTGTAGTAAAGCTGCTGCAGCTCGCTTTGCAGGGCAATACTAAGTAAATTTGCTGATATCGTATGTGTAATACCACTGCGGCAGGTGAACTAATCGCTAACATGCTCCTGTAGATCTCTGGAGTGTGTAATTGCAGTGTTTTAATTTGCTGTGTGTGTTGTTTATGGGAACCCGTGGACCGGATGGGGGTAGGAAAGCAGCTTTGTCAGAATACCTCAGTTAGTCATTTCAAATGTATGTGGGAAAGGTCACACTCTTATATCATAGTCTTTAATTAATAGCGTCATTAACAGCACCTGGTATTAGTAACACCAACCAATCTGCTCACAGTAGCAGTTCCTTCTACTTTAATTCATATTTGTATATAATATTTTGCCAGTAAAAAGAGACCTGTGGCTACAGTCCAATAGCTGGACCCTAAACACACCCCAGGACCAGCTCAAGTTCTGGAGAGACAGAGATGCTATCAGCATATTGTCCAATAAAAAAACATGAATCTCCATTTTTGACCCATTCTATTTTTCTGCATCAATTAAATGCAGCAGCTACTGTTTACATTGTGGGGAAAAATTCATAATAAATAATTAAAATACACTACCGGTCAAGTTTTAGAATACTATCAGACAAAGGTTTAATAACACTACCGGTCAACGGTTCTAGATGACTACCAGTCAAACGTTTTAGAATTGTTCTAAAACTTTTGACCGGTAGTGTAGCTTGGAAAAAAATCAGGTCCAATTGACTTACATTGAAAGTGAGGTCTGTTTTTATCCTGTCCTGTAAAGTTGCCAATTTAGAAATTCTTGTTTTTTGTTGGACATCTACATCTAAGTATAGACAAACTCAATGTGCTTGACCTAATACCACACAAACAATTATAATATTTCATGTCTGAATGGGACACATCAGTGAACCCTTGGATTTAATAACTGGTCGAACCTCGTTTGGCAGCAGTAACCTTCAACAAGCGTTTCTGGTAGCTGCTGATCAGACCTGCAAGAGGTCACAAGGAATTTTGTATTCTTCCAAACAGAACTGCTTCAGCTCAGCCATATTCTTAGGATGTCTAATAGTGGTATTGTGATATAAATTGTATGTAAAATTAATTGTTATTCTTTTAAACCTTGTAGAACCTCATAACAGTAGCTACACAAGAACATATTTGTGGACAGAGTTTGGAGAGGAACTGAATGGAATTGAATAAGATGTATCTCTGTTAAATCCATGTAATGTGTATTTCTGATGTGTAAAGCTGAATTTCTTCAATGTTATAATCCTCTGCGCTGAATCACGTTCTGTAGAATGGATTACACCATGTGAAGTTCACGCTGGGTGTAGAATATGGCTTATATTAATATTCAGGGCAGCCAAACTTCCATTTTATTGTATTTATACTGTATAAAGCCAGTCTACAAAGAAAAATAAGTGCAAAAAAGTAAAAGTAAGTTAACAGTTGAGAGTGTTTCAGCTGTTGTGTTTCTAAATTTTATAAATCATGACTATTTACTACAAGGCAGTCTAGCTCAGTTTAGACTTTTAGAAAAACATATGTTTAACTTTCATTGAAAATAGTATTTATCTTTGTATATTGTAAATGTTGTGTCCGTATTGGTGCTTTATTATCTGTTCCAGCTTGTTGTGATGTTTACCATGTTGTGGAAAAATAATAAGAATATAGTTTACCCACTCCTACTTAATTATAATAGTAATAATAACAATATTAATGATAATAATTGTTATTATTGCTACTACTACCCATACTGCTACTAAACAGAGGCAAAAAATATTATTTTTAGAAAACTATATTAAATATATATTCACTTACTGACTATATTAAAGCTCATAAAGCTGTATGTACATTAAATCCAAGGTAGATCTGTTCCCCGCTTCCCTTTTTTTAGCAAGCGTGCTCCACTGTTTTACTCTCCGTGTTCTCCACAGAGAAGAGCTTCTGTAGGCGTGAGGGGTCGTCCTGCTCAAGGACGCTGCAGCGCTGTAATCTTAACCTTTAATAACTCCCACCAGAGGGAAGACTCCGGGAGGTGGGAAGAGGGGTGGGGGTGAGAAGGAGGAGGAGGAGTAGCTTGATACTCGCTGATTGAACACTGCAGGATGCTCAATTAATTGCCTGTATTTCAGAAGCGACTCTGAGTCCTGGAGTGATCCTTTAGCATTAAAGGTGGAAACGTTCTTTCACCTTTTACTGCAGGACTTGTGCTTCCAGGGTCCGGAGGTTAAAAAGCTCCTTTTGTTTAAAGCGATTATTCTTCATTTCTAGTTCCTGCAGTTTTTTCTCACTTACCTGAAATGTAATCCATCAGTTAAGACATGTTTACCCAGATAGCAAGCATATATCGCTCCCTGGCTTAAAAAGGTTGGCATTGCACTGACTGTTTGCCACTGCTGGTTCCCCCCTCACACCACCCAGATTACTGTCCTATGTACAAGGTCAAGTTTTTAATTTCCTTAAGCAGATTTAAAGTGCACAGAGACTTTTGTTTTAGAAAATAAACTAACACAAATATTACAGCTAAGAGAAAAACAAATATGACCTGATGTAAATGGCCTGATATAAAAAGATTTAGATGTAAATTTAGATGTAAACTATTTTAAAGGATACTGAAAGAAAGATACAGGAATAAATTGGACTGTAAATAAAAAATGAGCAATAAAAAAACTGCATTTTGTGTAACACTGCGTAACCACTGGTGGGCCAGCCAAAAAATGCTGAGCAGAACAACAGTGGACAGCCAACTTTGCCACTATTCTCTTCCTTTCAGGGTAGTGCTTCTTTAGTTTTAGCGCTAGTAGGCTAATGGAGCTAACGTGGAAGCTTATACACCACCAGTTTGCCTCATGTATAAAACATCACTAGCCTCGCAAACTGTGGAGTTTTTATGAAATTTCTAACGGACTGCTAAAGCTACTTTAACTACATTCTTTTTTTAATTCAAGCATGTAGTTTTTGCAGAGCTAACTGGTGGGTTATAAACTTAAAACTGGGTAAGCTCACCTAAATAGTTGTTGTCATAACATGTTTGGTCCTTATTTAGCTTCAACACTGGAACTATGTGGCCACTGTAGATAACAAGTAATAGAAACTCAATAACATGATGCTAACTGCGTGGCTAAATCATCACACACTTGCTTCACGTTAATCCCTAGTAGACTGTTTCAGCTGTTGTAATAGGTATATTATGTATTTTTCAAAATTCTAGGATGTTGGAGTTCAATTTTATGCTCAAATCTTCCACCCTTACCCAAAATGTTAAACGAATACATGTTTAGTGCTCCTTTAGCTTTAGCACTAGAGCTGTAGACCAATGTAGCTAACAAGAAACCTATGCCAATTAGTGTAGTGCCAGTTTGAATCACTATATCATTACAGGCTTGCCTCAGACTGATCATTGGTACACGTATTTTATCAAATTTAAACATGCAGTTTGCACAATGCAAAAGTTATAAACCAAAACCTAAATTTTAAGCTTTCCACCTTTCAGCCCAGCCATGTTTGGTGCTTCTTTAGCTTTATTACTGTAGCTTTGAGGCTAAACTATTAAAACATTGTAGTCATGGAGTGTCGGATACCACATAGTTTATTAGACATTACTGAACGCACCGGTTGTGGTGAATGTGATCATTTAGGCCTGCACCATGCAAAGCTAGCAGTTAGTTAGTTAGTTAGCTACTTTAGCCGTGCAGCCTCAGTGCTAAAACTACAGGAGCAAATTTTAGACACCAAACATGTACCAGTATGGGGAGAAAATTGGGCGAAGCTTTGGTGAGAAACTATTGCTTTACTCCTCAGACAGTGTGCTTAAGAGAATTTGCAAGCTTTCTGTAAGAAGAACTTGATCTTTTCTGAGTTTTGAGTGACCGCACTGAACTCCTCCCGTCTGCAGTCCTTCACCCACGAGGGCCCGATCAATACCATAACGGAGGGATAATGGTGGGGATCAATAGACATCAGACCCGGCCTGTTCCGCTGATCAATTATTAATTGCAACAGAGGGCACCGGCTGGTCTGTGTGTGGGTTTAAGAGCTGTTCAGGTGGAGATTAGCGTCTGAGCTGCAGGCAGGAAGAAGGCTGTATGGCCGTTTCGTTGAATGTATGAGTTTACAGCTAAACGGGGAGGGGCCTTGACTGATTTATGGTAATTGAATGTAAAATCATGTTAATTTATTGGCTGTTGGTGAGTGACTGCACTCTGAATGCTGGGTGGAGAGATGTGTGGTGAGGACTGGGATCCGTGTTGTTTAGAATACATTTAAAGTACATTGTAAAAAGGCACATGGGGAAACATTCACTGTTACTGGGTGGCAATTATTTTTCATATAATACTTCTGTTTATGTGTTTAATATAAAAAAAAATGGACATGCCAAACTTCTTAAAAGTCCCACATCATGGAAAACTAAATAAGTAGTTAAGTAGTATGCGGACAGGGTATCAGATTGCACTCATCAGCTAATACTGTCCATATATAGAAACAAAACTGCAAAAACAGCCTGGTGTGAATTCCTTTTTCTCTAACGTCCCACGAAACAACTTATTTGCATATATTCACACTTTCAGCCTACATCAGTTTAGCTCCACCTTTTCAGCCTACAGCAATTTAGCTCCACCCATTGCACCAACAGCAGTATGGCTCTACTCATTCAGGCTACAGCAGTTTAGCTCCACACATTCAGGCTACAGCAGTTTAGCTCCACACATTCAGGCTACAGCAGTTTAGCTCCACACATTCAGGCTACAGCAGTTTAGCTCCACCCATTGCACCAACAGCAGTATGGCTCTACTCATTCAGGCTACAGCAGTTTAGCTCCACACATTCAGGCTACAGCAGTTTAGCTCCACACATTCAGGCTACAGCAGTTTAGCTCCACACATTCAGGCTATAGCAGTTTAGCTCCAACCATTCAGCCTACAGCAGTTTAGCTCCACACATTCAGCCTATAGCAGTTTAGCTCCACCCATTCATCCTATAGCAGTTTAGCCCCACCCATTCAGCCTACAGTCTTTTTAGCCCACCCATTTAACCTATAGCAGTTCAACTCCACCCATTCCACTTAAAGCAGTTTAGCTCCACCCATTCAGCCTACAGCAGTTTAGCTCGACACATTTAGCCTACAGCAGTTTAGCCCCACCCATTCCACCTACAGTAGTTTAGCTCCAACAATTCAGCCTACAGTATTTTAGCCCCATCCATTTAGCCTACAGTATTATAACCCCACCCATTCAGCCTACAGCAGTTTAGCTCCACCCATTCAGCCTACTGCAGTTTAGCTCCACCCCTTCAACGTATAGCAACTTAGCTCTGCCCATTCACCCTACAACAGTTTAACTCCACCCATTCCACCCACAGCAGTTTAGCTCCACCCATTCCACCTACAGCAGTTTAGCTCCACCCTTTTAGTTTGCAGCTGTTCAGCTCTGCCCAAACAGTAAGCAGCTGGCCCACCCATCTTCTTTGCCGGTTCACATGTCTGGACAGAGCCCGGCACACCTTCGTCTTAGGAACTTGCCGCTGCGTATGTGTGCAGTCACTGATCAAGTAATGATAGTGTCTGTGACTCCAGAGGATTTTAAAAGCAGGGGGCTGCAAGTCCGATAATCCCCCCTTCTCTTTTAAAGCAGAGCGCCTCTGTTACACACTGAGCTGACACACTGTAGACTACTGACTGCATGATGGTGCTTATTCTTTTCCAATACCCAAACTGAAACCTTGAGTGCGTACCAATACAGACACATTTCTTTGAATAGTTCATATGTAAACAAAGTCATTGAAAGTAGTTTGTTGTGAAATGCTCTGTTCTAAGGAAACAAACAGAATTGTTCACAGTGGTGGTGATAGGAACCAGACATCCACCTCTAAAAGCTCCCTCACAGAATGATATTACATGAAATGGTTGTAAATACACTACCTGAAGTCTGAGACATTGTTTATGATGGTTTTATAAAGGTTTCGGCCTTAAAATCCATTTATGGTATGCATTTAGGGCGATGTAAGGCAAAAAAGGTTTTTTTTTCTTGAGATATTTCACTGTTTACCATCGTGTAGGTTCACAATGAAACTGCAAACACATTGATGGACCAAACTAAAAACTGAATATCAAGATGGCTGTGAAAAAAAAAAGTTTACAGCTCTAGCGCCCTCAAGAGACAAAAGCATCTGATTATCAACTCACTGAACTCCATTATTGTTAGTGATGTTTGCTCTTTGTCTGTGGTTTGCTCTTTGTCTGAGTGCTCACAGGGACTTTCTGTTTATGTTGTTATGCATATCATGTTTTCAGATGTCAAACCTGCAGCGGGGAGGTTCTGGACAGCTGGGCACTAGGGGTGTAAGAAAATATAGAATATCGGGATATTATGTTTGGTGATACTGTATCGAGTATCAAAAATACAGTATCGATACACAGATTCCTGGCAGACAGTGAATCATTGTGTGGTTTTTATACCTCTGACCACTAGATGGCAGTATTGTAATCCATTTTTAGCTCCACTCCAACATTAACAAACAGCACAAGGGCGCAATGCTATTGTAAGCATTGGCAAACTTGTTCATACAGTGGTGTTTTTTAATAGTAGGATTTGAAAAATGGCATTATATAACTTTGCTTGCAATATCACAATATATCTCGATATATTGAATCGTGACCACTGTATCACGATACGTATTGTATCGCCAGGTTCTTGCCAATACACAGCCCTACTGGGCACTCCACACGAACAGAGATTATAAATCTGGTGTCTAATGTTCCTCATAGAAGCTGTGAAGTACTTCCACATGGCAGATACTTTCACTGATGATCTGCTTATCACACTGTTTGAACACTGACATTTTTAATAACAGCACTTTTTAATCTCTTTCTCATTTTCATAGTAATTAACTTAATCAGTACACTCTGCTTTAAACCAAAAAATGAAAATACTGTTTGTATCCATTTTTTAATTAAATTTGGTATGTTACTAACTAGAGTAATACAGAAACGAGGCCGTCAGCCCTAGTGATGTATGACACGGTGTGTGTCAATGGCTAGGTTTGATTAAAGGTGACCTTCAGGAGCGAGGCTGTGGTGTAAGTGATCTCTACTCCTTCACCACTACCTCTGTCACGCAGTACACATCACTTAAAGCTTTTGTCTGTTTAGCACTGTTTGACTCGCAGCTGTGTCACAGTTGCCAAGGTGCTGTTGCCTTGAGTCATTTGGCTGATTTATCCAGTGCCTTGGAATGTCCACTCTTACATCTTTAATGCTTTCGTTGATTTCTTCTCCTACTGCCCTGTTCCTCCACAGCCGGTCATCTCCGCATCTGGCTGCTGTGTTGCAGTCTGTGTTCTGGCCCAGTTGCTTTGTTTAATATGGTAATGGTCACTCATGGCTGGCTCGCCAAAAAATGTGAGGAACCTTGATTGCGCCAAAAATGAATCCCAAAAATGCCCAAATACTTCTGCTAGCTTTATTCCAAAAACTCCTCCAACAAAAACAGGTGTGGTGCCTAAAATGAATGATAATGTAAACAAAAATAGTGCCTCTGTTTTTTTCACACACCGCGTTCCCATGAAATAGTGGCCTGCTGTACCACCAGCTCCTCAAAGTTTGGGATTCGAACCCATGCCCTGGACCATACTTTAAATGGAATTGTGTATCTGTACTTTCCACACCATTTCTCTAGTTGTTACAGTGACCCACTGCAGACCCAATGCATTTAAAACAGCAACATACTCGGCCTCGCTTGTGGTACACCTGCAAGTATGTGGTACACCTGCAAGTATGTGGTTATGTGCCTAGCTTGTGGTTGCGACACCTTCTAATCATCCAAATGAGATCAGGCTAACTACTCTGCCATTAGTTTTCATTAGTTCTCAGCCACGTTAGCATTTTTGCCTGGTCTGTGTCTTAAGTAGGTCCTTTATTGAAGCTAAATTGTTGGATCTGAAGCCTTTCTCAGCTCTCCCAGGTGTTTTAAAGCTCCACTGGGCCTTGCTTAGTCTAGAGTTTCTTGCTCTAAATAGAGTCAATGGGATTTCCACCCACTGTTTTATTGCTGTAGCACACAGCTATAGAGGAAAACTGTGTATGTGTGTGTGTACGAGAGAGAATAGAGAAGCTGAGGCACCACATGTGGGCTTTACTCCGTGGCTAACAGCCCAAGTGCAGCATCATCTATTATTTCTAATGCTCCTCTTTTCTCCAGGTGCTTCTCGCAGCAAGCCTTCAAATCTCTACAAATGACTAGAAATCTCTAAAAGCAGTGACACCTCCAGATAGCTAGAGTGCTCTCGCTTCTTTGCTGCTTATTTCTCAGGAAAGTTGAGCCTGAAGTTGATTGTCAAATTTTAAAGCAACGTTTTTTGAGTATGATATCATAAAATAAGAGCTTTAAAATCATTTTGATGTTACACTGATATACAACATGGAGAACTGCGTCACTACGGGCCTGTACCTTTGGATAAGCATGCAGGGGACCTCTTACAAGAACTGCATAGCGCTTTACGACACCAACAACTATGGGTCTTCAGCTAGCTATAATAATCTAGCTTGGTTTTGGGACTTGGAAGAGACTAATGAAGATGTTGTTGGTGTAAGCAAGGAAAAAAAAACAAGCAAAAGACCAGATTCAATCTGGAACAGGCATTTAGTCATTGGTGAGAACTAAAATAGCTAAAAGGATCCAAGATCGTCTCACAGCTAACAGGAAAACAAGTGTCCATCTCTGCCAGTGTTGTTTAAGTAAGATTATGATGTAGGCTGGATTAACCTTGTCAGTCTCATCTCTGTCTCTAAGGGTGTTTACACACCTGTAGTTGGTTTCACTGGTCCGGATCAGTTAATGAGTTTGTGTACTTGGAGCGTTTCCTCCTCAGTTAAGTTTGTTATCACACAGGCAAAAACCTAAACGCACCAAAATGCACCCCAACAAACCACGTAAGTACGCCGTCTCCTCTGATTGGTCAGAGTAAACACAGGGAGAAGATCAAGTTTTCCCAAACTACTGCACATTTCTTGTAGAGCGTATCACGGAGCAGCAGCAGAGACAGCATCTGTTCATAGCTGTAATAATAATCTGATAATATACCAAACTACAGTCCACCTGTAGAACACCCAGCTCACTCCAAACATCAAGTAGACAACGTCCCTCACTGCTAGTCCAAGAGAGACCTCGCTTCATTGTCCTCGCCCTGTTAGCTGCTACAGTTCTCCAGTTCTCTGTTTACACCATCTGCCGCATCCCATAATGCAAAGCACTAATTGTACTTTACTTACAGCTGTTCTGATGTGAAAAAAACTATTATAGCATAGCTAACCAACATCATTTAAATCAAATATTGTTTAATCATTTAACTGTTCAGGTACATTCCCTCATTTACACCAACATTTATCTATTATAAAGAGTACTGCTTATACTTGGTCTGAAAAAAAATGAATCACTATATGCCCACTTATTATTTCAACACTTCGTCCACAGATACGTTCGAAACGTCCACAATAGCATAAAATAAATACCCCACCACTTAGCATGGTACTAACTGCTCACCTCAAAACCATGTGCAGTGGTTTAATAATCTCACATAGACTTGATTATCTGTTTTTTGTCTTTATGACGCACTGTTAATTGTTAACTACTAATACTAATTACTAATACTAATTGTTAATTGTTATGCATGTGGTTTCCAATTTCACAGTTGTGGTTTAATTATATCCAGTGTGTACCTCACATCATGTGTGTATCAGCCAGGCTGTGTTTGGAGTCTGCAGTGGCTTCAGCACTGGAGCTAGGAGGCTAACAAAGCTAACACGTGTCCCACCAAATAACACTGTCCTACAGTGTCAGTAGACCTTCTTAGTGAATAGATCTGATTATCTGAAACCAGTTAATGGCGTCTATTAAAGATTACTGAACAGCTTTGAGGTGAGTAGTTAGTATAATGCTAACTGGCGGGGGGGTAATCGTTCATTATTGTGAGCTACATTAGCCCCAATGCTAAAGCGAAGATAAAAAGTGTACATTTGTTTTTTTCACCAAACTATCACTATCACCAGCAAGCAGCTGGTGGCCTGCAGACGCAGCACCCCTGCATGCATTTGTCAGTGCTGCAGTTTGTGCTGCTGCCGCTGCAGGCTTGGTGGGGGCTGGGCAGTGCGTGTTTTCAAACTCATTTATCACAGCGATCGTTCTGGAACCTACTGAGGGGTCAAGCGCCGTGTCCAAGGCATCTTCTAATGAGGAGCACCCGCTCAGCCAATCGGAACACCCCATTTATGGGGTGCGCCTCACAAGTAGCCAATCAGCCTGCGGATGCGGCGTCAGAGATTGATGATGAAGGGAAGCCTCAGTGAAAGCTCAGCACACACAGAATCACATAACTTCATATTGAAGATCGTTTCTCCGCCAGCCGCGGGAGCACTAACGTGTTTACGCCGTTAACCGCGTTTCGGTTGATGAAAGTTTGTGTAAATGCAATACCGGCATAACCGTAATAACCATCCATCAGAGGATTTCCAAACATACGCCGTCCGGTTCTAAATAAAACATCTGCTCATACAGTGGCAGAAGTTTGGAAACACTTAGCAGGTTTCCTGCGTTAGGTATGCAGTAACTGACGACGAGTCAGTGCAACTTTTTCAAAATCATTCAGAGCAGTTAGCTTTGAAAATTTCTACTTTTTATTCTTTTTAAATTAAAAATTTAAATGATTTCCATTTTTATTTAAATAATTTTGTAATTTTTTTTTATTTTAGGATTTTTTGTTTTTTTTTATTTTATTGCATTTTTTAAAATTATTTTTATTAAATTTTAGGCCAACATGATTAATTTGGTAAAAAAAAAAATTTCTCAGTTTTTTTTCACTATTAAATTATTGACACTATTATTTTTTTAATTTATGTATTTTGTCTGATTTGTTTCTTCCACTTCTCTGGACGTCTCTGAGCATGTTGTTTGCTGTGTACAGTATTGAGTGGGGAGGCCATCAGCTCCTCTGGAAGAGAGATGTTGCTGTAGTTTTGATTTGGGGGGAGGGGCTCTGCTCTAGAGGGGAGGAATGATGGGGACAGAAATGGAGAGAGGCAATTCATGCATTCATCCCTCACACACACTCACACTCTCTCTCTCTCTCTCCTCGCTCTTCTCTCTCTGTGTGATGTATGTGTTGATGTATGAGGAGTGTAAATCTCCACATGCTGAGATTGGTCCTCCATCTGTGACACTCACTCCATCACTTACTCCTCACTCGTCCGTCGTGCAGGTGTACAGACAGCTCTGCTCCTCCGGGTTTGGGGTGATAGGGGCCGTTAGCAGAGCGTATGTGAGCAGCAGCACAGACACTAATACAGCTATTCTAAATGCTTTATTAATTAACTACATTAGTCAAGCAGCTTACTGTCAGCTTACACTGATACTAATGATGTATTCACACAAAACAAACAGTTTGATGCACCATAGCACCATTACTATACACATCATCTGCTCCTCTGAGCTCCACTTTTAAACTTCAGCAGCTTATGGATCCTTTGGAAGTGTGCAATGGTCCTTTTGCTTCCTGACAGAACAGAAGCAGCACAAAGTTTAACTGGAGCAGCCCATCCTCTAAACCAGGGGTCACTAAATAAACACTTTAAACACTTTTTTTCAAAAAGCATTCTGTTATTTTTATAATGCAGCCCTCGTTTTTACAAAAAAAATATTATTAGAAGTTTATAAATAATTCATTCAGTTCAGCATTTAAACAGTAAATATACTGAAATATACTGAACGGTATTTGTAATAAGTTTGTCTTTCAGTAGCTGATGGTATACGATGCTGATACTAGGTAACTTAAATATACAGGATCTGGCAACATAACACAAGTTAGAAATGATGACCGTCCGGACTTGCTCTGAGGAAATCTCCTCTAACTGGACCGTACTGCTCACAGGACGCTGCTCACAGGACGCTACTCATAGGACACTGCTCACAGGACGCTGCTCACAGGACGCTGCTCACAGGACGCTGCTCACAGGACGCTACTCATAGGACACTACTCATAGGACGTTACTCATAGGACGTTACTCACAGGACGCTACTCACAGGACGCTACTCACAGGACGTTACTCACAGAACGCTACTCACAGGACACTACTCACAGAACGCTACTCACAGGACGCTACTCACAGAACGCTACTCACAGGACGCTACTCACAGGACGCTACTCACAGGACGCTACTCATAGGACGTTACTCACAGGACGCTACTCACAGGACGTTACTCACAGAACGCTACTCACAGGACACTACTCACAGAACGCTACTCACAGAACGCTACTCATAGGACACTACTCATAGGACGTTACTCACAGGACGCTACTCACAGAACGCTACTCACAGGACACTACTCACAGAACGCTACTCACAGAACGCTACTCACAGGACCCTACTCACAGAACGCTACTTACAGGATGCTACTTACAGAACGCTACTCACAGAACGCTACTCACAGGACGCTACTCACAGAACGCTACTCACAGGACCCTACTCACAGAACGCTACTCACAGAACGCTACTCACAGGACACTACTCACAGGACGCTACTCACAGAACGCTACTCACAGAACGCTACTCACAGGACGCTACTCACAGGACGCTACTCACAGGACACTACTCACAGGACTACTCACAGAACGCTACTCACAGAACGCTACTCATAGGACGTTACTCACAGGACGCTACTCACAGAACACTACTCACAGAACACTACTCACAGAACGCTACTCACAGGACGCTACTCACAGAACGCTACTCACAGGACGCTACTCACAGGACGCTACTCACAGGACGCTACTCACAGGACGCTACTCATAGGACGTTACTCACAGGACACTACTCACAGGACACTACTCACAGGACGCTACTCACAGAACGCTACTCACAAAAACGCTACTCACAGGACACTACTCACAGGACGCTACTCACAGGACGCTACTCACAGAACGCTACTCACAGGACACTACTCATAGGACGCTACTCATAGGACGCTACTCACAGAATGCTACTCACAGGACGCTACTCACAGAACGCTACTCACAGGACGCTACTCACAGGACGCTACTCACAGGACGCTACTCAAAGAACGCTACTCATAGGACGTTACTCACAGAACGCTACTCATAGGACGTTACTCACAGGACACTACTCACAGGACGCTACTCACAGAACGCTACTCACAAAAACGCTACTCACAGGACACTACTCACAGGACGCTACTCACAGGACGCTACTCACAGAACGCTACTCACAGGACACTACTCATAGGACGCTACTCATAGGACGCTACTCACAGAATGCTACTCACAGGCCGCTACTCACAGGACGCTACTCACAGAACGCTACTCACAGAACGCTACTCATAGGACGTTACTCACAGGACGCTACTCACAGGACGCTACTCACAGAACGCTACTCACAAAAACGCTACTCACAGGACACTACTCACAGGACGCTACTCACAGGACGCTACTCACAGAACGCTACTCACAGGACGCTACTCATAGGACGTTACTCACAGGACACTACTCACAGGACTCTACTCACAGGACGCTACTCACAGGACGCTACTCATAGGTCGTTACTCACAGGACACTACTCACAGGACGCTACTCACAGGACGCTACTCACAAGACGTTACTCACAGGACACTACTCACAGGACGGTACTCACAGGACGCTACTCACAGGACGCTACTCACAGGACGCTACTCACAGAACGCTACTCATAGGACGTTACTCACAGGACACTACTCACAGAACGCTACTCACAGGACGCTACTCACAGGACGCTACTCACAGGACGCTACTCATAGGACGTTACTCACAGAACGCTACTCATAGGGCGTTACTCACAGAACGCTACTCACAGAACGCTACTCACAGAACGCTACTCACAGAACGCTGCTTACAGGATGCTGCTCACAGGACACTGCTCACAGGACGCTACTCACAGGACGCTGCTCACAGGACGCTACTTACAGGATGCTGCTTACAGGATGCTACTCACAGGATGCTACTTACAGGACGCCACTCACAGGACGCCGCTCACAAGACGCTACTCATACGACGTTACTCACAGGACGCTGCTCACAGGGCGCTACTCACAGGACGCTACTCACAGGACACTACTCACAGGACACTGCTCACAGGACGCTACTTACAGGACGCTACTCACAGGACACTGCTCACAGGACACTGCTCAGGGCGCTACTTACAGGACGCTACTCACAGGACACTGCTCACAGGATGCTACTCACAGGACACTGATCACAAGATGCTGCCGGCTGGATACTTATGGTTTTTGGACTATTCTCAGTCCAGCAGTGACGCTGAGCCACTCACACCAGCACAACACACACTAACACACCACCACCAAGTCAGTGCCACTGCAGTGCTGAAAATGACCCACCACCCAAATAACATCTGTTCTGCGGTGGTCCTGACCATTGATGGACAGGGTAAAAGGGGCCTAAAAAGAAGTTTACAGAGACTACAGTCTGTACTTGTAGAACTACAAAGAGCTCCTTCTTCATCAGTGGAACTGATTAAATGCACAGTGAGTGTAGAAACGAGCAGGTGAGTTAAATCTTCTGGCTGATTGGCTGTTGCAGTCACTTTTGTAGAAATATGATCACAATACTGGGGTCCTGTCTCGTCCAGCCGTGGTTAGCTGTGGTTTTAATGTTAATGCTGTAGGTGTCTCTGTAATTGATTGCCGCTCTTTGGTCTTTAACACGTTTTTGCTGGTGAGGAAGCTCTTTGAACTCATAAATGTTAATTAAATGTGGGTTAGCCCACCCTGCCCATCCTGCATGCGCGGGAGTCCCCTCAGATTGTACCAGGCTGAGTTAATTACTGTTCCTGTAGCGTGTCTGAGAGTGTTCAGCTGCGCATCCTGTGTAGCAGGTGAGAAACAGTAGTTATGGGTTGAATAGGAGGGAATGGAGAATGTCAGTGTGAATGGAGGGTTATTACAGGATACAGTGTCTGTGTGTCAGCTTGCACCTCCAACACTGAATAGACAAAATGAGTTGTAATAAGAGTGGGTCGTGTGTATACAGGAACTCTGATTTGTGCCTATTGTAATTTTTTTTTAAGATGCAAAGCATCACACTCGCTCACTTCCTCGCTCACTCCGGCTTCATCCAGAAACATTAGGTGCTGCTCTTGTTCTCTTCCTCCCTTCCTACTGCTCCTCTCTTACCCTGGAAGAGCTTGGAAAGGAAGGGAACAGGAGTGGAGGGCATGAGAAGAAACTAGGGGCGAAGGACAGCTAATTCCTTTAACCGTTATTAAATTTGGTGTTGATTGTTGAAAAATTGGCCAATTATAGTTATTTTTATAGCCCACCTTTAGCTGCTACACCGAGCCCACCTATTCACATTTGTGGGTGTTTCTACTCGGTGTATTTATTGGATTTTACACCAAGTTTTAAACTGTCAGGTGGCACTGTGGTGTAGTGGTTAGTATGGTGGTGTAGTGGTTAGTGTGGTGGTGTAGTGGTTAGTACGGTGGTGTAGTGGTTAGTACGGTGGTGTAGTGGTTAGTACGGTGGTGTAGTGGTTAGTACGATGGTGTAGTGGTTAGTAAGGTGGTGTAGTGGTTAGTACGGTGGTGTAGTGGTCAGTATGGTGGTGTAGTGGTTAGTACGGTGGTGTAGTAGTTAGTACGGTGGTGTAGTGTTAGTACGGTGGTGTAGTAGTTAGTATGGTGGTGTAGTGGTTAGTATGGTGGTGTAGTGGTTAGTACAGTGGTGTAGGGGTTAGTATGGTGGTGTAGTGGTTAGTACGGTGGTGTAGTGGTTAGTACGATGGTGTAGTGGTTAGTACGGTGGTGTAGTGGTTAGTACGGTGGTGTAGTGGTTAGTGGTTAGTAAGGTGGTGTAGTGGTTAGTACGGTGGTGTAGTGGTTAGTAAGGTGGTGTAGTGGTTAGTACGGTGGTGTAGTGGTTAGTATTGTGGTGAAGTGGTTAGTACGGTGGTGTAGTGGTTAGTACGGTGGTGTAGTGGTTAGTATGGTGGTGTAGTGGTTAGTATGATGGTGTAGTGGTTAGTACGGTGGTGTAGTGGTTAGTACGGTGGTGTAGTGGTTAGTACGGTGGTGTAGTGGTTAGTACGATGGTGTAGTGGTTAGTAAGGTGGTGTAGTGGTTAGTACGGTGGTGTAGTGGTTAGTACGGTGGTGTAGTGGTTAGTACAATGGTGTAGTGGTTAGTACGATGGTGTAGTGGTTAGTACGGTGGTGTAGTGGTTAGTATTGTGGTGAAGTGGTTAGTACGGTGGTGTAGTGGTTAGTACGGTGGTGTAGTGGTTAGTATGGTGGTGTAGTGGTTAGTACGATGGTGTAGTGGTTAGTACGGTGGTGTAGTGGTTAGTACGGTGGTGTAGTGGTTAGTACGATGGTGTAGTGGTTAGTAAGGTGGTGTAGTGGTTAGTACGGTGGTGTAGTGGTTAGTATTGTGGTGTAGTGGTTAGTATGGTGGTGTAGTGGTTAGTATGGTGGTGTAGTGGTTAGTACGGTGGTGTAGTGGTTAGTACGATGGTGTAGTGGTTAGTAAGGTGGTGTAGTGGTTAGTACGGTGGTGTAGTGGTTAGTACGGTGGTGTAGTGGTTAGTACGGTGGTGTAGTGGTTAGTACAATGGTGTAGTGGTTAGTACGATGGTGTAGTGGTTAGTACGGTGGTGTAGTGGTTAATACGATGGTGTTAGTCTCTCACTCACTTTCTCCCTCACTTCTTCCCTCACATGAAGATGAATGATCTCAGTTTTGAAACACATGCTCCCAGTTTCTCCCCTCTGTCTGTCCTCCTTCCTCCGTCACCTGCAGTGACCTATACTTCCTCACACGCTCCTGGGCTCCCGCTGTGCTGCACATCTTTTATTGAATTTGCAGGGTCTCACCTCCACAGGGGCTGTTTGAAGTGCCGATGTTGCACTGTTCACTCTGGTTTTGATGTGCATTATGCTTAGAGCTTGCGTGTGCGTGTGAGTTGCTATGCATGTTGATCAGCTGTGAGTGCAGATCTGGACCTGGGAGGATGCTAAACCACAATGATTAAAAGACTGTGTTCACACCTGGTCTTTTTATGTGAATTATATCTGGATTGTAACCTGATTGGATATGAACCATGTATTTATACTTGCTAATCAATGCATCTCTAGTTATTATTGAAATACAATTGAATATCAGCTCAGACACAGTAGCCTATCACCTGCATTGTTCCTTCATTTTACTGCTATTTAAAGGGAAAAACACAGGTTTGTACAGTAGACAGAGGACGAATTGGGGTGTCTGTAAAAGGGACCTACTGTTATTCTACTATTAATAGATAGGGGACAAATCAGAGCATCTGTAAATCAAGTGTTATTTCAAAGGATGGGGGGTTCAGAGTATCTGTCAACAGCATCTACTGTTAGTCCACCAGATACTGGACAAATCAGAGTATCTGTCAACAGGATCTACTGTTATTCCACCAGATACTGGACAAACCAGAGTGTCTGTCAACAGGATCCTCTGTTATTCCACCAGATACTGGACAAATCAGAGTGTCTATAAACAGGATCCTCTGTTATTCCACCAAACAGTGGACAAATCAGAGTGTCTGTCAACAGGATCTACTGTTATTCCACCAGATAGCGGACAAACCAGAGTGTCTGTCAACAGGATCTACTGTTATTCCACCAGATAGTGGACAAATCAGAGTGTCTGTAAACAGGATCCTCTGTTATTCCACCAGACAGTGGACAAATCAGAGTGTCTGTAAACAGGATCTACTGTTATTCCACCAGATACTAGACAAATCAGAGTGTCTGTAAACAGGATCTTCTGTTATTCCACCAGATACTGGACAAATCAGAGTGTCTGTAAACAGAATCTACTGTTATTCCACCAGATACTGGACAAATCAGTGTCTGTAGACAGAATCTACTGTTATTCCACCAGATAGTGGACAAACCAGAGTGTCTGTCAACAGGATCTACTGTTATTCCACCAGACAGTGGACAAAACCAGAGTGTCTGTCAACAGGACCTACTGTTATTCCACCAGACAGTGGACAAGTTGGAGTGTCTGAGTTTTTCCACTGGGAAGGTGGTCATATAGCATATCAAAGAAGACCAGAATTGTCTCAGAAATCGCACACAGAATGTTGCAACAAGAACCACATTGAACAACATGTTCAGTGTGCTGTCCCTGGTGCTGAACTTCACCTTCAGATCTGTGTTCAGCACCAGAGACAGCACACTGGTTGCAACTTTCTGTGCTGATATTGCCTGAACCACAAAAGATATTACAAATTGCATCAATCGATTTCTGAGACAAATCTGGTTTTCTTTGATCTGCTACATGACCACCTTCCCAGTGGATAAACTTGCCCTTGATCCAATATGGCGGCTTTTAAGATGGCGGCTATGTTTGGGACATAGCCCCCTCACCCATTACTTGCTGGGGTATTTCCTTTTCTTGCTGGGGCATTTTCCCTTTCATTTCTGAAATAAAAGGGTGTCCTAAGACTTTTGACTGATATGAGAAATGAATAATAGAATAATAAATAGGTGACAGAGAGTAACACTCTGCTGGTACAGGTCAGTCCGACCAGGCTTGGCTGTGGCTATAGTGTCCCCTGCTGTGACACTGAGAACGCAGCTCATATTTGCATTTGTGAAACCGTCTTTGCTTGGCTCGAAGCGTCTGTGCTCACATCCCCGTGTGAAGTATGTTCCTGGCCTTCTGGTACAGTCTTATTGTAATCGCGGGAGTGTTATTATCTGATTACGTGTTATGTTTTTTTTTTGTTCTCTTTTTGCGGCTGCTGTTATTTTAGCAGTGCTGTGTGATCAGGGAGTAGAGCAGCTTTAATTACAGAAACACACAGCATCCCAGGGGTGTGTGTCTGTGTGTGTGTGCACATGTGAGTCCCAGGCTCATCCATCATTGCACCCCCTCTGCATCCTCAAACACTACTGGGTTTCATATTATAGCCCAGAGACTACAGAGCACGATATGGATAAATACCCACACTGAGATCATGTTGCTGCATATAGCAATAGTGATGCACTGTAGTGATGCACCTGAAGGGCCCGTATCAAATAACACAGCATTATTTTATAAATGAAAGACTTTGATATGGTAAACATACTGTATGTGCCCCATTCATACTGCCCATACATAGAACTCTTAACATAAGCAGCAGCCTGTGATGTCACAAAATACACACCCAGCCATCATCAGTTTAGCTCCACCCATTAATTTTAGTTTTGAATAGGGTGTGATATCAGGCAGCCAATCAAAACAGAGCTAACACAATAGAAGTTCCTGCAGCTCAGAGTATGCGGTGGTAAATACGATACCCAATACAATGCAATATTCTACAATGTGATGTGCCCCCCTGTGATATGGTATGATAGACTGTGATGCTTTACAATATATAGTCAATCAAACTTTATTTTCACTCGGGAGCACATTTAGGGAGACCCTCATTTACAATGTTGCCGAGCATTACAATTTTTAAACAAAAAGGGATTGAAAATAAATCAAAATTAATTTGAATGAGTATTAAAATGTAAAAGAAACAATAATAACAGAGACAAAATTAAGATAAATCGTAAAAGAAAAACAAATAAAAACTAAATAAACAGAAACTAAAACCATGAATAAGACAAAAGTAAAAAATAAGTCAATAAAATAGATATATAGTAGTAAAACTTAAAATAGTAAAAGAAATAATAATAAAAAAATAAAAGTAATAATAAAATAATAATAAAAAAGAGTAATAAAAATCAAGACAAAAGAATGGTAAAAGGAATATTAAAATAGAAAAATACAAATCTATTGAGTATCAAAAACATAAAACTGTTTACTAAAATTAAATAAAATATTGGCAGGTCGTGTGGAGGTGTTTAGAAATTAAAAGATTAAAATGACTCAAAATATGCTAAGATACAATATATCATGCTGTGATACACTATGAAACATAGAAAATAGGGGGTGGGAGTAGGAGTGTGCCATATCGTATCGCACACAATAATATCGCCAACATTTTTGAATACCGTGAACAATATTATACCCTGAAATATTGTGCCATATCACCCATCACTAATTATCACATCAGAGTACTACTTTTACTGTTTTTAGAAAAAGAAAAATTCACACTTTTCTCATTTCCCATTATATATCTACTAGAGACAGATTTTATCTGTCCAGTATCATTCACTTTACTTCAGTCCTGGATATATGGAGATATTTGGAGTGCATTATTTAGTATCGTGACATTCTGGATCATTGACTTCTGTTACAATCTGATGAAAATTCTTGTATTTTTTAATATCTCAGTTAGAGGAGTGCCATATCATATCGTATGCAATAATAAAATTTTATTTAAATTTTGTTGCAGTTGTCACGCCTGGCCGTCCACGTGCCTCTGTTTACGTCCTGTCCATGTGGTTCTGTTTTGTCACATGCTTCTGTATCTCCGCCCTTGCCCCGCCTCGCACACCTGTTCCCCATTGATGTTTAGTCTCGTCACCTGTTCCCTCTTGTTAGTCCGTGTATATATATCCTGTGTTTGCAGTTTGTCTTGGTATGTGTCTCGGTATGTTTCATGGTATCTCCGTCCTGGTTTCCTGTATGTTTGACTTTCGTTTACTGTTTATCTTAAGAGCTTGCGCTTGTGTCCGAATCCTGCTGAACCCTGACAGCAGTAGTGTATTCTTGAAATATTTTTTTTAATTCAATCTTTTGTCATATCGTCAAGAGTATCGTTATCGCAAAAATACCATAAAATATCTTGATATTTTTGTAGGGCCATATTGCCCACCCCTAAGTGGGAGGTGGGAGTTGTCCACCATGCATGGTTAGACGGCAATACAATTTGATGCAATAGGATTCAATTAGATACAATGTGATTCACTGGTTTGTTACAAACAACAGATGTGCAGCCCTCTCTCTTATTGCATTCATCTCCAGCAGAGTGATTTCAGATTCACTTAGCATATACCTCCATTCTTTCCATCTTCCTCTCCCTCTCCCTGTTTCTGTGCCTATTTTATCTCCCTCTCTCTTTTTCCATCTCCATCTCTTTCTCCTTCTCTGTAGCCGATGTTGTTCTGTCTCTGGAGAGGCTCTTTGAGAGATGTGTAAAATTGAGAGGTTGTGTATGTGTGTGTGTGTATGTGTGTTTGTGTGTGGGTGACCCTGAACTCCTTTTCCATTAGACACACACATTCACCTGCATGTGTGTTGAAGGGAATTCTGAGTAAGAGGAACAAAGAGAACCTCTATATTTACTGTAAAAGAAAAAAATAGGAGGAGAGTGAGAGTGAAATAGAGAGAGAGAGGGAGTGTGCAGCAGGGTGTTTTTAGTCTGATGTGCGTGTGTGTTTTGTATAAATTGTCCTTGCTTCTAACGCTGCACACTGAGGACAGATATATATTCACCGCACTTGAAATGTTTTCCTGAGGTTGGTTTGTGAGCCTTTACACGTACAGTTACATTTACATTCAAGCTGCAACACAGAATACATCAGCCCCACAGCACATTTATACATTTATACATTTATACTGATAAAACTCTGAGTGCAGTAGATGATGTTAATCTGAAAAAAACGAATGAAAGTAAATCAACAGATTGTACAGTAAATAAACATGAGCTGCAGTACAACCTATGTGTTTAAACCTCTGACCACTAGATGGCAGTGTTGTAATCCATTTTCTGCTCCATTCCAACATTAACAAGCAGCACAAGGGCGCAATGCTATTGTAAGCAGTGACAAACCTGTTCATACAGTGGTTTGTTTTAATAGTAGGATTTGAAAAATCACAATATATCACTTCGCTTGCAGTATCACAATACATCATGATATATTGAATCGTGATCCTACTAGTCATTGTGGTTGTTATATACAGTATATATATATATATTCTTTCCTATATATATCCAACGATTGGGTTGGATTCCCGGTCGGGGCCGTTTTGTGTGGAGTGTGTATGTTCTCCCCGTGCTTGAGTGGGTTTCCTCCTGGTACCCCCGTTTCCTTTCACAGTCCAAACACATGCATGTTAGGTTGATCGATCACTCTAAATTGCTTGTAGTTGTGAGTGCGTGTTGGCCATGCGATGGACAACACACACTCACTCAGGTGGAGTACATGGTGTACCCCACCTTTGTCCGATGACGCTGGGATTGGCTCCAGCCCCCTGTGACCCCGACTAGGGGTATCAAGTGGAAGATGATGGATGGATGGATGAATGGATGTATGGATGTTTATATATACTGCTTTTCTCTGTCTTCCCGGACTTTTGCATATTGACACACATTTACTTTATTCTATACAATCTTTTGCCACATTACATTGACACTTACTAATAATAAGCATGTAATGATTCACAGAATTCGTCATTTATCACCAAATGGTTCATAGCAACTCCTGTTGCAGCAAAAATGAAGGCTAACTGAAAATGTGCCTCATGTTAATATATTGTTGACATCTATTAAAGCATTCAATATTATAAAAGTACAATATTAGAAACATTACTCTGACAAAGCAAGTTTCTCAGCAGGATGGAAACTTTTTTGTAGTGCCTAATGCATATAGTGGCGTGCTAGCCAAACTCTGGGCTAATGCACTAGGGCTACAATGTGATACAATACAGGTTCATTAGCATAAAACAAGATACAAGTGTATACAGCACAGCAGCAGCTCACACCTCTGTAGGCAGTGTAACAAAACTGAAATGATGGGCAGGGTTTTATATAGGCCCTTTTTAATATAACCTATGTACAGTTTCAATTGGTGAGGTTTCCTAAATTTCCAAAATCATATATACACAGTAGCACACAGTATATTATAATTTGTAATAATTATTTTGTCCAAGACATGCACACATACTTTACCAAATATTACTATAATTGTGTGCAATCTTTTTTTATATGCGTAAAGGATAATGCTTATAATAAACCGAATGAAGTCATGGTTGTATGTTTCACTGGTGAAAGAAAAGCTGCCTCTGTATCTTACAGTAATGTTCTGTAAGCTACTGTATGCCTATGGTGCAGCTTGTCTTGTGGCAGTATTAGTGTTTTATTTGTCTGTAAACAATCCATTTGTGTATATCCTCGTGATTCAAAATAGATCAACATGGCCATTTTCTCAGCCTCCTTATCTCCAGCCGCCAATGCTGTTAAGCTGATTGGGTTAATTAACCCCTAAATCGAGAATAATTTTTTTTTTGCTAAAGCTTCAGAATTAGAATAGTGTTAATAACAAAGTATAACAAAATAATAAAATAACAAAGAGTCTCAGATACACATTGTTTCTAATTGCACAGTAAGGTAGGTTTAATAAGTACACATCTTACAAGGTAATAAATCACATACATAAGACAAAATGTATACAAATATAAACCACAGTGATCTTCAATACCTTATATATGTTTTCCAGTTTCTCATTAGGTTGAATGTATAACTGGCACTAAATGTAGGTATTGTGATATAAACTGAGTTACAGTTTCTCGTTAGGTTGGATGTATAACTCTAAATGTAGGTATTGTGATATAAACTGTGTTCTACAGTTTTTCACTAGGTTGAATGTATAACTCTAAATGGAGGTATTGTGATATAAACTAAGTTACAGTTTCTCATTAGGTTGAATGTATAACTCTAAATGTAGGTATTGTGATATAAACTGAATTCTACAGTTTCTCATTATGTTGAATGTATAACTCTAAATGTAGGTATTGTGATATAAACTGAGTCTACAGTTTCTCATTAGGTTGAATGTATAACTCTAAATGTAGGTATTGTGATATAAACTGAATTCTACAGTTTCTCGTTAGGTTGAATGTATAACTCTAAATGTAGGTATTGTGATATAAACTGTGTTCTACAGTTTCTCACTAGGTTGAATGTATAACTCTAAATGTAGGTATTGTGATATAAACTGAGTTACAGTTTCTCATTAGGTTGAATGTATAACTCTTAATGTAGGTATTGTGATATAAACTGAATTCTACAGTTTCTCATTAGGTTGAATGTATAACTCTTAATGTAGGTATTGTGATATAAACTGAATTCTACAGTTTCTCATTGAATGTATAACTAAGCTAAATTTAGATATTTTAGGTATAGGCACAAAAATATTGCATGTGAGAAATGAATCTGGTGGCTGCAAGCACGTGTTGTCCTTGGCAGAGGTTATACACAAACACTCTTGCACGCTCACATTTAGGCCATATGAGTGTCGCATTAAAGCGCTAATGACCCAGAGATACAGCTACACAGCCACATCACATACTTGCTCGCGCCCCCATGTCCCTCAGCAGCTTTATGGTTTTTTAATGGAGGGCCGAGCTGCAGCGCGGTTTTATGACAGCCGTCCTGTGACGGACTCAAGGGAGAAATCTTTCATTACACGCTAACGGCTAATGGCTAATCACACACTTATCAAGTCCTCCCCACCCCATCAGCTTACTCCAAATGTAGATGATCAGTCAAGACGTGTTTAGTGTCTAAAGTTTATTTCTTTACTTTTAGCACCTGAGCTAACTACTTAGCCTGGTGCAAACCACAGCCTACGTCATCAGATACTCAAACCTTGTGGTGCTGTTCACTGATAGAAAGGATTTTTTCTTCATTCAAGCTTTGCTGTATGTGTAATATTATACTCAAGTTTAGTATCATATTAACATGTTTAATATTTTACTCTGTTCTCTAAAACTCAAAAATAGAAGAGTGTAGGATATGGTCCCTTTAATACACTCCTCTTTACTGCTGTTTAGGCTCTATTAATGTTGTGTTTTTTCTTTTATACTTCTGAGATTCTTTATCTGTAATCTAAAGGTCAGTTGGAAGTCTCTCTCCAGCATCTATTTATCGTCTCATCACTGGAATTAACACTTCCCCATCTCTTTTCAATCACTATGGGATTTTCTGTGGAAAATTTAGCCACAACTGAAAAAAATATAAATTACACCCCCCACCCAACCCACAATGTAACCTTTTGTTTCCTACATTTTGCAGTGAAACTAACGGCAAACAATGAAAATGTAAGTTCTGCCAATCAACGAACTGCAACATAGTTTGCCGTTACACTTGAAGAATCACAAATTGGAAAACTGACAGGGTTTGAGCCAAGTGGTAGATGATTTAGACATATATTCAGCTTAATGCTAATTGATGGGGTTTGCGCTTCTATTACTCTTTAGCTACGTTTGCCTCGAAGAAGCAAATTTCAGAAATCAAACATCTCCTGGCTGATTAACTACATTAGATTAAGTGTATAAATTGATTTTTTGCTGTACTTTTGCTTTAACGTTGCTTGTTATCTGATTAGCACAGATGGTGACATACCGTACAGAGTACTGGGTATCTTACAGATTTAGTACAGATTTTTAAAAAATAACTCTTTTCTTTGTAAATAACTATTTAAGGAATATGTGTGATGATTTAGACATGTAGTTAGCACTATGCTAATTGGTGGGGTATATGCTTCCATTACGTTTCAGCTACATTAGCTTCATAGCTAAACATGTCTTGGCTAAATGACTACATTTGGTTTAAATTTGCCAACTGAATTCGGTTTTCTTGCTGTACTTTTACACTGTACTTTTACATTGCTTGTTATCTGGACAGCACAGATACTAACATATTGTTTACTCACACAGAGCGTTTTTGCCAATTTATACCGATTTTTACTGCTTTCTTTTTAACAGGTATGCATGTATGTAGTTAGCACCATGCTAATTTGTGGGGTATATGCTTCCATTACACGTTAGCTACATTAGCTTCATAGCTACACGTCTTGGCTAAATGACTACATTTGGTTAAAATGTGCTGACTGAATTAGTGTTTTTTGCTGTACTGTTACACTGTACACTGTATCTGGACAGCACAGATACAAACATATTGTTTACACAGAGCGTTTTTGCCAATTTGTACTGCTTTCTTTATAATAGGTACACATGTATGTGGTTAGCACCATGCTAATTTGTGGGTTATTTGCTTCCATTACATGTCAGCTACATTAGCTTTTTAGCTACACTTCTTGGCTAAATGACATTTACTGTTTGTGATATGTTTATGACTAACATATTTTTTGCAAAGAGCGTTTTTGCCAATTTCTACTAATTTTTACTGCTTTCTTTTTAACAACTCTGTTCCTGGAATATGTGTGATGGCATAGGTATGTAGTTAGCACCATGCTAATTGGTTGGGTATAGGCGTCTATTACTTTTTTGCCACATTAGCTTTATAGCTTCAGTGCCAAAACCGAGGAAGCCTACTTCTGACACCAAACACGTCTTGGTTAAAAGACTACATTGAGTAATGTTTATGTGTTAAGTATGATTTTCTGAGATATTAATGTTGTTTGCTATTCTGACAGCACAGATACTGTGCAAAGTGCTTTTTCCAATTTATGTGAATATTTACAGATTTTTTTTTAACAACTAGGCATGCAGTCAGCACTGTCCTAATTTTTGGGATATATGCTTCTGTTACTCGGTAGCTTCAAAAAGAAAGAAGTCACAGACCATCTTGTCTAATTGTCCACATTTGGAGCATGTGGGAGGGAATGTATAGGTTTTCATCGTGACCTATCGCTTTAAGGGATAACGGACTCTGATTCTCAGGAGCGCATGCAGATCAGAAGCTTTGTTCTGGTCCAGTCAGATGCAAAAATAAAGCCCCGAGTGTGCGGCCGATCTGTTGGTACAGATTGAATCTGGGACGGCGGCCCTTTAAACTCTCAGGAGGGGGGACTCGGTGGGCCGAGATAAGAGCGAGGCTGTGAGTGAATGGTGACCGAGTGAATGGTTTGTGTGTGTCTGGCCTTTAGAAGGCGAGGTGAGCGGGTTTACTGCGCTCTGGTGGACAATGCCGAGGTGTTATCTGCGGTACGGGACGGGATGTTTGTGGAATGAGCACGGGGTTTTATTCTGTCCTGATTAGCATAAAGCTTTAACTTGGTTAAAACGGTCACGCATCACGTATGAGCACCTTTAACAGAATGGAAATGAGACGAAGCCGTCTGCCCTCAGTCTCAGCTGATCTGAATGGCAGAGGAGAAAAGGAGGCAAGAATGGGGGAGTGCCCTCCCCCCCACCCCGCAACCAGACTGACTCTCTGTTCATTTATCTCTCCTTCTAGGGTAAAGCCCTCACACTCTCCCAGCTCAGCTCAGCTCAGCAGTGCTTTAATGGCATGAACGTTGACCACTTAAAGGGACATTCTAGCATAAAACCAAGAAATCTTGAGTTAAAGTGTTTTTTTATTAGAACTAAGTTGAATTAAACCAACTCACTGCTCTTCATTCTCTTCTTCTTATTATTCTACAATCAAAAATGTGTAGCCCTAGTCCTCCTATAGCTTTAGAGGTAGAACCGTGTCATTGCAGGTGCATATTGTCATGACAGCAGCCATCATAAACCATTTGCTGCAGATTTGTCGGCTGCACATTCATGATGCGGATCACATCCCCAAGGAGCTCTAGTGTATTGAGCTCTGGTGACTGTTGAGGCAATTTGAGTACAGTGAACTCGTTGTCATGGTCAAGAAACCAGTTGGAGATGATTTGAGCTTGTGTTGCATTATCCTGCTGGAAGACGGATACTCTGTGGTCATAAAGAGATGGACATGGTCAGCAGCAGTAGTCAAGTAGGCTGTGGCAATTAAATGATGCTCAATTGGTATTCAAGGGCCCAAAGTCTGCCAAGAAAATATACCCCACATTATTACATCAACACCACCAGCAGCCTGAACCGCTGATACTAGGCAGGAATGGGTTCATGCTTTCATGTAGTTTGTGCCAAATTCTGAGCCGAACGTCCAACTGTTGTATCAGAAATTGAGACTCCGGGCAAGCTCCTCTTGTCAAGTTTTGTGTGAATTGTAGCCTAGGTTGCCTGTTAATACCTGTCAGAAGTGGCACCCGGTGGGGTCTTCTGCTGCTGTGGACCGTCTGCTTCAAGGTTCAATTTGTTGTGTCTTCAGAGATGCTCCTCTGCAGACCACAATTTGAATGAGTGTTTATTTGAATTACTGCTGCCTTTTTATCTGGTCGATCCAGTCTGGCCATTCTCCACTGACCTCTGGCATCAACAAGGCATTTTTGTCCATGGGATTTCTGCTCACTGAATATTTTCTCTTGTTTGGACCTTTCTCTGTAAACCCTAGAGATGGTTGCATGTGGAAAATCCAGGTGATCTTCAGTTTCAGATATACATAGACTTGCCTGTCTAGCACCAACAGCCATGTCAACAGCCAGTCACTTAAATCACCGTTCCTCCCTGTTGTGATGCTTGATTTGCACTTCAGCTGGTCGTCTTGACCATAAATGCATAGAGTTGCTGCTGTTTGATTGGCTGTAGTCTGTTTGATTATCTCTCTCTCTCTCTCTCTCTCTCTCTCACCCTCTCTCTCTCTCCCTCTCTCGCTCACTCTCTGTCTTCAATTATGAACTGCTAACACTGTCCCTGGAGGGAGATGGAGGTGGGAAGATGGGTGTTCAGCTGTATCAGAGGGGCAGGTGGTTCACCTCAGGGAATGTAGATGTTGAAGGGTGGCACATTGCGTGAACACACACACACACACACACACACACATACACACACACACACACACACAAACAAAGAATGTTAAACCAACATACTGTACTGTATACCAGTGTTTAAAAGGATTAGATTCTATCATACTGTATCACAACTAGCATGTTAGCTTACAACACTGAAATAGAGTTTAAATAATGTATCTGTGTGTGTTACCATGTCTGCTTTCACTCCTACCACACACACACTCACACACACACATGCTAGTGTGTTTGGAAGGTTCTGAGTTTAAATAAATACACTTTGGCAGAGTTAGTGGAGTGTGAGTGCGTGCATGTGTGTGAGCGTGTGTGTGTGTGTGTGTGTGTGAGTGAGTGCCACCCATGCTGTGTCTCCTGTAGAGAGATGAGATGGGCTGTGTCGTAAGTTTGACTGTGATTCAAACCTTAACCCCACAGAGTGTGACTGTGTGTGTTATTCTCTGCTCTCGCTCTCGGCCTTATAAGGTGATTCTGTAGTGTTTACATTAAACCTGTACCACACACACACACACACACACACACATTAACTTACAGCTGTGGTCTCCTCAAACACTCCTGAGCTCTGGCTTAAACGTGAAAATGACCTGTATTTACATACAGTCACATTGTTACACATCGTAGTACATTAACATTATTAACACTATTAATTTACAGTGTTATATGATATTTGTCACTTTGTTGTGTTACCATCACCATTATTATTTTTTATATGTACATCCTCACACTAACCTTGTTACACCGACACTGTTGCATTAGCATTATTACATTAACAGTGCTACATTAACACTGCATGTAAATCAGCCTGGTATTTGGAGGGTCCCATGTTGGCTGGATGTTCCAGCATTGGTTGACTGTTAACTCACTCGCCAGACCCCACAGGACCCCCAGCACTTTGCTTAACCTTGATTAACGTTGTTATATTTGGATTGTTATATTACCATCGTTACTACATTAACATGTGTCTGAAGTGCCCTTGAGCAAGGCACCTAACCCCTGACTGCTGAGCAAGTGTGCTTACTGCCCCCTGGTTTGTCTGTTCACTAGAGTGTGTATGTATGTGAGTGTTTCACTGCACGGATGAGTTAAATGTGGAGATCTATCTATCTATCTATCTATCTATCTATCTATCTATCTATCTATCTATCTATCTATCTGTCTATCTGTCTGTCTGTCTGTCTGTCTATCTATCTATCTATCTATCTAAGCTGTTGCATTTGAATAAATATGTTTTACCTTCACGTAAACGCTTTTCTTCAGTGGTGCATAAATATTGGTATAATGATGTTGTTACATTAAAATACAGCTAAATTATGTTTCTGTGTGTAACTGTTTTGTGCACCTATTGTCAGGGACTCCGAGTACAACCTTGTTGTTTGTCAGTAAAGAATTTTAAGCCTTGATGAGAAGCATTAACCATAAACCTTTAATTCTGTGATTATATTATAGAACTGTTTTTAGCTGTTTTGCAGTTTCCTTGTTAAGGTATTTCTGTCCTGTTTGTCTCAACTCAGAACTACCACACTGCTCTCCACACACAGCTCCGTGCAGCCTAATGGAACATTCCAGAAACCAAGGTTTGGAGCCCACCTACTTTGAGTTGACATTCCATCACTGTACTGACACAAACGCTCACACAGAGAACCCTCTTACCTCCTTTAAGTGCATCATTAAAATCCGGCCGTCGGTTTTAATTAGCACACCAATGAGGCCGAGCTGAAAGTGTCTAAGAGAGCAGAGCCAAGACCATCGGCCACGACAGGCTCGCTTGTTTGGCTTTAGCAATAGAGATACGAGGCTAATGTATCGAACAAGCAATGGAAGCGTATTCCCCACCAATTAGCATGATGCTAACTGCAGGCCTTATTCATCCCAGACCATGTGGAGTAGTTCAGTAATCTCTAATAGACTTGATTATATGGTTATGAGTCATTGTTGCCTATAAAGTATGGTATATAACTAAGAACATTCATCCTGAATCATGATACTTCTCTTCTAATCTGTTTATATAGAAAACATTGTGTCATACAGATTGATGCATGATGGGAAGCTGGTGTAGCTCAGATGTTTAATTAGACTTTTGTCTGCTATGTTTGGAACACTGAGGATGACAACAGTGACACCCTGGAGACCCGAGCGTGTATGTTTGGGGGGATGGCATGCTGTTAGTGTCTGGTGGATGAGGGGGAAGGCGGGGTGTCATTGTCATATTTGTTAGACTACGTTACGACAGAAATCTCCTGGAGAGGCACCACTGCTCCTCTGCTTCCTGTACAGTAAACAAAGATGCTTTAAAACATGAGTAGCTGGTTCCCCCCGCAGGTGTGCACAGATTTAAACCAGGTGTTTAGTTGAGCGCAGAGGAAAAGAGCAGGTTAAACCCTAAAAGTCTGCAGTCAATACTGTCATGTTGCTATATGTTTGGTTAACTTTACACACTTATATAAATATAACTACATGTTATTTTTTACATTCATACATTACATGCATAGTTAAAATATCAGAAAATAACAAATACAGTTAACTTTTAAAAGATGGATCATCTTTCTGCTAAACAAGACTGTACACACAGTGATACAAATTCAGAAATGTACTAGGTAGATTCAGAATATTAGTTTAGGTTTAGTATATTAGTTTTCAATGTTTGAAGGAAGATAAAACATCAAAAAGCTGCATTAACTTTTAGTGGTGAAACTATAGCATTCACATTTAGTGGTTTGACTATAGCATTAACTTTTAGTGGTGAAACTATAGCATTCATATTTAGTGGTTTGACTATAGCATTAACTTTTAGTGGTGAAACTTTAGCATTCACATTTAGTGGTTTGACTATAGCATTAACTTTTAGTGGTGAAACTATAGCATTCACATTTAGTGGTTTGACTATAGCATTAACTTTTAGTGGTGAAACTATAGCATTCACATTTAGTGGTTTGACTATAGCATTAACTTTTAGTGGTGAAACTATAGCATTCACATTTCGTGGTTTGACTATAGCATTAACTTTTAGTGGTGAAACTTTAGCATTCACATTTAGTGGTTTGACTATAGCATTAACTTTTAGTGGTGAAACTATAGCATTCACATTTAGTGGTTTGACTATAGCATTAACTTTTAGTGGTGAAACTATAGCATTCACATTTAGTGGTTTGACTATAGCATTAACTTTTAGTGGTGAAACTATAGCATTCACATTTAGTGGTTTGACTATAGCATTAACTTTTAGTGGTGAAACTATAGCATTCACATTTCGTGGTTTGACTATAGCATTAACTTTTAGTGGTGAAACTTTAGCATTCACATTTAGTGGTTTGACTATAGCATTAACTTTTAGTGGTGAAACTATAGCATTCACATTTCGTGGTTTGACTATAGCATTAACTTTTAGTGGTGAAACTTTAGCATTCACATTTAGTGGTTTGACTGAATCACTGAATGGCTTGCATTCATTTCTTTATCCAAAGCAGTCACATTTTGTTGTATAACTGAAGAATTCATGTTCATTTGTGTAACTGAAGCCACTGAATTCACAAGTAGTGCTGTAACAAAAGCATTCTTATGTTGCTGTGTAACTGAAGCATTCACATCGTGTACTGCAAGCGGAGCAATCCCATTATGTGGTGCATTTCAATTTTGTAGTGTAAGTAGTGTAAGTCAGATCTGCACAGTGGAGATGATCACAACAGTACAACTGCTATACACGAGCACTTGAAGCTCAAACATCCAGTAGAGCTTCATCAACACAGCAGCAGGACAGCATCTGTTTACCTGTTTATCTTATCTTAGCAGATTATTTTAAGATCATTAACACGTGTAACATGTTTCTTTCAGTAGAGTCACTTGAAAAGTCTCATTGTTAACCGTTTCTTAATCGTCCAGTGTAGAACCTAAGACTGTTCTCGATACCGCGGGTGCTTTAAAACACACGTAGCTGCTTCTCAAACGACTCTCTACCAAAATATATAGTCCACAAACTGTCTGATTACTTGTGTGTGAGGCGCGAAAGCTACGTGTCATTAGTGCCTCTAAAAGTTGAGTCAGAGTGTAGACTCTTAGTCTTTAACCAAAAAAAAAAAAGATAAATAAACAGCACAGGGCGCCACGATGGTGTAGTGGTCAGCACTGTCGCCTCACAGCAAGATGATCTGGGTTGGATTCCCGGTCTGGGTGGTTCTGTGTGGAGTGTGTACGTTCTCTCCGTGCTTGAGTGGGTTTCCTCCGGGCACTCCGGTTTCCTCCCACAGTCCAAACACATGCAGTCAGGTTGACTGGTCACTCTAAATTGCCAGTAGGTGTGAGTGTGTGAGTGAACATTAGCCATGCGATAGACTGGCGACCTGTCCATGGTGTACCCTGCCTTTGCCGGATGATGCTGGGATTGGCTCCAGCCCCCCGTGACCCTGACTAGCGGGATAAAGCGGCAGATAATGGATGGATAAACAGTACAGTATATACAATATAAATAATAAAGAACTCTTAAGATTGTATTTACAAATACCTGCATTTTGCTTCTTAATTGCACAGGGGGAATTAAAAATATTGCACATTATGTTACACTGAAAAAAGTGTTAGTTTTTAAATGTGTGTATATATAGTTTGATGATGTGAAATTCCAAACTCAGGCATCCACATCCTGCAGAATTCCGAAATCCTTCACGTTCTGTAGCATAACTGAATTATTCACGTTCTGCTGTGTGACAGAATCATTCAGTTTTAGTTGTAATCATTCAGTAATATCTGTAACTCTTTCTGTGTGTGTGTGTGTGTGTGAGGTGTGTGTCATCTCCGGTGGTGTGTGTTGATGCTGCTGGCCTGGAAGGCGGCTGGCAAGATTAAAAGATCAGTGGCAAGCAAACAGAGAATTACAGCTGTAATCTGGCTCAGGCTGCCGGAGAGCCAGACCCAGCCGCACCACACACGGGGTCACCACCCAGCATGCATAGGGACTGGATTAGCGAGAGGAAGTGCCCTGATCTGCCCGTCTGTTTACCCTCACTGTAACACAGCTGGCAGAGAGAGGCGGAATAAAGGATGTGTCAGATGCTTTGTGACGCAAATCCCGTCTTGGTTACACTGTGGCACTGGTGCTTCCTTTTCGGGCTCAGTAGATGGAACTGAGTCTCACTTGCCGTGCTGGAATTAGGAAGTTGTTTTGCCTGATGGTGAAAATGTAGCTAAATAGACTGAGCTGAGTAATTAGAACTAGAACTTTCAGTGCGATCGGCCAATAGCCGATACTGATCGAGGGCGGGGCTATATGCCACGGCAGGGCTACATGTAGTTATAAGCGCAAACAAGTCATGAAACATGGTGGAAACTGGTTTATTAACATTTTTAACAAGCTCATATGAAACAGCATATTTTTAACTAAATTAACAGTAAATAAACAAAGTAAATCAAACAAATATCCCCAAAACTGCAATTATTACATTTAGACCCTTAATTTAAAATGAAAAAAGCTAATTAAATACATGCAGTAAAAACTGCAGTCATTAAACACAGACTCTGTTATTTTAAACAAAAACTGCAATCATTAAATGTAGATCTTGAATTGTTGCTGCTGTTCTGTTTGTACCGGTCAGATCTGGTCTGTATGGTGTTCTGGGTTATTTGTTTTGTGTTAGCTGTGTGTGCTAGCTCTGCAGTTTACTGATACTCACTGTATTCAGCCGCGTGCAGTGTCGTATCAGATTATAAGTGTTAAATGTCTTGTCTTGGTTCCTCAACGAGACACACTGATTTTACAGATTTTAAAAATGCCCTGGATGAGTTTTTTCTCTCAGCGCATGCAATGCCATTGTTTTAGTGAGTCTGAGGAAAATGAAAGGGTGTGTATTTCCACCTAGTGGTTCAGATAGGAATTGCAGGGACCTGGCTGGAGGGGGTTTCATGGAGGGCTCCTCTTCCTGGATGAAACACTAGCTGAAAATACAGAAATTAGGCTCTTTTGTTTAACGCCATGGATCGGCTCTCGGGATTGGCTAAATTGGAGAAATATCGGCTGATCGCCGATCACATATTTTGATTAAAAATCGGCCGATACCGATCCATAGCTGATCAAACACTTTGTGTTTTGTTGGATAACTTTCTCTGTTTTGGTAATCATAAACTTTATAAGGCTAAAATGAATTTTATTAGCAAAGTGGATAGAACAGCTGTTGATACACGACATACTTGGTATTTTCTAGGAAGTGGGTTAAATATTCAGCTGTATGTTAAAGCCACGTGAGCACTTATATTGAAACAGACTGATCAAAATAAGGTGTCTCAAAACCTAGTGAGTGTGTAAGTAGGCTGTCTAGGTAGCAGCTGTGTAAGTATCAGCGTTCTCTCCTCATCTCTCCTCATAAAACAGATTACTGAGACGCTCTAGTTAGAGAGAGACTGCGTCACGGCTTGTTCCGCCCACTGCAGCATGCCACCGGTGGTTTAGCTGGTTGCTAAGCTACCAGGACATCCAAAACAATAGCCCGAGTCTTAAAAATCCGCTAGCATAAATGCTAATGTCTCGAGTATAAAACTGCAAAATGGTGAAGGACTCGTTACAGAATTGATAATAAAATACTGTTTTGTGTGATTATATGACCAGAAACACATTAAAACTCCAGAGAGAATCAAAATAACTCACATTTTAAAACCACTTCACTGCTCCTAGATTAGCCTGTGTTGCATCATGGGATTGTCTTAGCGGCTGAGGAAGCGTTCGATGCTTCCTTAAAATCAGGTCTAACTAAGGTTCCTCAGTAGACAGTATGTTTAAGGTATGTAAGAATTGGGACAGTCTACATGTCAGGAGTGCATACTATGATGTAAAATGCTGCCTATGTAGACCCTCACTAGATTTTGAGACACACCCAAATTGCTGGGTTCTCCTTCAGTGTGTAAATGGAAAGTAGTTGCGACTGGGCAGCTGGTATCTTAGGTCAGTGGTTTTAGCAGCTTTTTAACGTGTTGCAACAGGGACTATACTTTTAGCGATGTGGTAGACCACCACCACTCCCACTGTGCCCTCTTATTACCTTCATGTGTTAATGTACATAAAAGCTCATGAGATGGTGGTGAATAACGAGGAGGCGATTAGGAGGAATAATGTGGGGCGGCTAACGCGCTGAAACTGAAGAACAGTGATGCTCTTAATCTCCAGCATAATCTCCAGTGTGATTTTGTTTTTGTACATCACTAACCGCAGCTGTCTGCTTCTTTAGCTGTGCTGCTTGCTAACAGACAGGACAGTTGATTATCAACCTTGATTATCGAGTACTGCAGATAAGACACTGTAATGAAATAGAAATAATACAAAGTTGTGAAAATCTTAATATCTTGAATATGGAAAGTTTCTGTAATACGGGCCCAGGTTGTCTTCGGTGGTGTGTCCTTCTCCATGCGCAGGTGAACGTGTGAGGGTGGGGCCTGGTTTGCCTGCAGACGGATGGGGGGGCGGGTTGTGTGTCAGAGAAGAGCATGAAACGGGTCATGCAACACCAAACTATATCATTATCAACTGTATTGTCTCATCCGATATCTCAAGGCTGTAGAATTAGCTTGTACTGAAGTGATGTGTTGCCATCAATATCCAGCGATTACTGAATTTTCCCCACCAGTAATTCGATCCCATCCAAAATAAATCCTCTGATCTGTCAACGTTTCAATTACCTAGAGGTGCAGAACGGGTTAAATCAGGTTCTCTACTCGAGTCCTACCTCCCCTGTAACACATATGACCAGTGTGATTGGCTGGGCCTTTCCCTGCTGTCATGTGGGACTCTGTAGCTACGTTTGGTTGTTAACAGCACCAAAACTGGAAGGAGAACTTTCCAGTCATATGAGACTCACTGTGCAAGACTTATGGGTGACACATGGGTGTGAAAAGCTAGTGAGGATGGCAGCAAAAAAGAAGAAGGTGGACATAAGGCACTATTTTTCAAAGAAACGTGTGAGTCACTTAATGTCATGTTCCCTAATGAAATGAGTCCATCATAATAATGTTAATGGCAATGCTAGGCTTTGGCACACAGCATACAGCAGGCTAACATCGTCTGTAGCAGTGAATAACAAGGTCTGGAAATTAACTGCACAACAAACTGCCAACTGTCAGTTAATTTAACATTATATAATTAATTAATTAAATTATGGTAGAATAGTTTAAAAGTGTGTTAAATAGCATATGTAGTATATCAGTCCTTAATCGTTTTATCACGGAGCAAAGAAAAAACAACAAAAACAGGCATTGTGGAGATATTGATTCATAGGTTCCCACCAATGTCAAGAGCAAATCTTGCTATATTTTATTTGAAAATATATCGTTATACCTTAAAAGCTGATATACTACCCAAGTTTTCTTTTTTGTATTCTATGTGACCACTGAAGCTAAAAGTCACAGGTTTAATGACTGTAGTGGACTGTAAGAGTCTCCACCACACAGCAGAGTTAGTATAGCGCAGGAGCTGCTCTAAAATTATCATGATCAATTTATTACATTGTATTATTATTGTTATACTGTTAGCTAGTCGGTGCAGGGTGTTCCGCTGAAGCCATCATTTTTACATGGCGCAGAAGACTTCCATAGTAGAAATATGTTAGTTAATGAAATGCTTTCTGATTCTGTCTGCATTCAGGTGATGGTTATTCAGATCTGGATGTGACTAACACCCTTATAAATGCCAGAGCAGGCTGATCAGGGTTTGTGCGCTGGCTGTCTGTGTTAGGATTTGGCTCCGAGTTGTGAACTGGCAGGCTGGTTTTTGGTCGTTTGGCAGCCGTGCGCTAATTTGGCTGGCTGTCTGCAGTGATTTGGCTACAGCGGGGTAATTTGGCTAAGGCTGGGTGATTTGGCCCTGCGGGGGTAGTTCGTAGCTTATGGAGCTCATGCAATCATAGCTGACAGTAGAACAGCTGGGTTAGCACACACTTGGTTAGCACACACTTGGTTAGCGGCTGGTGCTAATAAGAAATGAACCTAAAATAAAAGCTTGTGTAACAAGTTAGTCACTGTCAGATGAAACCCTTGTATATTCTGATTGGACATCATTTAAAAGTACGTGTATATCATTTTTTCAGCGACACTGACGTTGACACTGATATTGACCTGAGAAGAGACATACCATAAATTGGCAACATGGTGTTGGGTTCCCTGGGGTCATTGATGTTTGAGGGTGACAAAGGAACTTCTTTTCTGGTTTAGACCAAAGGGGTCAAAAGTATTTACAGTCATTACTCAGGTAGAAGTATAGATACAGTGGTTTAAAAATACTTCTGCAGAAGTTGAAGTATCATCTCAAGCTTTTTACTCCAGTAAAGGTGTAAAAGTACTGATTTCAGAACTACTTAAAGTATAAAAGTAAAAGTAATGTAAGGAAAAAATGCCATTAAGGACAAAAGCTTAGGCCGCACCACAGGCTCTACCTCGCCCCAAAATATTATTCTTCTAAAAGCCATACTAATTAATATAACATACTAAATGTTATATTAAATGTTATATTAAAATGTTAATATTGATAAATTTGGGATGTGCTAGACTTTCTGTTTCAGCCGCATATACGCCCATTGAAAATGAATGTAGTTTAGTACAATGTAAATATATTAAAGAAGCATATCTGTTACTACTGAGCATTAACATGTGTTTCATGGAGCAGAAGATATGATGACTAGTTGTCTATAAGTATTGTAATGGTGCAAAAAGTCAAACTTCGAAGGCATGTTATCAATAACTTTTACCATCATTTTTACATGGCACCGAAGACTTCTATAATGTTTTTTAATGGGTAATAATTCTTTGGGTGGGTATTTGAATTATTTGGGTGGGCAACAACAATAAAATGCTGCTAAATGTTCCTAAATATTAACAAATGCGCAGTCCAAGTTAGAAATTTTATATATACAACCCCAATTCCAGTTGGGAATTCCAAGTTGGGACGCTGTATAAAATGTAAACAAATCATAAAAAACAGAATGCAATGATTTGCAAATCTCATAGACCCATATAGAACTTTAATGGCAGCAACGCATCCCAAAAAAGTAGAGACAGGCCACGTCCACCATAGTGTAGCATCTCCTCTTCTTTCAACAGCAATCTGAAAACTTTGGGAAGTGAGGAGATCAGTCACTGAAAATTTGGGAGAAGAATGTTGTGCCATTCTTGTCCCATTCCCATTGATGTAGGATTCTAGCTGCTCAACGGTTCTGGGTCTTCTTTGCCGGATTTTTCATTTCATGACGCGCCGAATGTTGATGAAAGGTCTGGACTGCAGGCCCGTTGTTCTTCTGCGAAGCCATGCTGTTGTGATGGATACAGTCTGTGGTTGTCTTGCAGAAATATGCAAATCTTTCTCTGAAAGAGACGCTGTCTGGATGGGAGCATATGTTGTTCTAAAACCTCTATATACTGTTCACCATTGACAGAGCCACATGTGTAAGCTGCCCACACTGTAGACACTAATGCAACCCCAGACCATCAAAGATGCAGACTTTTGAACTGTATGCTGATAACAAGCTGGATTTGCTCTCCTCTCTTAGACACGGTGGCAGTGGTTTCCAAAAAGAATTTAAAATTTTAATTTATCTGACCACAGAACAGTTTTCTATATGGCCTCAGTCCATTTTAAATGAGCTCTGGCCCAGAGAAGATGACAGCATTTCTGGATTGTGTTGACATATAGGGTGTGTCTCAAAGCCTAGTGAGCTCCTACATAGGCAGCATTTTACGTCATAGCATGCGCTCCCAACATGTAGACTGTCCCAATTCTTACATACCTTAAACATGCTGTCTACTAAGGAACCTTATTTTGCCCAGATTTTAAGGAAGCATCGAACGCTTCCTCAGCCGCTAAGGCAATTTAAGGCTTTTTCCCAACATGGCGGACAAAAGGGGAGCTACTAGTGGAGAAGTCATCTTCAAATGTGAGTTATTTTGATTCTCTCTGGTGTTTTAATGTGTTTCTTGTCATATAATCACAAAACAGTATTTGATTTACAACTTTGCAACGAGTCCTTCACCATTTTGCCGTTTAATACTTGAGCCATTAGCATTTATGCTAGCCGATTTTTAAGCCTCGGGCTATTGTTTTGGATAGCCGGTCGGTAGCTTGACAACTAGCTGAAACGCTGGTCGTGTGCAGTGGGCGGGAACAAGCCGTGACGCAGTCTCTCTCTAACTAGAGCGTCTCAGTAATCTGTTTTATGAGGAGAGATGAGGAGAGAACACTGCTACTTAAACAGCTGCCTACATAGACAGCCTACTTAGACACTCACTAGGTTTTGAGACAGGACCAAAGTTTCTTCTTTACATAATACAGCTTTAGTGGATTGCTTGGTGAACTGTGTTCACATACAGTAACTCCTGCAAGTGTTCCTGAGCCCATACTGTCTGAGGGCCAGAGGCTTACGTGCGTCCATTATTGACCTTGTCCCTTGCACGCAGGGATTTCTCCAGATTCTCTGAATCTTTTGATGATATTATATAATGTAGATGGTGGGATATTCAAAGTCTTGGCAATTTTATTTTTAGACACAGTTTTTTGCAGATTTGTGGACCTCTGCCCATCTTTGCTTCTGACAGACCCAATCATGTAAGGTAATTGATAAATGCTCCTCCAGCTGTTTTATTTTTTATTAGTACCACTTACTTTTTCTACCTTTTGTTGGCCTGTCCCAACTTTTTGAGATGTGTTTTTGCCAAATTTAGTAATTAAATAAGAGGTAATCATTTTTATGAAATGGTAAAACATCTCACTTAACATCTGACATATGTTCTAAAATATGTGTCTATAAGATTTGCAGATCATTGCATTCTGTTGTTATTTGCATTTATTTACATTTTACCAATATATATATATATATATATATATATATATATATATATATATATATATATATATATATATATTCACTAGGGGCCGAAATAGGTTAAGGCTCAATATGTAGAGGAGTAGGAAATCTAGCTTTAGCTGAGTTCTCCTGAAAGACTTCTGACTTAACGCTACCCCTCTCTATCTCTGCCTCTCTCTCTCTCTCTCTCTCTCTCTCTCTCTCTCTCTCTCTAGGAACATCTGTTGTAATCTCTCTGAATGAGATTGACAGGTTTAAACACTGTGTTTAGGTTTGTCTCCCCATGTGGTAATCCTCTCTCAAAGAGAGGGAGGTTTATGTCTATTGCCTCTCTCTCTCTCTCTCTCTCTCTCTCTCTCTCTCTCTCCCTGTTCTCCTTCACTAAGCTCCTCAGAGAAAACCTACAGCACAAACTTTCTCTATTCATTCATTTCATATTCCTGACCTTCAAATAATACCTCACTCTCTCAACTTCTCTCTCGTTCTCTCGCTTTCACACATTCTTTCACACACACCCAGCTTTACACTCTCTTTTCTGTAGTCTTTCTCTCTTTCTACTCTGTCAACCTCTCCCCACCGCTCTTTTCACTTCTTGCTCTCTCTCGTTAAAAATGTCTTTTTCTCCCCCTCTCTCCCTCCCTCCCTCTCGCTACCTGCTGGAGAGACTTTTGTTGCCGGGAGCGTGGTTGCTACGGTAACACTCCTCTGACAGATGTTCCATCCCCTCTCGCTCCCTCGTTCCCCTCTCTGAGAGAGTTCCTGCACTCAGACTGTGCTGATTGTATCATAACGCATGCAGGAATAAAGCGGGTTAATGTGGAGTCACAGTCTCAGTCTGGATCCCAGTCAAACTGCAAACAGGCAAATCCACCACCCTCCAATTAGCACTAATTAACACCTCTCAGTATTAACACAGTCAGCGGGGCTGAGAAACACAGGTGCCACTACTGATTTTAGCTCTGCTTATCATGTTTATATATAACATATGAGTTGAGTTATACAGTGTCAGAAACCACTAAATCTAATAACTTTGTTCTGAATAGGCAGGGCTAAACCAAGAAATAGTGTGTTAGCAATAAAAATGGTCATAGCCCTGCCCGTTCGGCCTAAAGTAGTTTGGCCCCGTCCATTTAGCCTACGGCAGGTTGGTTCTGTCCTTTCAGCCTACAGTAGTTTACCTCCATCTATTCAGCCTATTGCAGTTTAATCCTACCCATTCAGTGTACAGCAGTTTAGCTCCATTCATTCAGTCTACAGCAGTTTAGCCCCACCCGTTCAGTCTACAGCATTTTAATCCCACCCATTCAGCCTACAGCAGTTTAACCCCACTCATTCAGTTTATAGCAGTTTAGCCCCACCCATTCCGTCTACAGCAGTTTAGCCCCACCCATTCAGCCTACAGCAGTTTAGTCCCACCCATTCAGTGTACAGCAGTTTAACCCAGCTCATTCAGTCTATAGCAGTTTAGCTACACCCGTTCAGTCTACAGCATTTTAATCCCACTCATTCAGTCTACAGCAGTTTAGCCCCACCCGTTCAGTCTACAGTAGTTTAGCTCCACTCATTCAGTCTACAGCTGTCTAGCCCCACTCATTTAGTCTACAGCCGTTTAGTCCCACTCATTCACTCTACAGCAGTTTAGCTCCACTCATTCAGTCTACAGCAGTTTAGCTCCACTCATTTAGTCTACAGCAGTTTAGCCCCACCCGTTCAGTCTACAGCAGTTTAGCCCCACTCATTCACTCTACAGCAGTCTAGCCCCACTCATTTAGTCTACAGCAGTTTAGCCTCACCCATTCAGTCTACAGCAGTTTAGCCCCACCCATTCAGCCTACAACAGTTTAGCCCCACCCATTCAGCCTACAGCAGTTTAGTCCCACCCATTCAGCCTACAACCGTTTAGCCCCACCCATTCAGCCTACAGCAGTTTAGCCCCACCCATTCAGCCTACAGCAGTTTAGCCCGACCCATTTCGTTTACAGAAGTCCCCACAGCTTTCTGCATTAGCCATTCACAACAGAGGTTACATCTATCAGTCTTAAAGGCACAGGAACAAAACAGCCTGTTTAATTGTAAAGATAGGGAGAGGTTAGAAAATGTTCATGAATAAATGAATAAATTAAGTGTGAATACATGAAAAGAGTAGGATATGGGCCCTTTAATGATAAAATAAGATAAATAAGAAATGAAATTCTTAGAGTCTGTAAAAAAAAAAATGTGAGCGGTTAAGATGAAACACTGAATATTAAATACTGCAAGTGCGAAGTTCGCTCTCTTGCTCCCGCTCTCTCTTTCCGTGCTAGATGGCTCCTGTCTCCTCCATGCTGCTCTTTAATCACTCAACTGTGATTCTATTAGTGCTTAATGTAGGGGGGAGGAAAGCGAGTGAGAGAGAGAGATTGAATGGGGTGTCATTTTTACAGAAGCGTCTCTGTATTCCTAAACATATCCGTATTCATTATCCAGACGTGGCTATAAAAGCTCATTAATATGGGTGCAGTAATTCGGCAGTGGACGCTGGACTGAGCCTGATGTTTTTTTTTAGAGAAATGTGTTCGGTATCCGTTGTTTTTTTTCTTCTAATAAATGAAATGATTTAGTGTGTAATGAAGTCTCAGCGTCTGTCCAACAGCCGCCAGTGATGGGGGGGCTCAGCAGCGCGGTGAATTCCTGTAGGATTATGAGAGGGATCATTTATACAGCAATGAAGAAAACATGAAAACACTTACAGCACTGATTATAAAGACGCTGAATGCAAATTGAGCTATTTTTTGGAGCCAGAAAAAAAAAATCTTGTTTTTTAGTTTCTTTTTTTCAACACTGTTGCGGTGGGCACGCGTGGATTAAGTGTATTTTTCACCATATAATCAGAGCTGGACTGGTTATCTGGCATACCGGGCGTTTGCCTGGTGGGCCCACAGTCCTCAGGGACGATTCTGTTGGATTTATTTTTCTTATCTTTTTTTTTTTCTAAGACACCCACCCACAATTTAGCGGGGGCAGCCCGTTGGACGAAAGGATACAGGACGAAAGCGGCCCCACCCTTTATCTGCGTGGTCTCCTGAACCTCCTGCTAGTTTCAGTGTTGGGCTCGCGTGTTGAAGGAGTGGCAACACAGAGAACCCAAAGCGAAAGAAAGGGGTTGCGGAGAAGTTACGTGTGAAGAGATTGAAGAGTGTCACTGTAGATGAAGAGTGTCACTGTAGATGAAGAGTGTCACTGTAGATGAAGAGTGTCACTGTAGATGCTGCAAAATGTGCTAAGATCACAGACATGTTCGCTGCTGTAGCCTCCACAACAGCAAACGTGTAAGTGTCTTCATTTTGAACCATAAATATCAGGAAAAATTACACCTACAATAATGCTGATTCCAGCTTGTGTTAGACTATGACTTGTATTCAGTCAGTGCCATATCTAGAACTTTCAGAAGGACTAGAGTGACCTTTGTTTTGTTTCCAGTCGTTGTAATTCAAGGCCTGATTGGTCGATTGCTCTGTCACTTCCCCATCATGTTGCCAAGTTCATGTAACCAATGACAATCCTAACCAATGACAGAGCTTGGCTGTGTTTACCTACATACCACAGAGAGAACTACCCTGATTGGACAGGTGAAGTTACCAAGTAACTTAGTTTTGGGAGCTGGACCATACCCAGATTAACCTACCATATAAATACCTCCCACTCTCACGCTACCACTGTGTTGAGCAAACTGCGCACCCACCACCTCCCCATCTCCTCCTTTTCTCACCATCCTACACTCCAACCGGGGGGGCAAAACCACTCAGCCACTCAGAACTCCAGCCCAAAAACCTCCTGAGTTCACCCCCTTGGCTCATCAGAGTGGTCCATGCTAGCAAATGTTCTGTTGAGCATTTCAGGAACAACCAAAACTTGTATTAAGTATTAGTATAATATTTACAGCAATAACAGTAACTATTTTAAATAATTATGAATTAAAAACAAGCTTTTTTTCTAATAGATAGAAAACGTTAGACATTCTCTGAACCCAGAAGGCCTTTAGACGTGTACAGTATGATGTCATTCGTTGCTGTCTGTAATAAACTGAGCTTATTATTAACCTGTTGCGTTTGAGCCATTACAGTAGAACTGGTCACCGAGGAAACTGTAAACTAATTTGGATTCAGCCACAGTTCAGAGATCAATTCCTCTTTATTCTGATTGGCTAGTTTTAAATGTATGCAGTGCAGAGCCGTTTTAGGGAGTGGAACCTGAACCAGCTTCAGTTTGATCAGAACACAGAAGAGTGTGTTTTACGTGCACAGGTAAGCATGCACTTGTTGCTTTAGGGCACTAATACTTTTTTGCTGCTGTCTCATAATGTGAGTTTTACAAAGCTCTTTACAGATGTATATAATTCCACATGGATAACAGTTCTGGTTTAATTCTATTTAATTCTATTTAATTCTAATTCTACACGTTGCACAAAGTTTGAGCACCTCCTGGTCCAAGGACATGTTTTGTTGATTATCTAAGTATAGATAAAAAAATTTAATACATTCTCTACAGAGTGTAAGATAAAGAGATATACAGTATGAGGCTAAAGTCACAGTTTGTGTTTAAATGCGACCTGTGATTGTAATTGTGTATTAAAGTGTGCAGAAGTATGTACTAAGTAAAGATGATTAACTTATTTATTCTAAGAAAAGCAACAAATACATCACATTTGATCTGGAGGACCTAAAGTTTTGCATCCAACCATATTTTAAAAATGACAATTACATCTTGAAGTATATACTTTAACAAAAGACTTGATAAACAGATAATTACAGCATATTAGTTAGTGTTTAATTACTGTTGTTCTTGTCAGAACGCTAAAACATCTGCCTTTCACTGTCTAGTATTTATAACTGTAGTGTAAAATATTGTATATAGAAGAACCAAATGTGATCAGTATGAAAAGTGAATCTAAACTGTTGAATGGTAGTGTAACAGGTTTGGAAATCCAGTTTTCCATACCTTTTAAACTAACTGTCTCCAGATTTTGCCATGGTATACACTAGTACTGCATGTAAAAGAGTGGTTTGTGCCATCTCATCCTTTAAAACATGGTGGCATGATTTTCTATCGATTGTTCAATAAACATCGAAACATCCAGGAACAACTGATAAAAGCTAAACAGTGCTGCTAACTGTAGATGAGCTGATTAGCATTAGCTGCTTACCACAGGGGCTATTGTATTCTGGCTAATTAAAGCACCAACAGAAGTTTAGATGATAATGACATTAATCTGAGGGAGTGAAGTGGCGCGACTGTTGGACAGGCGGAAAGGTGAAATTAAACCTGTTATGTGTTTGAATCTAACCTATGATTAGCTTAGCGAGCAGGCTACAGATCCACTTAGCACTGCATAGTACAGATTCTGACTTCTTTAGGAAAAGTTGAATAATTTGCAGATTTATTATGTTATACACAATTAATAAATGACCATTAGAGGTTAAACTCCTCATGTGCTGTAGAAGTCTATTTCCAGTGTGCTGTTTTAGTTGTGGGAACATACAGACAGATGGTGCGGTGTTTTAGCTGCACTGCATCTGTATGGAAGTTTAAATGTATTCTAGTTATAACACTTCAGGTTTGCACAATACTAAATTAAACCACACAAACTAGCTTTAGCATGGAGTCTAGTAGTTACCAAATATGTACACCACCCTGTAAGCAGGTATCGGCAGGTATACAAATACCGCTGCTGCTGCTGCCACACTGAAGACGTCAGAGTACATACTGTATATTTTCAGGCTTTAAAAATTATTCAAAAAAAGGCCAAGAATAACCTTCTCAGTTGCTATAGAATGCAAAGCTGTTTCTGTTAGAATAAACATTTTGCCACATTTTGTCAGGCCTGAATGCAGCCCAGTTCTGCCAAACAGTCACGGCTGGGGTCATAACAAATGGGGGAGGTGTGTAATGACAGGACTAGAACAGCACTTTATCAACTTCAATTGATGGAATACATTTAGAGACACCTGGCAACCCAGTTAGAGGGTTCTTCATTTTTAGCAGGTTGCATTTTTGTAAATAAAGCTAATAGTGCAACACCGTACAACGGACAGCAGAGTGGAACATTGATTTACGAGCCACTTGAGTGAGATTTCCCTGTCCATGTATAATTTTGCTTTTTTTTATTGTAACGTAGTATGAAGTATGAAAAATGTACAAACAAGTGAAATAACACATTTACTAAAAAAATATAACATCTCTAATATCTGCGGTTGGGTTGGTGTGTTTGTACTCTGTTAAAGCTGTGTGTGTGTGTTTATTCTGCTGAGTACACTGAACAGATGGAGATGATTGTTTGTTCTGCTGGTATTAGTCTGTGTAAGCAGTGTTTGTAAATAATCATGCAGCATTAGCACCAGCACACAGGAGGCTTTATGATGGAAGCTCTTACATTAGGCTCTAATAATCTCCCTGTCTTTTGTGAACAGAGCTAACAAACCTGAGCTAAGAGAAGCAAACAGTGTTCTGACCACAATATCACCAGCTGCAACTGAAATGCTAAATCTGAGCTGCATTACTATATTACCAATCACAAGAAGTAGCTGCAATAAAAAATATTGCTTTAAGTTAACTGTGACCAGTGTAATAATAAATATAAAAATAGCTGCTGTAATAATACTTGGAGTTGAAGGTGCCATAGATTGTATCTCTGATGTTCTACATAGATGGTATGTGATGTTGTTTAAGTTGAAAAATGCCCAGATGTGGTAAGTGCTTAAAAAAAACGTTATCTATACTAGCTGCTCGCTTTCAATCTCCGTATCAACACAAAGTAAATGAAAGTCGTTAGTCATTGTTAAACCTTTTAGTTTAAGATGATCTGCTTGAACCGGTAAACCGTGATCAACCCACACAGCATGGCTGCTACTTATAGGTTACTGTTAGGGTTGTGATGCTAATGGTGGAACTGCTCCTCCATTCAGTTTCTTCAGTGTTAAACACTGAGTAAAACCTGCTAGATATTTTGAAAAACTGTCCCGAATAAAACGTACAGAGCAATCTAATAATTTTGTATTAAAGTTAAAGATCTTGCTAAAGATGTGGCTAGAATAGGTCCACTCCCTATTCACCATCTTGTTTCCTGAATTTTCCCGCGGTTACATTCTGGCACCTGTACAAGCCTTTTTAGTTTAAGGTGAAACGGAACATGAGCTTAGGAAGCTGGTAAAGCGGAAACCAACTTCAGCTTTGTTTGAGGATAAACATCAACCATGTCTTTCCTGACAAAGGGTATGAAAAGTGCCGATATCGCCTTCACGGCCAGAAGAGGAAGATTTCTGCACACGCTGCTATTCCTTCTTTGTAGTTTGTACATTTTAGAGGTGTAAATATTAACACAACATAACAGTTTAGGATTTTGGAATCATTTTCTTTGTAAAAGCAGGATTTGTATTTGATGAATGAACAACAATGTTTGAGGTTCACGGTATGTACAGTTCTATGCACTGAATTAGAGCACGCCAGCCAATTAGAGCAGAGGTCATTTACATACACTGGTGTGTCTGAGGCACCAAAACTCATTGTTTAAAAGTCTTTATGCTAGCAATAAGTGTATTTTCACCAGTTAGAACATAAATACAATACAAAGTAACATGAATATGTTATTGTGAGAGAAGTAGATCAGATCTTGAGCTCCAGTTTGAAGAACAAAGTGTAGTTCCAGATTTCTCCTGGACGTCCTAGACATTGTATGAATGTATTCAGTTCCTTCAGCAGCAAATCTTGATTTAGCTTAATGAAGTACTGAGCAGCCAAAGCAGGTATTAGATGAGAACTATAAATAATACTGGGTTGTTTATAGAAGGAGAAGCTTAGAAAGGGTAAATAAACACACTGATGTATGTAAAAGCACTACTTACTGTATTAATACTGTTTAAATATTTAAAATATAGATTGTAACAAGATAAAAGAAAGCTTGTCTTACTTATTTTACTTTTATACATTATTATTATTTTCATGATATTGCTTGTTACAACCTGTCATACCACAGAAAGATGAATTCTGGTATCGTGTGTCCTGGTACGGTGGTATTTCAGCCGTATCGCTCACTCGCACAGGCGGTATCGATCATTTCTCCTGTTCACTTTACCGATATCTGTCTGAAAGCAGAGTGTTTAGTGCAGACATGGAGACACACCTTCAACTTTATTACCCTTATTGATTTAATTTCTCGTTTTATGACCAGACCGGCAGGCTGCGTCCCCAAGACGATCCAACCCGATGAAAAATGCATGGCCTGCAGATGGGGGACAAGGGGGCTATTTATTTTTTATGGGGGTTTCGGTAACTGGGCACAGGGCTCATGCTGAGGTCATAGCGTAACGCTAACCGCGCCCTACTAGCTTTCATTCATTATTAGCACTGTTATTTTAGTGGAGTACTCCTTTAATCTGTGCTAAAGAAATCAAATCCACCCCCCACCCCCCCAGCCCCCACTCTAAATGTGAGACGGACACATTGTTATCTGTAAACATGGAAAAAAGCATTAGCATAGCTAAAAACAGTAGGACATTTTGAGATATAGTTTAATGTACAGTAAATTATAATTTGATTAGTATAATAGAAAATTAATTAGTATTGAAGGATCTACTTAGAGGACGATGCAGGAAACTTGCTTGAGATACAACTCAGCGCTCACTGACAAGGCCAGGAAGCAGGTGGGTCACTTCTAGACACACGTTCATGAGCACCCTGTAGAAAATGGCCAGCACAGAGTGACACAAACAACACACATTCAAAACCAATAACATAAATTTACCACATGTACGGCACTTCCTTGAGCCTTGTCTCATGACCGCTCTGCATGGCCACGCCTTTCGACCTCCCACAGCATCACTAGCCTGTAGCAGGAACTACAGGCTAGTATAATAGATTAAAAAATACAGTCATTCAAGGTTTTTGTTTATTTAGTTGAAAATATTATTGTATGTTTATTTAGGATTGACAGCAGATAATATAATAATAAAAATAATAATAGGTTACACTTATATCGCTTACTTCCCCAAGGATGCTGGAAAATACAGAGAGAGAAATAATAATAATAATAATAATAATAATAATAATTAATCAATCAAAGAAGATATATATAAATAGCCGTTTTAGGTTTTTAGCTGAGATTTGAAAATAGTAAGAGAGGGAGAGGCGCAAATAGGTTAGGGTCGGGCCAGCAACACTAAAACCCCTGTCACCCATAGAGGAAAGCCTAAACCCGGGTACATCCACCTTAGCTTGCGTGATGGGACATAAGGACGAAGAAGAGCAGACAGACAGGTAGGAATAAGACATGCAAAGCTTTAAAGGTCAGCAGCAGGACTTTATAGTGGATGCGTTCTGTAATTGGTAGCCAGTGTTGCTGATGAAGGACGGAGGTGATGTGGGCAGATTTCTTAGTGGAAACTAGAACTCTGTCTGCAGAGTTTTTAATGTACTGAAGAGAGCGAAGAGTTTTAGGTGGTAAACCATAGAGCAGAGAATTGCAATTATCTCATAAAACATATGTAATATGTGTAATATGATGTAGAAACATATTTAATATATAATAAAGTTGATTCATTACTGCTTAATTGTTTCAACCAATGGTTAATTTCTATACTCAAGAGATTAAGTGTACATGGTTTGTGTTAAATAGCTCATCCTTTACTGTTATGATCCAGTATTATTCTGAGCATTGCCTAATATTTTAAGAGCAGTTCATGCGGAAGCTCATGTTCATGCACTTAAATCCAAATGTCCAGTATATTGGACCGTGAAGATTATATCGTGGTTGTTGTAACAAAACCATGTGTCTGTTCTAAACATCATTTAGAAAACACCTACAGCTCCTTATATTGTGTTTAAATTTAGTGAGGAGTGGGCCAAAAAAATAATAAGCCACAAAGAAAAATCTGGTAATACTGACTCAGCAAATTTTTCCTCCTCTTGTAAAGTAGTACAAGAGACACAAGGTTTCAGTAAAGTAAAGAACAACAAAAACAGCTTAGCCTAGCTGTACAAGGAAACAGGAGGCCTAGTGAGCATGTACAAGTGTACATTCAATACCACGCACTGAGAGGAGAGTGAGAGGGGTCTTTAAAGTGTGAGTGTGATGAGCTACAGGTGTCCGGGACGAGTGACAGGTGTATGTGTGTTCTAGGCTACCTTGGTACTTGGGGACAGAGACCTCTGGTGGTGCTGAGCAAGAGTGTTTACAATAACAAGCAGGGAAGGAAATACTCAGACATATTATTTTGAAAGAACCTGCTACCGTTAATGCCTGGTTCTCACTACACGACTGTCTGAGTGGTCAGGTTTTTGGATCGTTTACGCTACACGACTGGTTGAGCTGTAATCGCGAGTCTTTCAGTTGTTGTGGCTTTTACACTACATGACTGATCAGCGACACGGGGTCACCAGTTACACGACTTTCACTCTGGGCGACTCATCTGGGTGCTGTCCAAGAACACGTTTTTGTCACAAGAGCTAAACGCATGTAAGAGCTAGTGATACCACGTAGAACATAAACTATTTCAAAACAAACGAAAACAAACAAGCAATACGAGTTACTGCGCTGATCTGCAAGAAAGATGAAGATGGATAAAGACATGAGGCCAGCAGGGACTGTCTGTTCTGCAGAGAGAGCTGGAGGTGAATATATATATATATATATTTCTAGGTCAAGATTCAATTGCGGACCAGGATAAGGTCAGAGGGGTCAGATCTGGTGGTAGCATTTTACTCTACATGCCAATACATAATAAATAACAGCATCAATGCGTCATGGCAGGTGTCATATCATCGCTGTCCTTAGAAAAACTGTGAGTCAACAGCAGCGTCTAGCTACGGCCAATGGGATGACCTAGAGACAGAACCGTGTCACAGTTCACGCAATCTCTCTGTGGCTTGTGTGAACTGTGACACGGTTCTGTCTCTAGATCATCCCGTTGGCTGTAGCTAGACGCTGCTGTTGACTCACAGTCGCCGACTGGCTTAGGTATAAAACATTCTAGATGTTTGCCGGGTGTCTGCGATCACTCAGCGACAGCAGTTCACCACAGCAGTGGTCACTGATTTGCCTCCGAGCAGAGGTTTTTGTCTGCGATCTATAAAAAACATTGTGTAGTGTGAACGAGGCATAACATTGTGTGAAGGTTCGTAGAGTCAGAGAAATGCTCCACAACAGCTTGAATAAGCTTGACTCACATTAAAAGTAAAGAGTTTCTATTTTAGAGATACTTGTTTTTCTAAGGACAGCAATGGTACGACACATGCCATGGCGTGTTCATGGTGTTATTTATTATGTATTGGCATGTAGAGTTAAATGCTACCACCAGATCTGACCCCTCTGACCTTATCCAGATCAGCAATAACCTAGAAACAATGCAGTTCTCCGTTTCTCTTTGTTTGTACTTACTGATTTCCAGGTTTATTATTTTCTTCACTGTGGACTCTGATTCATTGTGTGTACAGGCGGGAACTGTTCAGCAGTGACTCTGCTCCACTTTTTAAACGGCTCCTCAGTGTCTGCTTATTATTCATGGCCTCTCCAGTGAGTGAGCGTGTCCCCTGGGGAGAAGGGCTCTCTAAGCATTCCGGTTCCTCTGCAGATTGACATGTAACACACCTGGTGTCACCTAGTGGGTCTGACACTACCGCGCTGTAGAGACTGAGTGCTGATATCTGCTGCTGTCGCTGTTAGACACTCACTGACACGCTCGGCTGAGTGTACACGCTTCCTGCTTCGCCTCAGTGAGCTCCGAGCTCACTCCTCCACACGGGTCTGTCTGAGCTGTTGTTCTTTCTGGCTCTCTCTGTAATGGGACAGCCCGGTCAGGTCCGAGTCATTTAATGTAGATGCTAGAGATGGAACAATACCACCGGGGCAGAGCTCACGTTCTCACTACATGAGTGCAAGTATATGTAATATTGTAAATGTAAGCAAAGGATGTGGTTTAACAGGGATTCAGTGATACTGTAGCAGGTAGGGTTGTAGTGTAACAGTGATTTAGTGATACTGTAGCAGGTAGGGGTGTAATTTAAGAGGGGTTTGGTGATACTGTAGCAGGTAGGGGTGTAGGTTAACAGGGATTCAGTGATAGTGTAGTGGGTAGGGTTGTAGTGTAACAGGGATTCAGTGATGCTGTAGCAGGTAGGGGTGTAGTTTAACAGGGATTCAGTGATACTGTAGCAGGTAGGGTTGTAGTTTAACAGGGATTCAGTGATGCTGTAGCAGGTAGGGGTGTAGTTTAACAGGGATTCAGTGATACTGTAGCAGGTAGGGTTGTAGTATAACAGGGATTCAGTGATACTGTAGCAGATAGGGTTGTAGTGTAACAGGGATTCAGTGATGCTGTAGCAGGTAGGGTTGTAGTGTAACAGGGATTCAGTGATGCTGTAGCAGGTAGGGTTGTAGTGTAACAGGGATTCAGTGATGCTATAGCGGGTAGGGGTGTGGTTTACCAGGGATTCAGTAATGCTGTAGCGGGTAGGGTTGTAGTATAACAGGGATTCAGTAATGCTGTAGCAGATAGGGTTGTAGTGTAACAGGGATTCAGTAATGCTGTAGCGGGTAGGGTTGTAGTATAACAGGGATTCAGTAATGCTGTAGCAGGTAGGGTTGTAGTGTAACAGGGATTCAGTGATGCTATAGCGGGTAGGGGTGTGGTTTACCAGGGATTCAGTAATGCTGTAGCAGATAGGGTTGTAGTGTAACAGGGATTCAGTGATGCTGTAGCAGATAGGGTTGTAGTGTAACAGGGATTCAGTAATGCTGTAGCGGGTAGGGTTGTAGTATAACAGGGATTCAGTAATGCTGTAGCAGGTAGGGTTGTAGTGTAACAGGGATCCAGTGATGCTGTAGCGGGTAGGGTTGTAGTGTAACAGGGATTCAGTGATACTGTAGCAGGTAGGGGTGTAGTTTATTGAGGATTTAGTGATACTGTAGCAGGTAGGGGTGTAGTTCTACAGGGATTCAGTGATACTGTAGCAGGTAGGGGTGTAGTTTAACAGGGATTCAGTGATACTGTAGCAGGTAGGGTTGTAGTTTAACAGGGCTTCAGTGATGCTGTAGCAGGTAGGGGTGTAATTTAAAAGGGGTTTAGTGATACTGTAGCAGGTAGGGGTGTAGGTTAACAGGGATTCAGTAATACTGTAGCGGGTAGGGTTGTAGTGTAACAGGGATTCAATGATACTGTAGCAGGTAGGGGTGTAGTTTATTGAGGATTTAGTGATACTGTAGCAGGTAGGGGTGTAGTTCTACAGGGATTCAGTGATACTGTAGCAGGTAGGGGTGTAGTTTAACAGGGATTCAGTGATACTGTAGCAGGTAGGGTTGTAGTTTAACAGGGCTTCAGTGATGCTGTAGCAGGTAGGGGTGTAATTTAAAAGGGGTTTAGTGATACTGTAGCAGGTAGGGGTGTAGGTTAACAGGGATTCAGTAATACTGTAGCGGGTAGGGTTGTAGTGTAACAGGGATTCAGTGATGCTGTAGCAGGTAGGGTTGTAGTGTAACAGGGATTCAGTAATACTGTAGCGGGTAGGGTTGTAGTGTAACAGGGATTCAGTGATGCTGTAGCAGGCAGGGTTGTAGTGTAACAGGAATTCAGTGATACTGTAGCGGGTAGGGGTGTAGTTTAACAGGGATTCAGTGATGCTGTAGCAGGTAGGGGTGTAGTTTAACAGGGATTTAGTGATACTGTAGCGGGTAGGGGTGTAGTGTAACAGGAATTCAGTGATGCTGTAGCAGGTAGGGGTGTAGTTTAACAGGGATTCAGTGATGCTGTAGCAGGTAGGGGTGTAGTTTAACAGGGATTCAGTGATACTGTAGCGGGTAGGGGTGTAGTGTAACAGTGATTTAGTGATACTCTAGCAGGTAGGGGTGTAATATAAGAGGGGTTTAGTGATACTGTAGCAGGTAGGGGTGTAGTGTAACAGGGATTCAGTAATACTGTAGCGGATAGGGTTGTAGTGTAACAGGGATTCAGTGATACTGTAGCAGGTAGGGGTGTAATTTAAGAGGGGTTTAGTGATACTGTAGCAGGTAGGGTTGCAGTGTAACAGGGATTCAGTGATGCTGTAGCAGGTAGGGGTGTAATTTAAGAGTGGTTTAGTGATACCGTAGCAGGTAGGGGTGTGGTTTAACAGTGATTCAGTGATGCTGTAGCAGGTAGGGGTGTGGTTTAACAGGGATTCCGTGATACTGTAGCAGGTAGGGGTGTGGTTTAACAGGGATTCAGTGATACTGTAGCAGGTAGGGTTGTAGTGTAACAGGGATTCAGTGATACTGTAGCAGGTAGGGTTGTAGTGTAACAGGGATTCAGTGATGCTGTAGCAGGTAGTGATGTCGTTTAACAGGGATTCAGTGATACTGTAGCGAGTAGTGGTGTAGTTCAACAGGGATTCAGTGATACTGTAGCGAGTAGGGGTGTAGTTTAACAGGGATACAGTGATACTGTAGTGTGTAGGGGTGTAGGTTAACAGGGATTCAGTGATACTGTAGTGGCTAGGGGTGTAGTTTAACAGGGATTCAGTGACACTGTAGCGGGTAAGGGTGTAGTGTAACAGGGATTCAGTGGCACTGTAGCAGGTAAGGGTGTAGTGTAACAGGGATTCAGTGATACTGTAGTGTGTAGGGGTGTAGTTTAACAGGGATTCAGTGGCACTGTAGCAGGTAGGGGTGTAGTGTAACAAGGATTCAGTGGCACTGTAGCAGGTAGGGGTGTAGTGTAACAGGGATTCAGTGATGCTGTAGCAGGTAGGGTTGTTGTGTAACAGGGATTCAGTGATACTGTAGCAGGTAGGGTTGTAGTGTAACAGGGATTCAGTGATAGTGTAGCGGGTAGGGTTGTAGTTTAACAGGGATTCAGTGATGCTGTAGCAGGTAGGTGTGTAGTTTAACAGGGATTCAGTGATGCTGTAGCGGGTAGGTGTGTAGTTTAACAGGGATTCAGTGATGCTGTAGCGGGTAGGGGTGTAGTTTAACAGGGATTCAGTGATGCTGTAGTGGGTAGGTGTGTAGTTTAACAGGGATTCAGTGATGCTGTAGCAGGTAGGGGTGTAGTTTAACAGGGATTCAGTAATACTGTAGCGGGTAGGGGTGTAGTTTTACAGGGATTCAGTGATGCTGTAGCAGGTAGGGGTGTAGTTTTACAGGGATTCAGTGATGCTGTAGCGGGTAGGGGTGTAGTTTAACAGGGATTCAGTAATACTGTAGCGGGTAGGGGTGTAGTTTAACAGGGATTCAGTGATGCTGTAGCAGGTAGGGGTGTAGTTTAACAGGGATTTAGTGATACTTATGTGACATTAGTGGTGTTGTCAGTCACACTGTAACAGGTAGGGTTATGGTTTAACAGGGATTCTAAAACGTTGCTTGTAGGGGTGTGGTTTAACAGGAACTCTGTGACATTGTAACTGCTAGAGGTGTGTTTTAACATTTTTTGACACTGTAGCAGGAAGGGTGTAGTTTTACAAGGACTCTGTGACACTGTAGCAGGTGGGGGTGTGGTTTAACATATTCTGTAACATCTGCACTAATTGAGGGAGCTGCTGAGGCTGGCTGGCTCAAGCTGCCATTGTCAGCGTGTTCCACAGTGTGGTTCAGGGGGTGGTTTGGCTGAGCTCAGACTGTATTTCTGTATGAATGTGCTAGGGGCCAGAAGGCGCTGCCCAAGGTGAATGTGCTGAAGCAGCTGTCACAGGGGTTTTGGTGTAGTGGGGTGATTTATGTCTCCCAGGGGGGGGTTCTCTCTGCCCCGCAGGTTTCAGTAGCTCCAGCCTGACAGCAGTACATCCTCACACAGACACTGCAGTGCATCCTGACAGGAGGGAGGGGTTTACCCCTCTGGGGCTGGCTTACTGACAGTCTCAGCTTGATTTTCAGCTGAATTGGATATCATATACCCATTTGCCCTCGTTATCACTGTTTCAATATCGGCCTGTCTGCGCTGAACCAGGCTAGGAGCATCCTGTTAATTAGGACTGTAAACGTCTGGAGGTTAATGTACAACCAGAAGTCCATTATAAAGTGACACGTCTGACATGGGCGTGTTTGATATTACATCTGATCTATTCATTCTACCTTAGAAATCTAATACTCCATCACGGTTTCTACCAATCATTGTTCAAATAATCCAATCTACACAACCTGCTTCCTCAGAAAAGTGAAGTCGACTGGTTATGATGGGAGCTGTGCTCTGATTTAGACCTTTATTTATATTTATTTGGCAGGATGTACATTTAAAAGTAATGTTTTGCACTTCTCAAACCCAAAGCACTGTTGGTTTCTTCTTGAAGCATGATTTCTCATAACCTAAATGCAGGATTGTCAAGTATGAGTTACCCTCAGCTCTTCTCCTACTGGACTGGCTTGGTCCCCAGTTCAGTCTGCATTGCTGCCCTATAGTTAAACAGAAGGAGACTTATAGAAGGTTCTGCAGTGGAACAACTGAATAAGGTTTTCCTGTCATCAGGAGTTCAAATCTAAGTGAATGATTGGTAGCTGATTCACAGGACATCATTTGTGATGTTTTTGCTGATCCCAAAAAAAAGATGTTGGTCGATGTTGTCAGTGTCAGTACCGTTGTTTCATGTTCATATACGTTTGATACTGATGTCCTTAAGTATCTGCCGTTGGCGATGCCGATACAAATCCAATGCAGTCTTCTGCCTTTCTTTTACAACTAAACTGTTAATAATACTGGATGTTGTCTGGATGCTTAACCAGCCATTACTTTTAGCAGCATGTTGATTGGTCAGCATCAAGTCTTACTTTCCAAATCACTTTTAAAGTGCAATTTTGTGCAAATGTTTAGTTAAGCATTTATGTGATTGTTTAGGTTAATGGATTATTTCATATTATAACTTTTTAGGTAACACTCTGTGAATAGCATATCTATAATATGTTATAAGGTGCTACAAACATGACTATAAATGTTTATAAAAAATGTTTATCAGTTACACTTTAAAGCCTTGTTTGTTAAGCATTATGTATTGTTAACATAATGCATTATGTATAGTGTTAATGGCGTGTTGTGTTTTCAGTGTCAAACAAGTCAGTCCCAGTTTGCAGAGTGTAAAGTAAGACCAATACGTTTATTTACACCATAACATTTACGGAATTCCTTACTTACTAGTGCGTTATCATTGTTACTTGAATATTCAGATGCCAGCCCCAAAGAAGTAGTCCAGTTGTTACTACTACAATGCATTTTCCTTAACCACCACTCTCAATTTTCATATTACTTCACACCACCCACCAGGACCTTCCCCTGAAACCCCCTTGCACGGGGTCTGAAGTTGCTGTGGAGTGAAGGCCTGGAGAGTAAGAGGCAAGTTAGTGCAGTGCTGTCACTGTCATTTGTTCCCTCACTGTTTTTAAAAAAAAAGTTGCACTTGTTACACAACAGTTACAGGACCAATATTTATGATGGACTTAAAACACAGAGAAAAAAAAACATGAGATGCAATTACAGTTACATTCCACATCTAAAACAAAACATCATTCAAAAAGAAAGAAAAAGAATAAGAGTAGACATACTGACAAAACAGACAAAATATTAATAAAAAGGAACAGTCAGAAATTCAGATTTCTGGTGGTGATCGGAGGTTAATTTCTCAAGAGGGAGTAAGGAGGCTTATTGGGAAAACCATAGATTTAGAGACAGGACCTGCTGAGACGACCAAAGAAGCAAAAGACACTTCTTTGCTATAAAAACCAAGAGAATAAAAACCTGGCTTAATTGGTAATCAAATATAAATATAATACCATTTTATATTTGTAAAATGGTCAGCTCCAGGATACCATTTTACAAATATAAAATGGTATTATATTTATGTAATCGCCAGGTGTAATAAAGGACCCATTGTAAATCGCATGTTAAAAATTTCTTATATTACAGAATGTACATCCTTCCAAAATGATCAAATTTTGTTGCAGTCCCAAAAAGAATACATTCTATGAACAAATTTAAAATCAAGTTCCTGCACACTAATTGAGGTACATTTATGATATACATTTAAACAGACAGAAGTCCACACTTCTTGATTAAACTTCACTTCCAAGTCCTTTTCCCAAATGCCCTTTAAGCTAGAGAAAGCGAAGTGCATTGGACAATAAAATATAGATTTTTGAAATCAGCCCTTTTAGGTCCACTTGTTTCGTAAAAAGTTGTTCTATCTCTGTCCGATCCAATCACACTCCCCCCGTGCCCAAAAGGGATTTAATAAAATGTCCTAATTTGAAGATATCTAAAAAAATGTGAATTTGGTAGATTATATTTATCCATGATTATAGGAAAGGATATCTCTCACTGGTTTTAACATTAATCACCAGAACAGTGGTGCACGTTAACTTTCCCACCTTTGTGTGTCGCAGTGCTTTAGTGAATCCTTTAATAAATACTTCAGCTTGAAGCCTGTCTCTTACTACAGGAGGAGCTTTTAGCATAAAGTGCCTCACTGTACTTAGAGCTGACGAGCTCTATAACATGTTATAAACACTAACTATAAAGAATTATATGAACAATATATAATGCATACAAAGTAGTTGGTAACTCTTGGATGCTGACTCTCTCCCACACATGGCAGTCACTTGCCTTGAATCCACCAATCACATTGCAGATCTCCAGATCCTGGTCACCGGTGTACACCTGTTTCTCATCCCACGTCCTATGAAAACTGGTTCATTTTGTAATCTCACTGCAAAGTGATGCCAGTTTTTGAGCTGGTTCCTTTGTTTTCACAAGTATTGACCTATTTTGCTACTTGGTTTTTTGCACTGTGCACTGTAACTTTGATTGTATCTTTGTCTCCCTGACCTACCTTTTTTTCTCGTGTGCCCTTGTTTATGTCCCTTTTGATATTTTCCTCTCTTTCTCAGGGTTGGGCCCTTGTCTGTTTTTGGATTCCTTTTTGTGTAATAATGCTTTACTGCTTTATTTTAGTGTCTGGCCATTTCCGACTCATTTCACAGTGTAATGCATTGTTATAAATGTTTATAGCTGTATTTATGATGGGGCACCGTGGTGCAGTGGGTAGCGCTGTCGTCTCATAGCAAGATGGCCCTGGGTTCTATTCGGTGTGGAGTTGTGCATGTTCTACCCGTGTCTGGGTTTCCTCTGGGTTATCTGGTATCCTCCTACAGCCCAGAGACATGCAGTCAGCCAAATTGGAGATGCTAAGTTGTCCCTAGGTGTGTGTGTGTGTGTGCCTTTCATCCAATGGGCGCTGGGAAAGACTCCAACAACCCTGTGACCCAGTAGGATAAGCAGCTTAGAATATAAATGAATTAAATGTTTATGGTGCCTTATGGATGCATTATAACGTAATTAATGTGTTCATAGGTTTTCTTCCAATATCTGATCCAGCGATCGCTATTATATCTCTTAAATAGACAATGAAAGATATGTCAAAGAAGTTTTGCTGATGAAACACAGACTAAGAATCCAATTTGGGACACAGAATTATAATCAATTTGAACTTCTTAAAATCACTGCAGTGGAATCACCACCTTCAGAACTGGTGCCTTTTTATAATCCTTATCTCTACAGTCTGTAACTACAGTCGCAGAACCTCCACAGAGAGAACTGAAGTTCTTTACACACACACACACTCACGTTCAGTCACTTTGATTAGCTTCGACACAGTTTGATGTTTGACAGTGTTCTATAAAAGCCGTCTCCGCTGCTGTTTGAGCTTCATAAGTCTGGCATATCAAACCGGAACTCTCTGGTTTGTGGCGTCTCTGCTGTGGAAGGGTTTGATGAAGGAGCTGAGATGGAGTTTGTTACTCGTTTTCTTCTCGGTTTGTGTTCAGTAGATTTTATTTGAGTTGCTCTCGTGTTTTTTCGGGTGCGGGTGCTGGTTGGAAGAGCTGTTTGTGTTGTGCGCTTGTAAGATCTCATCATTGAATGCCCCAACCAATTATTGTTGAAACTGAATGATTGAATAAATATTATTATAACAGTAACAAATGTGGATCAATTGGGGAAACGAGAAATCCGGAGCCAGATGTCATTTAGAATCATAGCATAAAAATTTGAGTGCATTTAATTCACTGGGTTTAATGGTGAGGTCAGTAATAAAATAAAAGATCTGCTCTTCTTCTTACAAGCACATGTTGTTCCCCTCGTTTCAGTGAGCTAGAAGTCATTAATGATTTATATACAAGTGCAGTAGTGGTGAATGAAATCATGGGTGTCATATCTACAACACCAATATATACATTTTAGTTACTATCAAAGCCACCAGTGAACCTGCACTTGTCTTATAAGAGTTTTCCTATTTGTAATGTTGATGGTAAATAGTGGAAAATCTGAAGCTAGTAAATAGGGATGCACCGATACCACTTTTTCCTTATCGATACCAATACTCATACCAGCTTTTCAGGTATCTGCCAATACCGAGTACCGATACCAGCTCTGACTTAAATGCTCGATATATGGCTATAAATCCTGATATTTATAGTGTTCCCCCTTTTATATGTTGTATTTTTTTATGTCTTATCCTGAATAAGATATAATAACCTTGAAAGAACATCATTTACTGGTTGAGTAACTGCACATTAAAAAGTTTCAGAGCTATGAAAAAATAAAAATTGCCACAATGCAGAAACACGTGCAGCCATTTAGTCAATAAGCTTCATGGTATCAGCGCTCTCTATTGCTGATACCGATACTGTGTGGAAGTGCCAGTATCGGTGCCAACACTACTAATAAGTTTCTTTGCCCCACAATGCCCTGCATGTCTCAGAGATCAGACAGGATATTCACAGCCATAGGATGACATAATAACTTATTGTGAGGGGGCTCTCTGATTCCTATCCCCACCTCTGTGAACATTTCTGACTCTGTAAGTTTCTCTAGAATGGAGCATTTCCACACCAAACCACTCCCATCTGAACTGTTTAATTATGCAGAGAATTTTTTTAAAGATTGTGGAACTCCCCTTTGTGCATGAAGTGTGAGGTTGTGTAGTTTATGGGTCATTAGACAGTGTTGACACAGATTTGGGTCATTAAGCCCCTGTGCAGGTGGGTTTGTGACCCTGCTATAATGACCCCATCTGTCTCATTCTATCTATCTCATTCAGTCCAGGCATGCTCTTTGTCCTACCACACCTTTCTTCATGTCACTCCTTCCTTTCGTTAATAATAATAATAATAATAATAATAATAATAATAATAGTAGCATGTTTGTATAGCACCATGTTTACATTTAAATTCAGCTCACAGTGTTTTGTAGTTAAGCTCTGTCCTCTCTCCTTTTTATTTATGACCCTCCATCTATCTTCTCTCCTCTGGACAGAGTCATTTACCTGGGGTCAAATAGGTCACTGCTCAGTAACTTTCCCTCAGAGAGCACATTTAATACCCCCAATGCACCAGAGTGGAAATGTAAGGAGTGATGTGGCTTCTGTTGGTTTTTTGAAAAGCACTCTTTAATATTCATACAATCCACACAGTCTTTCTGACAGATTGTAATACACTACAGGAAGTATAGGGGGCGATATGACTTCTATTGTTTCTCTCTCTCTTTGCTCACTCTCTCTCTCTCTCTGTCTCTCTTTTACACACACACAGCCTCTCACATAATTCAATTACGTTGAAAAAGCTTTTGATATTTCCATATATTGTTATATACAGTTCATTTCATTTTACCTAGGTTCAATTCATTTCAACACATACCAGTTAAGTTCACTTCAGTTCAGTTACTGGTGTGACCAGTTTAATTTCTCCTCAGATCTATTCAGTTCAGCTAGGTTTGTACTGGTTCAGTATTTAATAGCAATTCATTTCAATTCAGTTTAGATCAGTTCCATTCAAACTAATGTGAGTTCAGTGTATATTTTTATTTCAGTGTTTGTTTTATTGTTATGACTGTCTTATGTTATGTCTGAAGTAAGCGCTGTATGAATGGTGTGTGATTTCTGCCACAGAGTTTATCTTCAGCACTGCTGATCTGCAGCCAGCAGCTGCTTTAAAGAAACAGATTCACATCTTTTCATTTACCACTTTAAATCTTTTACTATGATCCCCTCCGTCACACACTCACCATTGCCGTACAGGCATGTACACATGTATATGGATATGTGTGTGTATGTGTGTTAGTAGGAGAGAGACCCACTGATGCGTGTGCTGCCACCTGGTGGTCAGTGCTGGTTATTTTCTGTAACCTGCTGCCACTCCTTTTTTTCTGATACATCAGCATTTATTCTCTAAAGAGTCAGTTTCCTGGACCTGGATCAAGCCTAGTCCTGGACTGCACAGCATTCTGTATAAAGATACCTCATTAAACAAAACATGTGGGCCCAGTTTAGGTTATTAATCAATTAAATGTCATTTTCTGTAATAATGAAATATCAGTTATACTCAATGTGACAGCCTTATTAGTTAAGAGTGGGTGATTCACATAACACCAGATTCTTCAGTTCAAGTCAGTTTAATTAAATTCACTGAGCTTCACTGGCATGACTACAGCTAAACTTACAAATACTCCACATGTATAAGGAGGTTTGTCAGTATGTAGGAAGAAACAGAAGAACGGCAGGGCTACGGAGGAGTCTGAAAGCTAGAGTGACTTTAAAATAAAGACTTTGTGTAAATAAACTGTTTAAGAAGGTATAGAAGGATCAGCCAGACTCTCTGAGTCCAGCCCTGCTGTGTTCTGGACATCTTACTCTGTCTGGACATGCACATGTTCTTCTGTTGGACAGTGTGCTTAGCTGCCATGTCAGCAGTTCTTGTGTTGATCAGCAGGGGGCGCTGAAGCAGCAGAGCTCAGTGGCATTAACCGCTCGTTCACACCTCCATCAGTAACGGCTCATTTTCCTGCTGTATTAAAGTCTTTAAGCAGCTGCAGCTGCTCTGAGTGCAGGTGAACCTTAAGCTCCTGTTTTTAAGTGGATTATGTGCTACTTATTTTATCCTTTCTTTTTTCATTTTTATTCTATTTGAACTCTGAACATTAAACTCGGTGAGTTTGTTTTTGTTGTACAGGGATCTGACAGGTATTCTACTCTATTCTATTCTAATATTACTCTTCTATTCTATTATTGTTCTGTGTGTGAGGATGAATGGTTGGAGAAATGAGAGGATTTATAAATGGATGGATAGGTGGATGAACGGATGGATAGGTGTGTGGATGAATGACTAGCTAAAGGCATAGATAGGTAGATGGATTGATGAATGGGTAAATGGATAGATCAGTGTATTCATGAAAGGATTCATAAACTGAGGGATGAATTAATGAATGAATAAATACATGTGTGTGGATGAATGCATAAGTGAATGAATGGGTGGATGAATGGATGAATGAATAGGTGGATGGGTAAATCATTGTATTAAGGCATGATTGATAGAATAAATAGATAAAGGAATGGATGAGTGAATAGGTGAATTCATCGGAACAATAGATGAATGAAGGGATTCTTAAATGGATGGTTAAATTAATGATGGGATGGATATATGTATGGATGAATGAATGAATAGGTGGACAGATAAATCAATGAATTAAAGAAAAGATTTATTGATAAGTGAATAAATGATGGATAATAGCTGGATGAATGGGTGGATGAATCAATGGATTAATGAAAAGATTCTGAAACTGATGAATGGGTATAAAGAAATGTATTATGAATGAATTAATTAATATATGGATGGATAAATCAATAGACTTATGAAATGGTAAATTAAGAAGTACATACATGAATTTGTTAATGGATGGATCAAAGTGGGAAGATGAATGGATGTATGGATAAATGGTTGAATTAATGAATGGATTCAAAGAACAGATTAATGAATAAATAGATGAACGAGTGATTGATGGATGGATTGATTAACAGATGAGTTTTAGGGATGCCCTGATATGACTAATGGTGGGCCGAAACTGATATCTGATATTTTTCATGTCAATGTTGTCACAAAGCAGCTTTACAGAAGTCTGAAAACAGACAGTTACAACATATGTATATATATATATATATATATATATATATATATATATATATATGTATCCTCCTGTGAGGAGGCAAGGAAAAACCTTGGGAGGAACCAAGACTCACAAGGGGAGACCCATCCTCCTCTGGTCAAACAGTATTTACAGTTTAAACTAAATACCAAAGAGAAGAGTCTCTGTTTGAAATCTGGATAGCAAAGCTTTAGAAGCTGCACAGGTAGAGGCAGTCTCTGACTGAGGGAGTCTCTGACTGAGGCAGTCTCTGACTGAGGGAGTCTATGACTGAGGCAGTCTCTGACTGAGGCAGTCTCTGACTGACTCTTTATGTACAGTGGGCGTGAGCTGAAACAGTCCCATCCTAACTCAATGCTGGTACATCTGGATGGCACAGAGATGTAACTGAGGGTGTAGCAGTTGCCACGAATGGACAGAAGAGCTGGTTGGTGATGGAGGAGAAGTCATTTTCCCAGGAAGTAAGAGTAACAATCCATATCTGCCGAATGTAAACTTGATATTGACCTGATTTTGTTTTAAAATATGACTTTGTTAATGGATGGATCAAAGTGGGAAGATGAATGGATGTGTGGATAAATGGTTGAATTAATGAATGGATTCAAAGAACAGATTAATGAATAAATAGATGAACGAGTGATTGATGGATGGATTGATTAACAGATGAGTTTTAGGGATGCCCTGATATGACTAATGGTGGGCCGAAACTGATATCTGATATTTTTCATGTCAATGTTGTCACAAAGCAGCTTTACAGAAGTCTGAAAACAGACAGTTACAACATATGTATATATATATATATATATATATATATATATGTATCCTCCTGTGAGGAGGCAAGGAAAAACTCCCTCAGACTGGAGGAAGAAACCTTGGGAGGAACCAAGACTCACAAGGGGAGACCCATCCTCCTCTGTTCAAACAGTATTTACAGTTTAATAAACTAAACTCCAAAGAAAAGAGTCTCTGTTTGAAATCTGGATAGCAAAGCTTTAGAAGCTGCACAGGTAGAGGCAGTCTCTGACTGAGGCAGTCTCTGACTGAGGCAGTCTCTGACTGAGTCTTTATGTAAAGTGGGCGTGAGCTGAAACAGTCCCATCCTATCTCAATGCTGGTGCATCTGGATGGCACAGAGATGTAACTGAGGGTGTAGCAGTTGCCACGAATGCACAGGAGAGCTGGTTGGTGATGGAGGAGAAGTCATTTTCCCAGGGAGTAAGAGTAACAATCCATATCTGCCGAATGTAAACGTGATATTGACCTGATTTTGTTTTAAAATATGACTTTTATGTGTGCACACATCATCACACTTCAGTCTGAAATATCAGCCTCGTCTGACTGTACAACTAGTATCAGCCTAATCTGGTTTGATTCCAGTGTCACTGTGCACTCTGTGTAACTGAGTTCAGCTGTATTGTAATGATTACAGTAGCTGTCAGTGCTGTGTTACACTGCAGGCTGTGTGGGGACACACACACACACACACACACTCTCGCACAGAGCAGCGTAAAATCCTGAAACAATGTGTGTGAAATTGTATCACAGCTGGAGTGTCTGGAGGCAGAGCTTACACTCGTTAGATACACGCAGTGAAAACGGCGGCAATAATGGAAGCCGTTTAATTAGGGGGGATTTTATACGCGTCACTCCTCTCCTCTTTTACACGAAACTTTATCTCATTCTTCATCCTATTAAGAGATTTCAGCATCATCCCATAAAGGATCACCCTCCCCCCCGGCCCCCCGCACTCTCTCTCTCTAATAGAATTACACTGTGTATTCTCAGAGGCGCTCTTCTTGTTGCCGTTTGCTCTGATGGGAGCTGATTTCGGTGTTATTCGTTTTTTCCTCTGAGACATTAATCTCATTCTGCGGGAGATTTTAGCATTCAGGGATTTATTTACATCGTGTCCTTCAGGAGCTGTTACTGTCGAGGAAGGCCTGCCAGGTCAACCCTGTCCAGCGCTGTAGCGACGGTCACTACACCACCTTTACAAAGTGCCCCTAAACAGCACCAGTCAAGCAGCTACAGAAGTTAGACGTTTACTAATGGCGGCTACTGTTTTTAGCTATGCTAAACCTACACGCAACTTGCTTGAAACTTGCATGAAAATGAATTTCTCTTGAGTTGCATAATGTAAAGTGTCCCACAACACACTTGAAACCCTACAGTTGCAAACATCTGGACCATGTTTCATGAAGCAGCCTATGATGTCACGGACTAATAAGTTAATTGGGTAAAAAGATGGTAGAAAAGGAAACTATGTTGTGATGAATGTTAAATATTGAAGGGTGGTGGTTTCTCAAGTCTTAGGCACTTAAGCTGATTGTTTAAAAGCCTTTATCTTATCAATAAGTGTATGTTCACCAGTAAGAACACCAGATATGATTGAAACAGATGGACACAATACAAAGTAGCGTAAATATCTAATTGTGAAAGAAGTAGATCAGATCTTAAGCTCCAGTTTGAAGAACAAAGTGTAGTTCCAGATTTCTCCTGGATGCCCCAGACATTGTATGAATGTTTTCAGTTCCTTCAGCAGCAATCTTGATTTAGCTTAATGAAGTACTGAGCAGTCAAAGCTGGTATTAGATGAGAACTGTAAATAATACTGAGTTGTTTCCACAAGGAGAAGCTTGGAAATGGTTAAATAAACACACTGACGTATGTAAAAGCCTTTAACATCAGTTAAAAGCTTTTAAATAGCTTTTTAAATATAATAAGGTCCCCAAGTGCCTCAAACCTCTGCACAGTACTGTATATATATATATATATATATATATATATATATATATATATATATATATATATATATATATATATATATATATATTATAAAACATGGCTTAAAAAACACTGATCAGACTTATTTGAGAACTGTGTGGGTGTGGCTAATGAGCAGTTTGATAGACAGCACTCTGCCCATGCACCCGTAGCCTGGTCAGCCACACATACTGAAGTAAAACCATTATCCAGCTTTTATTTGATGCCAACTGGATGAAAAAAGACGTGCTGATGTGCAGACGGTTGATATATGGATAAGGGAAAAAATTACTCTGTAGCTGTTTGGGGGCGGGGCCAGAGACATCAGCCTTGCGATTGGTTAGGAAATGCTTCCGAAGGCAGAACCCAAGAGAGAGAAATAGAGTGAAATATATCTGCCATTTATTGGTCATTAGGAAATGATTGAGGTCTTTATTAAGTATATGTTTACTGTTTGCCTGAAAGAACCAGATTAACCTTATATCAAAGAAAACATTGTCTGCAACATGGGTGTGCGGCACGGTGGTGTAGTGGTTAGCACTGTTGTCTCACAGCGAGACGATCCGGGTTGGATGCCCGGTCCGGGCAGTTCTGTGTGGAGTGTACATGTTCTCCCCGGGAGCGGGCTTGGGAAGGGCATCTGATGTAAAACACTTTAACTTGCTGTGGCAACCCCTGTAGAAGAGAATAAACCGAAAGTAATCTTTAAATATATATATATGTGTGTGTGTATTGTAGTGAAGTGATTAAATGTTTTAATGTTAAATGCTTTATGTAGCTGTCATGCAAATGAAGTTACATGAAATGTTGCTTATATAAACAAAAACACAAAAGACTATAAAACAAACACTGCAGAATTCCCTTAGTGTTGTCACACACACAGTGCTGGGTGGCCTTTTGTTCAGGGTGTCCAGGACAGACTTTAATATTGACCGTCTAGGTTATTTACGGATCTCCAGGCTCAGCGGAGGTACGGGCAATAGCAAAGGAACGCTTTCAGAGGGAAGAGTGTAAAGAAACCGGAGGAATAATATTTACAGAGGAGAGAATGAGGACACACGCTCACTTCCAGTAGCTGAGAGAGTGTGTCTGGTATTCTAAGGATCAATATCCTGTCTGGGAACAACACACACACACACACACACTAAAAACCAACAGAGACGCTACAACTCTGTTTTTACACTCACTTAAGGAACTTAAGGGCTCTTTATCTGTTAAGAGATGTTCTGCGTTTGTACTTACACATTTAGTAGCCAATTTTTTAGAAACCTGGTACTTCCACTAACTGGACACTCTATTAAAACCACTTAATAATGCATGCAACAACAATGTAACTGCTGGTAATGTAGTCATGGATAATGGATGGATAACATTAGTGCATCTGAATAAATACACTCTAGTTTTCATTCCAATAATTACACAAAGATACCTTGATAGTGGTAACAGTATATATACACATATGTAATTACACATGTGTAACAAAGACTACATTGTGAGAGTACTGAACATGTACCTGCACAGACATGGTAACCGATTCTTTAACTATAAAAATATTTTTATCTACTTCAACTTATATTGTTATACTTTGTATATTTTGTATATATATTTTTTATTTCTTTTATTTGTTATCTTATCTATTGGTGAATGGAGGAGCAGCAAAGTAAGAATTTCATTGTACAGTGTAACTGTCTGTTCTGCTTTACATATGACAATAAAACTCTTGAACTTGAACGAACGAGTTCTGCTATTAAAACATCCTGTAATGTGACACAATTTTCACAGCAACAGCAAATTTCTGATTAACTTTATAAATATGTCTTTATGGAGGTACAGTGAAACTACACGTTAGTCCTCGTTAGTCCACGTTAGACATTAGAGGTCATATACTAGCTCACATGTATTTATAATTAATTGCATTAAAGTTATTTGTAAATATATGTAGCTTTCAACCTAAGTATACGCCTGTAGTTACAATCAGAAAAGTAATCTTTGGAAAAACAAAACTGCAACAGAGACACTTAATATAAAGATTATTCATTTTCTTTGATGTATTCCAGTTTTCAATTTTATAAATTGTTTTATTTGGTACCAGACTACGTGTGCTGTGTGTGAATGCCTGAGTATTTAGATTAGTTAAGATTAGATGATATGTGTATTTGAATAACCACACCCAGCCCTCTTTCCGGAAGTGTGCAGTCCCGCCACCAGATGGCGCACTTTCATTTGTAAGAGTATTGAGGGCATCAGGAGGGTTTTTGGGGGTCATAAATGTCATAACTGTAGAGGTTTTATTGAAACCCTTAGATCTGCTCTTCATGACATACATGAAGAATATAACTAATATAAAACATTACAGTGTGTATGATTACGTGATCTGGTGACTAACATGCTGCCTGCGGCCAGTCACGCCTCAGCCATGTGGTACAACCCACCGCATCCGGACATGTTTCCATGGCAACGGGAACATATCTACATGACGTATGTGTGTGTATGTGTGCGTGTGTCAGCTCATGCTCTCTCGGCCTCACATGCCTGGCTCATGTTCACACCCTGCTGTCAGATTTCTCACTTTAACAGCTTCTTCGATTTATCACCTACACTGGACTGTACAGCCATATTGTATCCCAAAAATCTAAACCCCCCTCAGCCAGGACCTGTTTAAACAGACAGATATATATATAGACAGTTGTATAGATAGACAGACAGTTGCATAGATAGACAGATATATGGATAGGCAGTTGTATAGATAGACAGACAGTTGCATAGAAAGCCAGATATATAGATAGACAGCTGTACAGACAGACAGATATATAGATAGGCAGTTGTATAGATAGACAGATATATAGATAGACAGTTGTACAGACAGACATATATATAGATAGACATTTGTACAGACAGACAGATATATAGACAGATATTTGTACAGACAGACATATATATAGATAGACATTTGTACAGACAGACAAATATATAGATAGGCAGTTGTATAGATAGACAGATATATAGACAGACAGTTGTGCAGACATACAGATATATAGACAGACATTTGTACAGACAGACAGATATATAGATAGGCAGTTGTATAGATAGACAGATATATAGATAGACAGTTGTACACACAGACAGATATATAGATAGACAGATATATAGATAGACAGATATATAGATAGGCAGTTGTATAGATAGACAGATATATAGATAGACAGTTGTACAGACAGACAGATATATAGATAGACATTTGTACAGACAGACAGATATATAGATAGACATTTGTACAGACAGACAGATATATATAGATAGGCAGTTGTATAGATAGACAGTTGTACAGACAGACAGATATATAGATAGGCAGTTGTATAGATAGACATATATATAGATAGACAGTTGTAAAGACAGACAGATATATAGATAGGCAGTTGTACAGACAGACAGATATATAGATAGGTAGTTGTATAGATAGACAGATATATAGATAGACAGTTGTACAGACAGACAGATATATAGATAGACATTTGTACAGACAGATATATAGATAGACATTTGTACAGACAGACAGATATATAGATAGGCAGTTGTATAGATAGACAGTTGTACAGACAGACAGATATATAGATAGACATTTGTACAGACAGACAGATATATAGATAGGCAGTTGTATAGATAGACAGATATATAGATAGGCAGCTGTATAGATAGGCAGTTGTATAAATAGACAGACAGTTGTATAGATACAGACAGACAGATATACATAGGCAGTTGTATAGATAGATAGAAAGTTGTATAAATAAACAGATATATAGACAGATATATAGATAGATAGTCGTATAGATAGACATATATATATATATATATATATATATATATATATATATATATATATATATAGATAGACAGTTGTATAGATAGACAGATACATAGACAGATAAAGAGATAGACAGATATATAGATAGACAGTTGTATATATAGACAGATATATAGATAGACAGCTGTATAGACAGACAGATGTATAAATAGACATAAGGCACTGGAAACTCATCATCAGGATCATAGACTACAGTGCTGAGTAGAATTTGTTAAGCATTGTATTTTACCAAGTGGCTCATGCCTCACAGTTTATGTTTTTCATTTAAAAGAAAAAAAGTGACTAATATTGTCAGACGTTTTTGCCGTATTTAAAAATGAGCACATGGTCAGTCTGGCACATGTGGGTGAAGTTTTTCCTGCGTGTGTTTAGGGGGTGTTTTTAGCCGTTCGGGTGTAATTCCATATTTTTTCCTTCAGTCTGTCTCTGAAGTCTAAAAACTTCAAAGAGCTCCACTTCTCGCCTCGTTCATCTATAAAAGTCTACTTCTACTGAAGTGGTCAGTCTTATACTGAGGGTGTTGGGGCGTGTGTTGCATTTATGATTTATGACCCACGTGTGCTGTGAATGAAAGCACAGCAGTAACAGAGTCATTGCTTTATTTTAAGAAAATAATTATTAAAAGAGTTCTGGCCGTCTCTCAGTTGCAGGAACTTTGGCAGAGCTGTAGCTCCTCTAGAGCTCAACCGAATGGTCATACTAATGCAGCTAGATATTGAACAGGAGATATACATTCCCATTATTTTTGCTATATGTGCATCATATCATGCAATATTGCAACAATTTAGCTGGTGTGTGAAATACCCCTGGCTTTCCGTGGAGTGGGGGGCACCTTGTTGGCTGGCTACCCCAGTGTTTACTGGCTGCTAACTCGTTCACTTGTTCATGCTTATTTTAGATGTTTGGTTATTCACTGTTTCACATATTAACTAAGATTTAATGAGTAACAATTCACTCTATCCCTGAAAACTGGTCAGATTTACAAATATGCTCCAACATTTTGTAATTTTTTTTAGAGAAAGGATCAACTGCTACAGCGCCACCCTAAAACAGACCAGTGCTCCAGCTCTTAATAGTTAGGAATGACAGAAGCTCACTCATTGTAGGTGAGACAGGTAAACAATGAACAGCCTAACATAAAACAATATTTAAAATTTGGAACATTAAGGGGTTTAAGAGGTCATTTGGGGGCCGACTGTGTTAACACCAGCTAATGTTAATGTCCGCAAACTACAGCTGTACTTTTGCGGAGTTATTTTTTTCTGGGGATGCGGTGTAATTTGATTGTTTACCAACAACTTCTGTGATTTTAATTGAGTATGAATCTGCCATGTCTGCAATTTTTCCAAGTCTGCTAATTAATTATAATACCGTGCACAGAGCTCACCCTGTAATAACAGTTCTGCTCGAATTCACATCTCAGTAATGTAATAACAAAACTGCCAGCTTCTTGTTCTCATTCCACCTTAAATGGTGCAGCAGTTACATTCTGGGGACTGTGAAGTAATAACTGCTACAACTGGTGACTGAGAAACTGACTTCAGTTGCGTACAAAACAATCTGAAGACGAAGCTATCTGCCCACTCTGAGTGTAATTTGACCCCTAGTTCTAAAGTCCATGACTAGAAATCCACAATATTTTTGGTGACGACCGAACTACACAAATGAAATATCTTAAAAATATAGGCAGCGTGTTTTTTGTCTTGTTGATTGTTTGCTAAGTTGAATGAGCCCACTTGGCGAGCCTAATGCTGCTCTATATGGTCTATATTGTGTTGGTATTGTTGTGAAGTGCGGCGTCTATCCTAAAAGTTGGCATGATGTTGTGTCTTTCCAGGCTGTTTGAGAAAATTCTGAATACAAATTTTGGCAAATTTGTACACACGAAAAAATTAAGCTCTGCATTTAACACATCCATGCAGTGAATGCACCCATATATACATACACACACACACTAGTGAGTACTTGCCTGGAGCGGTGGGCAGCCCTATATACAGCACACAGGGAGCAGTTGGGTGTCTTGCTCAAGGGATCTTTAGACTTGTTGGTTCAGGGGATCGAACTGGCGAGCTTCCAATCACAGGACTTCAAAATTACAAAAATCCTTTATCCTGTAGTTAAATTAAGCATAAATTCCGTTACTGGTCCTCCTCTGGTAAAACGAATCCCACTTGAAAAGGACTTAAGACACTGATTTATCTAGTATGACTGGAAAGTGAACTAATTAAACTGATATTGACTCACGTTTTCTTTCATCTACACCGCATCCCCACACTCGGCCGCCTGATAATGGGTGTAACCATTAAAAATGGGTTTAGTGCACTGGACCATATATCAGTGGTGTAGTGGCAGGGGTGATTGTAGGTTTAAAGGTTTAGGGGTGCTGACCACCCAAATGAGAACAACTCATGAAAAAAACTACATTTTAAAGTTATTTTGGACCATCCATCCAAAATCAATGTTGGGACAACACTGACTGGAAAGACACCAACAAATCTTAAAAAACCCTAGTTCACAAAGCTTAGTTTACAAATGTATTAAGACATTTTATTAAAAGTAAAATATAATACATGATAAACTATATATATGTACATTTTATATCATTTATATCATTATCATTAAATATAGAGTTTCTGTGGGCTAGGGTGACCAGATAAGAATGAGAGAAATTCAGGGCATGACCAAGATCCATGTTGGCCTTAATCGAATATAAGAATCGAATATCTATAGCTGGCTTGCTGACCACACACACAGAGTTACGTTTAGTATCATCTCTTCATATCTTATCATTGTGTAACATTAATTAGCTAATAAACATACAGACAGCACTACTTTAGCACCTTAGCTTTAATAACTCACAGGCTAACCAACAGCACAGCAGCTACAGCTTCTCTCTCCTTTATAAACAGTAAACAGACCACCTGCAGCATTAGCATTAGCCTGCTAAATTAATATAAACCCTCAGATAGTCACTCCTAGCTAACAATAACAGAATAAAGAGTGATCAGAAATATGAGTTAGGGTTTGAGGTAGGCTGATAACGACTGCAATGTTTTGGTTCTGAGTGATAAAGTACAAAGATACTCCTTTGCAAAACTTACTAGACACACAACACCAGTCAAATAAAGCACTGACTAAATAAAGTGTGTGTGCGATGCTGCACTGAGAGAAAGAGGAGCTGGATCATACCATTTGTTAAAATAATTGGTAATTGATAAAGAATAATCTTTAGGGGTGCTGGGACTCTATTTAGGGGTAAAATAGGGCTAGCTACGCCCCTGTGTAGTGGTACTTCAGATGAATTTGTATTATTCAGCCCAACTTTTAATGCTATAGAGAAACCCTAAACTCCTTGGACCCACAGTTGGTGAGGGTCTGTGGTACGTTAAGCTCTCTTCTTTACTGTTTTATTCAGAATTCTGTGAGACAGTCTGACCTGCATATGACACCTGCTCCCCTGTGTCTGTGTGGGTGCGTGTGCGCCTCAAGCCTGTTGTGATGAGAGTGTTTGTTTGCAGAGTATGAACAGCAGGCACAAGCCTTTAGGGTGTGAGTTTCAAAGTTGAATGTCATGAGTTCAGGTAAAGTGCTTAACCCATTTACGGTTGGCATTCATAATTCAGTTGTTGACAAAGAAAAAACAGAGTGGTTTGGTGTGAAATGGTTGATTGTAGAAGTATATATTTTTTGATACTGGTGGTAATAGTAACCAGGCGTCACCATGCCAACACAAATATTGCCATTTTATTTACTATTAAAACAAATAGTGAACCTACGAAATATTGATAATTGGAAAACCTGGAAAAATACACTTTCTTTAATACCTTGTCTCACAGTGCCCTGCATGTATCCTTCCACCATTAATGGATTTTAAGGCTTCTGACTCACAGAAAGTGTTCCCAAACTTTTGACCACCAGCGGTGCTATTCTAGGAGACCCCCTGACCGCGAATGACGTCCAGCGTTTGCTTTGCTGGCGGCCCCTGCATGTGTGTCAAACAGAAAAACACTGAAAGTGAGATTATACTAAATAAACTTGCTGTCTCACTCGATTCACTGCAGCCCGACTCCACGTTTAAACTCTGAGCGTGTCAGTTTAACCTGCTGTTCAGTTTTTAGCCCATTAGACACTGTTAGTGAGAGTGACTAATGTGTGTTTGGGTGACAGGTCCACGTGCAGATAAACAGAAGAGTGCTTGGTCGAGCTGCCGTTGCTTTATTTGGCCTCCGCTGCACACACAGGCCGGTGTGTACGGCCACATTTGGAGATGCAGACGCATTTATTCTGGCCGGCTAAAGCAGCACCTCCAGTTTACGGTCATTTACACACACAAATGGAACTTACTTCTGCAAAGGACTTGCACTTACCCGCACTATTCATCACTCTGATTTATTTTCACTAATAAAGGTCTTATATTCTGCATTTTTTGTGTATTATTTTTTTTTAACTAATGTTTGTGTGGTTTTGTGAACCAGAAAAAACAGTCATATTGAACTTTCTATGCTCCTCTTATTCTCTTAGAATAAGAAATAGGCTGTTTGTTACGGTCTTTCAGACTGGCATATGTAAATGGTCTAATGGATGCAGCTTAACTGCTGTAGACTAAATGGGTGGCATTAAACTGTTGTAAGCTGAATGAGCGGTGTTAAACTGCTATAGACTGAATGGTTGGGGCTAAACTGCAATAGGCTGATGGTTGGAGCTAAACTGCTATAGGCTGAATGGTTGGGGCTAAATTGCTATAGGCTGAATGGTTGGGGCTAAATTGCTATAGGCTGAATGGGTGGGGCTAAACTGCAATAGGCTGATGGTTGGAGCTAAACTGCTATAGGCTGAATGGTTGGGGCTAAATTGCTATAGGCTGAATGGTTGGGGCTAAACTGCAATAGGCTGATGGTTGGGGCTAAACTGCTATAGACTGAATGGTTGGGGCTAAATTGCTATAGACTGAATGGTTGGGGCTAAATTGCAATAGGCTGATGGTTGGAGCTAAACTGCTATAGGCTGAATGGTTGGGGCTAAATTGCTATAGGCTGAATGGTTGGGGCTAAATTGCTATAGACTGAATGGTTGGGGCTAAACTGCAATAGGCTGATGGTTGGAGCTAAACTGCTATAGGCTGAATGGTTGGGGCTAAATTGCTATAGGCTGAATGGTTGGGGCTAAATTGCTATAGGCTGAATGGGTGGGGCTAAACTGCAATAGGCTGATGGTTGGGGCTAAACTGCTATAGACTGAATGGTTGGGGCTAAATTGCTATAGACTGAATGGTTGGGGCTAAATTGCAATAGGCTGATGGTTGGGGCTAAATTGCAATAGGCTGATGGTTGGGGCTAAATTGCTATAGACTGAATGGTTGGGGCTAAATTGCAATAGGCTGATGGTTGGGGCTAAATTGCAATAGGCTGATGGTTGGGGCTAAATTGCTATAGACTGAATGGTTGGGGCTAAATTGCAATAGGCTGATGGTTGGGGCTAAACTGCAATAGGCTGATGGTTGGGGCTAAACTGCTATAGACTGAATGGTTGGGGCTAAATTGCTATAGACTGAATGGTTGGGGCTAAATTGCAATAGGCTGATGGTTGGGGCTAAATTGCAATAGGCTGATGGTTGGGGCTAAATTGCAATAGGCTGATGGTTGTTGCTAAATTGCAATAGGCTGGTGGTTGGGGCTAAACTGCTATAGACTGAATGGTTGGGGCTAAACTGCTATAGACTGAATGGTTGGGGCTAAACTGCTATAGACTGAATGGTTGGAGCTATACTGCGGTAGGCTGAACGTGTGGTGCTGAAGTGCTATAGGCTAAATGAGAAGGGCGAAACTGCCATAGGCTGTATAGGCAGGACCAAACAGCTATAGGCTAAAGGGGTTGGACTAAATTGTGTTTGGTTGAATGTGTGGGGCTAAACTGCTGTAGACTGATTGGGTGGGGCTAAACTCCAATTGGGTGAATCGGTGGGACTACACTGCTATAGACTGAATGAGTGCAACTAAACTGTTACAGGTCAATGGCCATAACTAAACTGCTATGGTTGGGGCTAAACAGCTGTAGGTGGAATAGGTGGGACTACACTGCTGAAGTCCCTGAATGGGTGTGGCTAAACTGCTGTAGACTGAATGTGTGGAGCTAAACTGCTGTAGACTGAATGGGTGTGGCTAAACTGCTATAGACTGAATGTGTGGGGCTAAACTGCTATAGACTGAATGTGTAGGGCTAAACTGCTGTAGACTGAATGTGTGTGGCTAAACTGCTATAGACTGAATGTGTAGGGCTAAACTGCTGTAGACTGAATGTGTGTGTGGCTAAACTGCTATAGACTGAATGTGTGGGGCTAAACTGCTATAGACTGAATGTGTAGGGCTAAACTGCTGTAGACTGAATGTGTGTGGCTAAACTGCTATAGACTGAATGTGTGGGGCTAAACTGCTATAGACTGAATGTGTAGGGCTAAACTGCTGTAGACTGAATGTGTGTGGCTAAACTGCTATAGACTGAATGTGTGGGGCTAAACTGCTGTAGACTGAATGTGTAGGGCTAAACTGCTATAGACTGAATGTGTGTGGCTAAACTACTGTAGACTGAATGTGTGGGGCTAAACTACTGTAGACTGAATGTGTAGGGCTAAACTGCTGTAGACTGAATGGATGGGGCTAAACTACTGTAGACTGAATGTGTGGGGCTAAACTGCTATAGATATATTGTGTGGTGCAATACTGCTGTAGGATGAATTGAAAGTGAACCGCTGTAGGATGAGTGGGTAGATCTAGACTGCAGCAGACAGTCCTTCTCTTTTTGCCTTGCAGTGTATGTAGTATTCCCCTTAGTTGAATATGGAGAGTTCCTTCAGCACCTGTATGTACACTGAGTAAGCTACAGGTTTTTGTAAGAGCGTATAAACAGCAGTGTAAATGTGTTTATAGCTGTTCTCTGTGGAAAGTTCACTCGTTAAAACGTAAAAGCTGGATTTTCCTCTAATGTGGAACCCACCACACCCGCTAAAGCGTTTCATTATCCTGCAGGAGAGACAGCAGATGGAGGTGTGGGAGTGTGCGTGACGGTTGTAGTTGCGTCAGAGCTATAAATATATGCTCGTAGTAGCTTGTGTGTACTGTGTTTTTTGGGTGTAGTATTTATAAGCAGCATTACAGATCACTGATTATCTCTTCAAACGCCATAACAGTGATTACTCCACTAAAGTGCTAATCTGATTACTTGCAGTTACTTTGCAATACTTGTCTTTTTTTAAGGTCATGTAATGAAATATGTTGAAGGGGAATTCCACCATTTTATTTAACATTTCTGCCTAATTCAGTGGTGTAGACACAGTCATTCACAGTGGTTTGCGTGAAACACTCGAAAATGCTCACAGTGGTGGGAATATGAACTGGATGTATGACATAAAACAATTCTGAATTAATCATTTTTATCAGAGTGACTGAATTGTGCTGCAATAATGCAAAATCTGTTTTATGTTCCTTTAAAACAACAAGGCAAACAAGAAAACTCTTTAATGAAACAATATACCAGGTGAGAGTGGTGCAAAAATGGTGCAAATTCATAGAAGCTTAGACTGTAGACTGAATGTGTGGGGCTAAACTGCTGTAGACTGAATGGGTGGGGCTAAACTTCTGTAGACTGAATGTGTGGAGCTAAACTGCTGTAGGCTTAATTGTCTGGGGCTAAACTGCTGTAGACTGAATGGGTGGGACTAAACTGCTATAGGCTGAATGGGTGGGGCTAAACTGCTGTAGGCTGAATGTGTGGTGCTAAACTGCTGTAGGCTGAATGTGTGGGGCTAAACTACTGTAGACTGAATGTGTGGGGCTAAACTGCTGTAGACTGAATGGGTGGGGCTAAACTGCTGTAGGCTGAATGTGTGGGGCTAAACTACTGTAGACTGAATGTGTGGGGCTAAACTGCTGTAGACTGAATGGGTGGGGCTAAACTGCTGTAGACGGAATGGGTGGAGCTAAACTGCTGTAGACTGAATGGGTGGAGCTAACTTCTGTAAACCAGATGGGTGGGGTCAAACTGCTGTAGGCTAAATGAGTGGTGCTAAACTGCTGTAGGCTAAATGAGTGGGGCTAAACTGCTGTAGGCTGAATGGGCGGGGCTAAACTGCTGTAGGCTGAATGTGTGGTGGCTAAACTGCTGTAGGCTGAATGGGTGGGGCTAAACTACAGAAGACTAATTGGGTGGGGCTATCATCACCACTGTGAAAAATACTGACTCAATACATTTCTTTCACACCAAACTACTCTGAACATCTTTGTTTACATTTTAACTAATTCATTATGTAGCCAATTTTAAAAAAACAGTGGAGTTCCCCTGTATTATTTCAATTAAAATAATTTGCTTTTGCTGGATCACGTGAACAGTGATTGGTTAGGATGATCCCAGCACGCAGTAAACAAACTCTGTGATTGGTTCAAGGCCTAATTTGCATACCGGCGCCTCATATAGGCAAATACAGCAATATTAATTAACAGACAGCCTTTTGGGCAGCCCTGTTATATCAGCTGTAAATTGAATATACACAATGTATACACAAAACGTAAAAACAAGCTTCGTAAGGCGGATCTTTATTTGAAACGTTGAAAGATTTCTTTTTGGTTGCCGTGGTTAAAATTAGCTTTAGGTGTGGGCGCAGCAGCAATTATCTACACAAATGACCATTAAAAACCATCCGAGACTGAGTGTTTGTTTACTTGTTTGTTTGCTGGTTTGTCTGGTGCACAAAGCGTGCAGAAGACCCTTGGCGCTGTAGCATTTAGCAGCATTATGGAATCCGTTGCCTAATAGTCTGAAATAGTCTATTCTCATTCTTTCATCCAGTCTATCAGTCCTCGGAGAATCGAGGGGTGTGTTGCCATGGAAACAGCAGGACGAGGCAGCGAATGTTCAGGAGTGGGAGAGCTTGCACTTGTGTGAGAGAGAGATAGCAGGCATTCTTCTTCTGAATGCGATTCAGTTGTTAGTTATTATTAATGGACGTTTTCAGCATCGTCTCTATATAACAGATGTTATATGTTGCAGTCATATAGAGTTTAAGACTGAGATGCACTATTTGGACAGTTCACTAGCGTTTACTAGTGATTGCTACATATATTAGATTGTGATAGTCTTCCAACTCATTAAAAGGCCCACATCCTTTTTTTGTTGTGCCTCTTTCTAAAAGCAGATCATGCTGGAACACACAGAAGTGGGTGGAGCTAAATATCGTCGCTGTCCAATGAAAACATGTATCTCCATTTTTGTCGATTTTGAGTTTTCTACATCATTTGAACACACTAATGGTTGTTTACATTGTGTGAAAATTTTATGATGAATGGACCAATAGAAGCGTGTCAAAACAGCTTGACAAAAATTCTGGTTCCATTGACTTCCATTGAAAGTAGAGTAAGTTTTTAGTCTCTTCAGTAAAGTTGCAATTTTGGAGATTCTTGTTTTTCATTGGACAGCGACAATATGTAAAAAGGTTGCATGTGTTGCTATCTGATGTCACGAATGCAAGTTAGCAAACTTATTTCTGCCTTACAATGCCCTGTATGTATCCCTCCACCGTGAATGGATTTCAAGGCCAAAGTCTTCTCAAAAGTATTGCATCTCAGACATCAGCCAGCAAATTCATAACCATTCCTTGTAATATCTTTCTGTGTGAGAGCTTTTAGAGGTGGACGTCTGGTTCCTACAACCACCACTGCCAGCAGTTCTCACTCTGTAACCGAGCATTGAACTGCATAATCACACTGAATGACTTTGTCTCATCTCTTAAGCATTTAATGTTGCTTGAACTTGGACAAATCAGTTGAAACACTCTGATCTGTGTCTGATCCACTCTTACTGTTGCAACACACACTTAAACACCACCACCATCACATCAGGGTCACTGCAGGGTTGAGAATAATCCACCATCCAATATGATACCTCCTCTGTGGTGGTCCTGTGGGGGTCCTGAGCTTTGAAGAACTTAGTAACAAAGTATACAGAGAAACAGATTGACTACAGCCTGTATTTGTAGAAGTACAAAGTGCTCCTATATGGTATGTGGAGCTGATAAAATGATGAAACAAGAAATGTGTTCCTAATAAAGTGCTGACTGAGAGTAACAGCTGTTGATTTGAGTTTAGGTGATAAACAGTGAGAACTGAGAACTGACCATCACATCAGTCAACGCTCTGTATATGAATATAAAGTTATATATTATTAGTTATATACATTTTCACCTGCTATTAGCCACAATATGTTTATATTGGTTAGGCCATAAAGTTACATGACAAATGATTCATCATCATAGCCAGTATATCAGCCAGCACTGCCATCTCCTGATTTATATTCTGAGCGTCTGTGATGCAGCATGGGCTGTGATTATACATGACACAGATGTTTCTGTAGATCCTTCTGGAAGTCATTCTCTCACTCTCTCTCTCTCTCTCTGCCCCTCATTCACAGCTTCTGTCAATATCCTACATTTATGAGTGTGCTCCTAGGGACGGTTACCATAGTAACCAGAGGATGAAGGTCATATATTTTTTGTCTGTATGCTAACAGCTGTAGCTGGTTAGCCTGCAGGGCCGCTGCGCTTCACTCCTCCTGCTTGTATCCGAACTACAGGATGGGTTCCCCTTTAAAGTGATAGTTCAGAACAGACTCTAATTCCCCCAGTCGGCCAAGCGAGACATGCTTGGTATCTGAAGTTTGCTTCTTTCATTTTGGAACTGGAGCTATGAGATCTCAACACACACACACATAAAAGAAAACAGTTAATCAAATATTAAAATGAATGTCTAATATTTAACTAGATCTTTGTAAGAGCAGACCATTTACCTGATAAAATGACTTACAACAAGTAAAACGTTATAATATTCAACAATTTCATGCAATTTCAACAGTATTCAACTATTTCATGCAATTTCAGTCGTTCAGTTTGGTTCCCCTCAGTCGTTCTTCGGTGAGAGTTTTAGAGAGTTTTGATGTTTTAGGTCTTCTCAATGGCTCTTTATTACACTCCTCAGGAGTTTCTCTTGAGGCATCTTGGTTCTCCTTAGTGGTTCATCCTCAAGCTAAAGCTAGAGTCATGACTCATCTTAGTGGTTCTTCTTCATGCTATTAGGAAGGATGACCTTTCGAGACCTAGTTTCTCTCAATGGTTCCTCCTCACAACGTAAGAACATTTTTGATTCATGCTTTTTTGGGTATTATGTGGGTGGTGGGTCATTCTCAGTCCTGCAATGGTGGTGATGGTGTGTGTTAGTGAGTGTTTAAACACTGTATTCACTCACTGTCTACTCGTTGGTTCACCTTGTAGATGTAAAGTCAGAGATGATGCGTCATCCGTTGCTACACAGTGTTGGTCATCCTCTAAGCATCATCTTTGTGAGCTATTCTCTGTCCAGCAGTGACACTGAGTTGTTTAGAAGTACTGTTACCACACCCACGTATACCACCAGAACACACACTAACACACCATCACCACATCAGTGTCACTGCAGTGCTGAGAATGATCCACCAACCCAATAATACCTGCTCTATGGTGGTCCTATGGGGGTCTTGATCATTGAAGAACAGGGTAACAAGTTTAAAGAAACAGATGGACTACAGTCTGTGATTGTCTGCTATTTATTTGAGTTTAAGAACAGTGATAACTGAGAACTGACCATCATATCTGGCAGCAAAGATCTGTATGTATATATAAAGTTATAATTTTATGTGACTAATTCATTACTATAGCCAGTATATAAGCCAGTATTGCCATTTCATGATTTATAGTCTGAGCGTAGAAGCAAAGGAGTGTACTTAATAAAGACTCGGTGAATGTATGCACAACATCCAGACGTGGGATGCACTGCAATGCCTACTGTGAACAGGGCCTCATGTTAAAACCATAATATGCGCTCATCAACATCTCAACCTCATTTACACTACGTTCCTGGAATATGTGACTAAACTTTTCCTAAAAGCTCCATTCTCTCCAACCTGCAGCTCTACCTGTTCTTTCCGACCTCCATAAGTCTAATGAATGCAGACTGGAGCACAACCTGTGCCCAGTGAACTACGACTTCATATGACTACATTCTCTTAATGTAAACACAGCTGTAAGATGTTAAACAAGCTCCTGTCACGATCGTTCACATTTTCAGAAACGATGGCTTTCTCATTAGTGCCACTCTAGGTTTTGAGTGTGATGATGCAATTAGATATCCGAAGTAAACCTAAGTTTACTGGACTGATGATTGTGATCACTTACTGGCCTCTCAGAAAGACAGTAAGGTGAACATGGCGTTCAGAACCTCATCCACTGGAAATGAGACCTTCTAATTTGCAGTATATTACAGGATGACACCATTGCTAATATACCTTCATGAGCTTTAGAAGGACAGTGAGTGGCCTCCTGATCTCAGATCGTTGTGGCATTTGCCTTGATTTGGTTATTACTGATATATTGTCTTGTCCACAGCCAACTGTTTCTAGGTTGGAGAAGCTTTATACAACAGTCTTTCCTATGTTTCCATACTGAATAAATATAATAGCTTGTTTTCAGTCATGGGATTTTGGTGAAGTTTAAATCCAGGTGGAGGGCAGTAAGTGAAAAACAGAATGAAGGAGATGCGGAGAAGGAGCCCATACTGTGGTAGTTTAGATGCCATTATGAGGGAAATGTTGAAGAGCAATTTTAACTGAACTGTAAGAATAGCCTTGATTAGGCCGCAGATATAAGAACTACTAAGAAAACAAACGAAAACATGTAAAGGGTTGTTAGCAGTTGGGTTCATCTCGGTATGATGCTGCTCCAAAATAACTGCCCTTTGTTTTTCTTTAACTGTTCTGTGGATTAACCAGCAACAAACATTCAACTCCACTGCCTCTCATCATTAACCATACAGCTGTTTACTTAATGTAACATTCATTTTTAAAACCATCACCAGTGACCACTCACAGATCAACTCTACACAGTACTATACTCACTCCCACTGAGCACACCATTGAGTCAGCTTTTTATTCACCAGATTTCATGTACTTTCCTTTACCTGAGACACCGTTTAAGGTGGAATGGGAAAAGTGCTTCACTCTCGTGCACGCAGTAGAAGCGAATATTGTATAGTGAACAGTTGGTCTGTGGGTGCTGTGACTGTTTCCTGGTGATAAATTTAGAGCAGCAGCTCCAAAAACTCGAACAGGAAGCTTGTTCCATCTCTCTCCTGACCCTAGATGAAGGTTTGCCCATTTTTGATGCTATATTTAAATCAATTTCTTGCTTTTTGTCCCTCATGAACAACAACATTTGGTACTTAATAAAAGCTCCTCATGATTTCTTAGTTAAACTCATTTGGACTGTAAACAACGTAACACACAGGCATTCTGAGAGCTTGTGATAGAGCCCCCTGTGGGGAAAATCATTTTCTGCCTGCCACCTGCAGTTCACACTATAGCACCGCAGTGATGTGATATCACTGGCAAGCAACCTATTAATACCCAAAAGGAAAAAAATGTGAATAAACTTGAATGGGACTTGACCAAGCAGCTGGTTATTCCAGGTGGTTGCTAATATGAATGTGTATATATACCTGATCTAGACTCTATGTAATACTTTTAGAGACGGTGAGACAGATGGCCTTTGGGATGTAATTTGTGCACAGCTCAGTTTTATTTAAATCGATTCTGATTCCTGCAGTTTGTTTTCACTCAGATTGAGGTGAGAAGGTGGCTAAGTGGTTTGAATCATAGTCTTGGCAGTGTGAAAGCGTGAGTTGTTACAGGCCACTTTCTGTGGCCGAAGTCTTGGCTCAAATGTTTCCAGAGTTTCTGTAATGCGACATTTCCCAACTTCCCATAATGTACGATATTAAAATGTCGGTTTTAATGTGTTTTTTTTTTTCTTTTCCTTCTTACCTTTCTTTTCCTTTGCCTCATTTCTGCTCATTAAACCACTGAACGTTTAATTGGTGTTGATTTTTTTTTTTTTTTGGCATATCCCACTAATGCGTAACTTATTGTGACGAAACTTATTGTGACGAAACTTATTGTGACGATGTCACGTCACCCTGACACACCACCAGGACTGTTCCTCACAAGAGACTGTTGGAAACTGCAATGGTGAATACAGATCAAAATGATAGATCACTGTAAGAGTGAGAGCGCAGGTGATTCCGTACCGTTCTAGATCTAAGAGGGGTCCAAGAGAAGGGGTAACTGCATGCTATGTAGCTAAGGATATGTCAATGGCACCATGACACGTACCTGTTTACTATGATGACCATGACTGTAATGTTGTAGTTGTATTGGATGTTTCTAATTCTGTTCTCAAGTTGCCCAGGTACAAGAGTGGTCCGACCCAGATGGGGTGAACTGAGAAGACAAGAAAAAAGCCGGGAGGCTGACATAAAGAGTTCTATGTGGCTTTGCAGTCCTGGAATCATGTTATTTTGGATAGCAGGGGTCTAAGAGTATAGTATAATGGTCTGGTTTTGATCTTTAGGTTAACGAGGTCACTCTGAGAGTGTCTTTTTCTTTTTTCATGCATGTGTGTGAAGCTGTAATACACCACAAGCACTTCTGGGAATCTGGAAATCCAGTTGTCTTGGTTGACCACAGAAACACTATTCAGTTATCTAGCAAATGACACAGCCTTCACAAGTGGTAGCGTTGTTACACTTGTATAACGTATTTGGGTAAAACTCTCCACTGGCTTGTTCCTTTCAAGTTGCAAGCTGAACCACTTACTGTGAATGAGTATATAAACAGATCTAAAAAAAAAAATGTCAGTGTACAAATATAGATGTGCCAGATTTCATGGATAACCTGTTTCGTTGCTAAATGCTACTGCGATGTTGCTGACAGTCCTTCATCTGCAGGAACTGAAGGTGTTTTTTTCGCTTGCTCTGTTCGGGCCTGTCAGTTCACTTATTGTATTTACTTTCTTGCAGTAGATGAAAGGCTTTTTTTCCAATTTCTGATGTTCTCCTCCTCCTCTCGGGGCTATTTTCTTCTCTTACTCAACCCAGCGAGAGAAACTCTTTCTGCTGTATTTGTCTGAATGCGTTTGTTTCCGTTGCTGGAAAACTATTTCATGGCCTCTTATACGAAGCCAAGGGAGGAGCAGTGTTGATTTAATTTCAAGAAGGAAAAAATTTGCCAATGGCAAAAGGAGTTCAATGCAACGATTACTGCAAACGGCTGGCATTAATTCAGAAACTATTTACTGATGTATGGCTGCTCTAAGAACGTTTGGTCAACCACTATTGCTGTTGAGGGGATCTCTCCATTCACTTTTACAGGCTCGCTTGTTCTACACGAATAACACCGAGCCAGAAAAAAAATCTGGAATACCAGAAACTGTACAAATATACAAATATAGCTCTTGTTAGCACCGCCGGGGCCCAGTCCCGCCCACACGCCGCATGTTGTTTTAGTAGGAAATCCAGTGAACTCCCTAATGATTTGGACCGTTTGAATGGAATTACTTGCAGTGCACTCTTACGAAAAGCTCAAATTTGGCTTTGACTGTCAGTTTCTTCTCTTTCCATTCCTTTTCAAACATCTTCCCTCTAGCAGTATCCAGCAGCCGTTGAAAGGCCAGTTTGGCACTGGTCGTGCCGTTGGGGGAAAGCTGTATTTGGGACACGTCCAGCTGCTTTCGGGACTTGGTCCAAAGGGAAGAATCAGGCGTGTTCAACCGCGCAGAGCTGCCTTACAGAGTCTGAGGTTCTCCTCTTCATGTTTATCAGCCTCTCAGCAGGAGACAGCACTCCTCTGTGTCCTTTTGAAATTAAATGTCAACAAGACGGTTTGCTCTGTGTTGTCCTCGTGGTGATTCATGGGTTTTTCTTCAAAAGTAGAAAGGGTGCCAGCACGAGCTGGCTGGGCAAGTGTGAACTGTGCCTTCGCAGTAACTACTGATTATTTTTGTAAAAAAGCTCAGTCTGTTAAACGTATATCATCCCCGCATTTCAGATTATGATGCACTGTAATGTATTACAGTCTGTCAGAGTGGCCGTGTGGGTCATATAAACATTATAAAGTGCTTTTTAAATCAAACAATAGAAGACCTATGGTCAATATACTTCCAGTAGTTTATTATAATCTGTAAGGATGACTGTGTGTGAATCACTATAGAGCACTTTTTTAAGTAAACAATGCTTCTATGGACTAAGTAGTGGCACCACCATCTATACCTTGGCCCTCTAGTCAGGAGATCATGAGCTAGTCTTCACCCCCAACATGACAGCATCATGATAGAGCTAACTAGCTAAGTAGGAGTTGGCCTAAAATTGTTTAACAACACCTGGTATTGGTACTTTAACAGTATATTAGTACACAATTTAAAACTTGATGGTAAAATCTGTTTTTTATGATACCTTTTAATGGCATGGCAGTCTGTATTCTGTACCATACGTTAATCAATACCATAGAAGATTTGTTATACAAGATCTTGGGGCTTCACAGCTTTGTTTTTTTAAGGTATTGATATAGTTCACACCGTGTGTAGTAGCAAATTGTTTATGACAGAATGGCAACCTTTGGTGTGATGTGCCATTTAGTGATGGCAGTTTGGGAACTCAATTTAAGGAACTCGTCCACAGTTCAGTGGATCGCTGACAAATTGCCTTTAAAGCAGTTTGGAAAAAACATTGCTAAAGTCTGCCGTGACGCTAATCTAACATTTCCAAGGTCAGTGACCTCATCTGTATTGGTAGCCAACCTTTGGAAACATTGCATTTTCAGCACCAGACTAATCAGACTGTGACTGAACAGCAGCTCTAGTGTTGGATGGCTGCTAGCCAGACACTGTCCACTGTTTTTGGGGGATTCTTTGTTTGTTTTTCAAATTTCAGACAGTTTAATTTGAAATGTCAACACTTTTTTCCTGCTGCACTCCGATCGTTCAGTTTGGTCTGTTCTCAATTTTCTGAACTTTTGTAAACCAAAAGGTTCCATTGCTGGCGATGGCCTTGTCATGTTTTGCCCTAAGTCTGGGAGGTGAGTCACTGGCAGAAACAGGCGTAGAGGAAAATCTGCACCCGCCTTTTCTTCAGGAGTATGGACGTTTCTTAGGTCATCGCTTGGTCATTGTTACTTGAATACGGTTATTGGCAGGAAAAGTAATGCTTATTAATTACATATTAAATGTTTTGTGTGCCATTATTGTAGGGCTTGTTTGAATATTGTTTACCATTTGAAAACATTTTATATATTTTAATTGACCACTGGCTCTCCCTCAGTATAGGCCATGACAAAGCCTATGTTATAGTATCTCAGATGGTTACTGGGCCATTTCTGTGGTATACCAGGTGATAGCAAAGGTGTCTTATAGTTAATTTGGAATTCCAAAGTGTTGCTAGGCCATTATTTTGGTATTCATAATGTTTGCTAATAGTGATACATCCATTTTATTCATAACAAGCACAAATATGAGTACATGTTTTTTTGGTAGTACAGAGTCCAATACTGTTCCAAATTATCTACTTACAATGAAGTAGTGGTAGCTAGTGATGGCTAAGCTACATTAGTTACCCTTGTTTAAGTAGCGCTGCTGTGGAGAAGATTGTGTTTTGTTCCACATCAAAAAAGCAACTCATGCATATTTTTCTATGAGCAATTTCAAATAAACTGTTTAACTTTAAACAACACGCTGCACACTGAGTACTGAGCCATCATGCCGAGCTGCAGCTGTGCACCTAAATGTTTACATGTAGTTCGGTTAGAGAGAAAGAAAAAAAAAAATGTGGAAATTTAAGTTTGAGACAAGGGTTTCGAGACAAGGACACCAAATAGGGGTGGGGTGGTGGAGTTTTGCTAAGGGGAGAAATGTTTTTAGCATCTAGTTTTGTGAGGCTATATTTTCTCCTTGCTGTTTCAGCTGTTTTTCTTAATTTTTTTTTTTTTTTCATTCTTCTCGCTAAACTTGTGCGTCCATCCAAATTGGGGAAGTGGTTGTGATTGAGTTCTTGTTTTTCTTTTATAAACAGGTTAAAATCTAACAGCGTATTCCAGACGGAATGTTTAAAGTGTCCGACCTCAAAGCAGATCATCCTTTATTGCCAGCTTGAGTCATTAAATCACCAGTGCAGCGGCTTACATCACACAGTTTTCGCTGGTATTGGTACTTTTTAGTAAAAAAAGAGATTTATGAAAGTAAACGAGCACAGTATTGGCCTGATACCAGATACTGGCATTGGTAGCAATGCATCACTAATTGTTATGGTGTTTGTCCTCTGTAGCATCATTTGTGGCAGTAGGGTTTGAACATTTTCACCGTTCCACCATTCGTTTTGCTCATGGTGAGCAAATGGTGTATGAAAACCATACAGGCAATTAAACCCAAAAGCACAAGCTCACACGTATGTTCTCATATAAGCTCTGGAATCGTGCAAAAGCTTTGTGGTTGTAAACAAGCATAGGACAATAATAAGCAGAAGAAGAAAGAACAGTACATTGTCTTTGTCGAGCCAACTTAATAATATTCACGCTCAGTGCTGGTGCACTATTTGTCATAGCAGTGTTCTTAATCCAGCGCTAAACTTAGCTCACTGTATGCTTCTCTTGACATGCAATTATGGCTCGTAAGCCTGTAATGAGTGCCCTGTGACAGTGCTCTGACAGACTGTTCGAGCAAAGTGCCTCTGCTCAGCCTGCAAGAAAAGATCCATCAGCTGAAATCTTCCTCCTTTGGAGCCGTGCTGTATTCAGCCTTGGAGATGAAAGAGGAAAGCCCTGACTTGGCTGTCACTCTGCGGAAAAGTCAGCTAGCATGTAGCAGTGTAGCCCTCAGGAGGGTCTGGGGAAGTGTTGGTGAAGAAAAAGAGAGAGGCTGAAGGAGAATTTCTTTATTATCCAGACGCTGCTGATCCACAGCTGCAGACACATGCAACTGGAGGGTAAAGGATCAGCAACAGAATCTTCTGTTTGCCAAGATGCATAAGGAGTTTCATGGTGCAGTGCACTGTCAAACATGATGCGTTAAAGTGAATTAATATAAATGCGTAGATCATTTAAAGCATTCTGTCAGCACAGTTATCGCCAAATATATTGAAGCTGAACAACAAGTGTTGATGTAGGAAATTTATAAATGTAGAAGTTGTACATTTTAATTAAGCAAACATAAAGCATTATTTTTTTCAGTGACCAGAAAAAAACTATACTTGGCAATAAGAGATTTTGATCCAGATAATTATTCCACACTGTGTACTTTGAAGTGACTATATGTCTTTTGTTATTGTGTCAATGAGATAAAAGATGCATCATCTACACAAAACACAATATAAGTCTATAAATACCATAAAACTCTGTTGACTTTTGTGCTCTTGCACTTATATTAGAGCTCTTGGACTTGGTTTCGCCAGTTTTGAGGGATATTTCTCTTTAAGTCATTCAGGTTCTTACCATTGGAAATACCAGTTTTTATGGCTCTCATTATCACTTACTCTTGGTTATGCCAGTCTTTAAGGCTCTTATTGTTGAAAATGACAGTTTTTAGGGCTCATACTCTTGGCAGGGCCAGTCTTTTGGGCTCCCTTTCTTTGTATTACCAGTCTTCAGGACTCTTACTCTTTGGTAGTGCCAGTGTTTAGGGATCCCATTCTTTGTTTTACCAGTCTTTAGGGCTCTTACTTTTGGTAGTGCTAGTGTTTAAGCCTCTCATGGTTAGTATTACCAATGTTTGGGGCTCTTAGTCTTGGTAGTGGCAGTGTTTAAGGCTCTCTTACTCTTGATTGTTTCATTCTTTATGGCTCATACCCTTGGAAATACTAGTACTGGGGCTCTTGCTCTTTGTAGTGTCAGTATTCAGGGCTGTTACTCTTGGTAGTACCTGTCTTTAGGGCTGTTACTCTTGGTAGTGCCTGTCTTTAGGGCTGTTACTCTTGGTTTGTGCTAGTCCCCAGGGCTCTTATTGTTGGTAGTGCCAATCTTTAGGTCTCTTATTGTTGGTTGAAGTAGTCCTTAAGGCACTTACTCATGGCAATACCGACTCTATGGCTTATACATTTGGTGGGAGCAGTTTCTTAAGCTTGAAACTTTTGTTTCAGACCAAATTTCTTAAGCTGTTACAGAATTGAATGCTCCGTTTGGCATTTATGGTAAGTGCAGTCACATTTATGGTCCCCTATTTCACTAATATGGGGAAAAGGCCTGGAGAACTGGGTCACATGGAATAGCAGAGCGAGGCAGCACAGAGAATTACGTGAGGGTATCATGGGTAAATCCTCGAGGGAGCAAGCGAAAAGTCTTTCCACGAAACCTGCTTACGTCCTTACCCCCCACATCCCTGTTCAGCAGTGATGGGGCGGCAGCAGACTTGTGATTTTTATGTTAAGCTGTTTCCGACTGCTGTGCTGCCTGGAGAAACAGCGGGCACAGAGAGTTCAAGAGGGGCTTTTACGGCCTATTCTGAAGACGTTCTCAGGCGAAAATTTGAGCCCACTCAACTCAAAAGAAGCATCTCGCAGTCGTCTCCCAGTTTCTTGGTGTTTCTCTCTCTTTAGCTTTAGCACTGTGAAGTCGGGTGTGATGCTGATGTGATCTGACACGGCGGAGGCTTCTCCAGGACACCGGGGGGCATTTCAGTCTCTTAACACAAACAAGGGGATTTAAAAGTACCCCCCCGCCCACACTCCCCCCATCCCCACATGTCAGTGCATTGCATTCTTTTTTTTTCTTTTTTTCGTGTACGCTCTCTCCATCTCCTCTGCTCTCTTTTTTTAACCCATTATGTTTTTCTCACCCTTAATCAGGGAAATTTCATGGCTGTTTAGAGTCAGCGTGTTTGCAAGGTCGTGGCACGCTAAAGCCTGCAGCCATAATCACACGCAATTAGCTTCTGCAACATCTGGGTGGAAGCAATGAAATAGAGGCTAATTGCCAACGAGTCGAACACCTCCCTTCTGTGCCATTCTGAGGTTTGGTTCTTCTCACGTAGCTGAAGTGCAACACTGAGTGCCCGGTTTATTAGGTCCACCACGTTGGCCGTTTTGTCAGAAACGTCTGTCCATCTGTAGCTACCCATAGATTTATTGCTGCATAAATGATTAGCCCCCCTTAATCCTGTAGGTCAATGGAGTGAGACGCTAAAGGATAACTCCTCCAATAGCAGCGTTCTCAGTTCTCTGCAATAAGAATATCTAAAGAAAAACATGTATCTACATTTTTGCCAATTTTCATTTTCTGTACTGTTTGAACACGACAGCTGCCCTTTATATCCTGTGCAAGTTTCATAATATCGGGTGTGTCTCAAAACCTAGTGAGCTCCTACATAGACAACATTTTACGTCATAGTATGCGCTCCCGACATGTAGACTGTCCCAATTCTTACATACCTTAAACATGCTGTCTACTGAGGAACCTTATTTAGACCTGATTTTAAGGAAGCATCGAACGCTTCCTCAGCCGCTAATGCAATCCCATGATACAACACAGGCTAATCTAGGAGCAGTGAAGTGGTTTTTAAAATGTAAGTTATTTTGATTCTCTCTGGAGTTTTAATGTGTTTCTGGTCATATAATCACACAAAACAGTATTTTATTATCAACTCTGTAACGAGTCCTTCACCATTTAGCAGTTTTATACTCGAGCCGTTAGCATTTATGCTAGCAGATTTTTAAGCTTTGGGCTATTGTTTTAGATCCCGTCTGGTAGCTTAGCAACCAGCTAAACCACTGGTCGCGTGCTGCAGTGGGGGGAACAAGACTTGACGCAGTCTCTCTCTAACTAGAGCGTCTCAGTAATCTGTTTTATGAGGAGAGATGAGGAGAGAACGCTGCTACTTAAACAGCTGCTACCTAGACAGCCTACTTAGACACTCACTAGTTTTTGAGACAGAACCATGGACCGGTAGATGTATTTCAGTCATTTGGAGTAAAAAAAAAACTCCTTTGAAATGTAGGAACGCTTTGATCCTCTCCTGTAAAGTTACTATATCTGGGATTGTTTTGGTTTTCCTTGGACAGTGTCAATATGTAATAATGCTATTCAATGTTGTGTAGATTTTAGTTAATAAGTCTTTTTATTCCACGACTTACTGAGCTTACAACTCACCTAGCGAGAACTTTCAGTATATTTTATTATCATTGTTTGTCTGTCTGAAGCTTTCTGTGAGAGATGCCGTCTATATACTGAGATACTGAGCTGTTTGAGCTCTTTCTATTAGAAGTGCTGCCGACTTTTCTGCTTGTCTTTCTTTGTTGAAGCTAAAGCATTGTAAAAATACTCTCCACTCATCACAGCTCTGCTTCGTTTCCAGTGTAGGCTTTTGCAACATTTCAGCTATGGACAAACAGTTTATCTGCTAAAGTTTAAAGGAAATGCTTTCCACTTCCACAGCTTCCATCAACCAACAAAGCCTTTGGATCCTCTGGATGGAAAGGTAGCAGTAAATATGGGAGTAAGTGGCCAGTATGTGTGCACAGTCTTTACAAAACTGGGAACGCTTTTCTTTACAGTCCCTTAAGCTTGGGCTATTAACCAGGTAACTAATGAGGCACAAAGATCTACTCAGTGATGTCCTCTCCATTTAATTACACAGGAATTCTTAAAAATCTGTGTACTTCCCTTTTAAGGGACAGTTACCGAGGCCTGTGCTCTTTACTTTGTCAAGCTCTGAGGCCTTTAGGCAGGCCAGGATTATAGTAAACAGACTGAGCGTCCTGCTCTTTATCGCAGTGCACGAGGTCAGCAGGTTAATCTGGTTAAGAGATTTCTCCATGCCTGGCCGTGAACCGTTTAAACCTAATCAGATCAGGAGGACAAGCGCTAGCGTCAGTCTGAACCTGTTTTAGCTCCATCCAGACTCCTGCAGGCTCAGGAGAAACGGTTGGATATTCTACGGTTCAGTGATTTTCAGTGATAAAGAGCATCTGTGAAGATATCAGTCCAGATGTTCTGCAAAGAGAACCTATTGGTGAGAAATCGGAGTTTAACACATTACAACCTAATTACAGATTGTAAAAAAGTGGGGCCTGTGCTTGGCAGGGCGTTATCAAACTGTCTCCTCAGCTGGAGGCTGTAGAGATTGCAGTGTGCAGGCCTTCTATTTGGAAGCCAGAAACAGAAACAGATGAAGCCTCAACCACACGCACTCTGAGTTAATGCACTTAAAAGAATCGTTTGGTGAAAAAAAGAGTCACGTTTCTCGCTTTTTATGCTAAATGTAGTCAAAAAGCCAAGACATGTTTCGGGTCTGAAGTTTGCTCATTTAGCTTTAGCGCTGGAGCTGCGAGGCTAATGTAGCTAACACTTGGCTACATTGGGAATAGAGGAGGAAAGTTTGGGAACACGCTTGACAAAGCTCTTGCTATGGAAAGCCAGGTAGTTGCTAAGGTGTTGACAGAGAGGATACATAAAGCCGAGAGCCACCATGACAGAGTATTTCTGGGAACACGGTCACATGGTTGTGGCGAGCGAGAGTGGAAGACTGATTTCCAACAACAACAGAGACTTGGGCGCCATTCACACCACTCACCAGACTTTGGCGATTATTTTCCCTCCTTTGACATTACAGTGAAGTTGTGGTGTGTTTTGTAATTAAGTTGCTTCCACTCGTGCCATTCCAACGATGTTTGAAACCATACTGCGCTAGTTTAAACAATATTTTAAGAAAAAAGCGTACAAACATGAAATTACAGTGTGTTTGACGTGATCCTAATGTTATGAAGAGCGATTTTAACAGAACTGTGAAATTAGCTGCTGTTAAAGCAGCAGATATAAGAACTTCCTTCTTGTCCAGATGCCCTTTTACTAAAAAACTAAAACAAATGAAAACGTACAAAAAGAGTTACAGCTTGTCTGTTAGCAGTTGGGTTGTTCTCGGTACAAAGAAGCTTAACAATGTCTGTCATTTGGTTTTCTTTCACTGTCCTGTAGATTAACCAGCAACAAACATTCGTCATTATCGTTATGGCTGTTTACACAACATAATGTTTAAATCTATCACCAGCGTTCAATCATTTTTCTTTTTCACCTCAAATATTGAGGTAGGCCAACATTCTTGCACCTACTGCTCCATTTAAGGTGGAAGGAAAAGTCTCAAGTAAAAATCTGACTTCACCCTCATGCGGTCGGTTGATGCAAGACAGAAACACACATGAACCAAAGCCCTTTTCACTCAGTTCACTTGAACAAGTGTGTATTAGCTTGGTTTAAATATAGTTCTGTTAATAAACCGTAAGTGTCATATCCCAGGTGGCTGCTGAGTCCCACAGCTTGGTCATTCTTTTTGACTGGTTAAACTAGAACTTGGCCAGCACTGTACCAGCATGGAATACTTACTGGTCAGTGTTTTGTTTGTTTGTTTGTTTTAGCTGCTTGGTAGCCAACAACTAGCTACATTTGAATTAGTTAAAATGGACAAATGTGTGGCACAATTTCAGACTACTTCATGACTATTTTTAGCTACACTGTGCATTCTTTAGATGACATTTTATCTAACCTTTTATTCACAGACTTTCTTGTCAAATAGTTGTCTTGGCAAATTTGCCTCTGCTATATCTAGTTCACACATTAACCCAACTGAAATGGAGCTACAAGACTAATCTAGGCTAGATAACAAGTCATTTAGGTCAGGCTTTTTAAATGCTATAGCTTTGTAGCTTCAGAAACAAGAAGCAAGGCTATTTTGCAGTAAGATATAGCACATCTCTCGCTAATTGTGTGTGTTAGTGCTTTGTTTTTAAAGAACTAAAGCACTTATTTAATAGAAAAATAATTAACAAGGAACCAAAGATTAAGATGAAGTCTAACAGTGATTCAGGCATGCAGTTAGCGGCAGACGTATTGGTGTAAGCATATGCTTGTTAGATACATTAGCCTCGTAGCTCCAGAGCTAAAACTAAAGAAGCCAACTTCAGACCCCAAACATGTCTTGGCTGAGTGACTACATTTGGGGTAGGTGGGGTGGGATATATCAGTTGAGTGATCCAAATCAACTTGGGTGGTTTTCTTACTGGAACCATTTTAAACAGTTTTACTGCGCCAGGACGCCTGGGGTCCAAACCAGAGCAGAGCTAACGGTTATGGGTCATCAGGAAGAATTTATTTCTGTGTTTCTCCCTCTCACCTTCCCATGTCAATCAAAACCAACTTTCATTTTGATAATCTTTTTTTATATGTTCTATTTTTATTTAGCTTTTGAAAACTGTGCTCTCTGATCATTTTGCAGTATACCAACAGCAACCAAGTTTGGAATAAAATCCAATATATATATATATATATATATATATATATATATATTATTTATTTATTTATTTATTTAAGATATATATTATTTTTTCCCCTTCTTCTGTACGTATAAAGCTACAATATGGGAGAATGCAGGCCTCCTTCATTTCAGTTAATTACGTTTATAAAACACTCCGCCGGCTTTTTCATTAAACCAGCGATTGCTGTTTTAATTTGTTCCATTATTTTATTGGTTACCGTGTGGGGTAAACACAAACACATCCCAAACGTACTCAAAATGAAACCACTTAATGAACTCCTCTGTAATGCAATTTTGTTTTTTTCGTGTTTGGGATTTTAACAGACGGGATGTGAGCTGCGTGTTTCCTCTTAACGTCCTTTTTTATAATTTGTCGTAAAATAAAATTCACCAACGCCAGACCTACATCAAAGCACCACGGGAGGAAATGTGAGGATTACACGCAGGGTTTCTTTGCTCTGGGTTCCACATGAAGCTCAGGCGTGTGGACTGCGGTTACACGGGAACTCCAGATGGATCTACCCAGTGTCTGTTGTGTTGTCTAAAGGCACCAGGTTTTTCCACCAGACAGTGCAGTACAGCTTGAGCACCCATGTTCATAGACCTGTGTTGTTGCGTTTTTGTCTGTGATATGCTTCTATTAGAAGCTAAACTGTAGTTGTTCATATGTTGTGATGTTCATGGGTCCGTGATGATATCTGCATTGTATTAGTATTAACAGATATTTGCTCTAAAAAGCATAACTGGTACAACTTTTCACCCTTTTGTTGCCAGATCCTCTGAATAATGAGGTTGCTAAGCTGCATAAGCTGAACTGACATGATATCAACCTCACAAAAGCACCCTGCATAAACCAGCCTGTCCAGTGTGGTAGTTTAGAGACTTTGGAAATTTCAGGTTGCAGTTTAGTAGCTGTTGGTATATAACAGTGTTTAATAGTTTAATAATAGACTGACTTTCATACAACAACACTTTAGTGAAATAACTGGGTATACTGAGCCAGTGGGTAAAATGAGCCACACTTTGTGCTTATGCAACCATAGCCAGAAATAGATTAGAAAGAATAGATAATTTTACAGGAATTTTGATTGAGATTAACATGCAATGGAAAGCTAATTAAAGCCAAAGATGTCATTTTTCACATGCCAAGTGAAATTATAATGGTTAAGATGGTTAAGCATGTTAAACGATGGGATACTTTTACAAACTAGTTTACTAGTTTAATAGCTTCAACATTAGGGCTATAAGTAAATATTGAAAATATTCAGTATCACATTATTACATTTAATGATACTGTATTGACTCTCAAAAATCATTATACTGTATACTTTATATATCATTATACTTTTCATTATACTCTCCTTCTCCAACATAAACAAGTAGGATAAGGACACACTACTAATATTAGCATAAGCATTGCATATGGTGGTGTATTTTTTATTATTATTAATTTTGTTGTATTGCAATATATATTGAATCGTAACCCACTGTACCATGATTCGTGTTGTAACACCAATTTTGTATACACAACTATCTAATATAAGGTCATGAACTTAGCATAAGTGTGTTACTTCATGTGTGGAGTAGTTTTCCCTATATAGGGGTTGTGGGGTGATTTGAGCCACTAGTCTTGAGACAGTGGCTAAACTTACCCCAGTTACAATCTGTGGTACTGTAGTGATATTAAAGAACTACAGTGATAAAAGAAATAAGTTCCATTGGAAGAGATACACTGAGAAACTAGCAACAGCTCATCAGATGCTTGATGATAAGGTGGAGTGTAAACCTCCCAACCACATCGACGTCATGGCTGAAAACAGTCATAGGACCCTAATAACAAATTTGACCAAACCTGGGCGACTTCCAGCATTTTGTCACTGCCCCCCTGCTGCATGAAATGATGACACAGGAGAAGGCCGGATGGTCAGAACCCAGACTGTTTACTGTCATTAGAGGGCCGCATCTCAGCCACCATTAAACCACCACAGCCAGAACTGACCCACCACTCAAACCCAAAACCTGCCTGTTGGGTGGGACTGTGTGGGTTGCACATGTGTTCCACCTTCTTTACTATCAGCTGCAGATGGCTGTGGTACTAATGGGATTTGAACTTGTTTGAAACTTATCTGATGCTCAATGAAGATTAGAAAAGTTTTATTGTTCTAATAAAAGCCACAAATCTTCAATTCTTAAAATCAAAGCCAAATTTCAAAAGGATATCTGAATTAAATGGTGATGATTATCACATAGCTCACATTGTGTTAGCACTGGCAATCTGGCATACACATGCAGTTTTGGCTCACACAGTTTGCCAGTGCGTCAGTGGTGAGCAGCAATGCTGTATTTGTGACCCCCATTAGACCACGGGCCAGCAGTTTCATATTTTTATCAGAAGTGGCCCATATCCGCATGCTATCTGGAAAACCATTAATAGAGTCTTTCTGGTGGTGCATTTGATGGTTTCCTAATTGGATCTATATGTGATCTTCAGGAAACTAGTGGCCAGTTCTCTTTAGAAAGCAAAATTAGGTTTTAATTCAAATAGTTCTAATGGTCTTTTTCATCAGGGTAGCTAACCAGTTTTATGGGCTGCCTATCTTGAACTCATTTGAGCTGGTTTATAGAATAGAGTTTTTGGGAGGTTGTGTGATGGTTACATCAGTGACTGTGTTAGGAGTAAACATAACCCCCACATAATGCAAACGTTCATCCATGTTCTGGTTGTGTGGCAGTGTTGGTGTCCCAGTCCAATAGTAGCTTTATTTGGTTTCATGGAGGAAGAGTTATCAAAAGCTGAACATAAAGGCCCATAATGACCATTTATGTCCCTCCATGCACAATGTACACTCTTAGATGGAAGGGGCTGCTTTTACTCAGGTAGCTCGAGGACATCATGTCCTACCTCAGGCTACTAAATATTTACTTTCAAAAGTCTGACATTACAATTCAGCCATCATTTTTTTTTCTGTTTGTTTTAATACTCCTGTCTTTGACCTCCAGCAATCCTATTAAAACTTGTTATTGTGTGGCCATAATTTTTTGTAATAACGGCAGCCTTCGCCCTTTTGTACCATTAGGTTAGGTTTGTAGCATCGTCACAAGATCACTGTGCTTTCTCTTACATGCCTACTGTAAATGTAAACAAAAGCAATACAGTTGTTTGAAAACATAAGGCTCTGTACAAATTGCCTAGAACCAATATCCAAGCCAATAAGCAATCGGAAATGTGTACTTAAAGGGTTCATTTTCTTCAATGTTCTAGTATTTTATCTTTTTATTGGATTGATATATATAAATGAGCTCTCCTCTGATTGGCTGCCCTGTATTTTGTTTCTGAAACACTCCTTAGAATTTCAGCGTTAAGTGGGTGTGGCTAACTGCTGCAGGGTAAATAGGCAAATATAAGTAAATAGTTTTTCGCTCACGTCACAAAAAGTGAACTTTTGGTGTTTGTCTGTACTGGAAAGTGAACAGTTAGTGTATTGTCTTGGTATATGTAATATATAAAATTCCTTGTTTATTTATCTAATCCTGTTTTTCTTTCTCGCTCTGTTTTCTGGTTTCTTCTGCTTTCCGACTGCTCCCCAGGTAAGCTAATCAATATCACACTCTTTATGTTCAATGTTGAGTTTCTGAAACAGTGACTGTAAAGGAGAAAGTAAAAAGTAATTCCAAGTAATGTTTGATAATTTCTATTCATCCCTTTATCAAGAAATGTTGTCAGGAACAGTTACAAGGTTTGTTATTACAGTTAGTCGGTTGGTATATTGGAGATATTTATGCATGCGTGAGAACTACTGAAATATAAGATATACAAGACTTCAGTACCAGCTCCTGCATTGACTGAGTCTACTGTGAACGCTGAGAGGGATGTTTTCTCCACTGGTCTTTTATCTACACCTTTCACCTGAATGTGTGAAATGTGGGGTTTGCTTGAGATACGAAAGCTTCAAATGTAAACAGACACACTGGTTTCAGCTGTTGGTGGTGCTCTGGTGTTCTTCTGTGTGGAACAAAGGTGTCAAAAGTATTCATATTCAGTACTCAGGTAGAAGTATAGATACTAGGGTTTAAAAATACTTCTGTAGAAGTTGAAGTATCAACTCAAGCTTTTTACTCCAATAAAAGTGTACAAGTACTGCTTTCAAAACTACTTAAAGTATAAAAGTAAAAGTAATGTAAGGGAAAAAATGTGATTAAGGATAAAAGCTTAGGCTACAGCACAGGGGTCTATAGTGCACTAGCCCACCTCCCCAAAAAAACATTCTTCTAAAAGCCATAATGACTATAATGTTATATTAAAATGTTAATGTGAATAAATTTGGGATGCGCTAGATATGAGATGAAAATATGATGACTAGTTGTTTATAAGTATTGTAATGGTGCAGAATATCAAACTTCAAAGTCATGTTATCAATAATCTTTAGTGGAATGTAAATGTACATGAATTAAAACAAGCTGAAATTAAATAAGAGTAACGAGGCTATTTTTACAGATAATGGAGTGTAAATGTAAGGAGTAGAAAGTACAGATAATGGAGTGTAAATGTAAGGAGTAGAAAGTACTGATAATTGAGTGTAAATGTAAGGAGTAGAAAGTACAGATAATGGAGTGTAAATGTAAGGAGTAGAAAGTACTGATAATGGTGTGAAAATGTAAGGAGTAGAAAGTACTGATAATGTAGTGTAAATGTAAGGAGTAGAAAGTACTGATAATTGAGTGTAAATTTAAGGAGTAGAAAGTACAGATAATGGAGTGTAAATGTAAGGAGTAGAAAGTACTGATAATGGTGTGAAAATGTAAGGAGTAGAAAGTACTGATAATGGAGTGTAAATGTAAGGAGTAGAAAGTACTGATAATGGAGCGTAAATGTAAGGAGTAGAAAGTACTGATAATGGAGTGTAAATGTAAGGAGTAGAAAGTACAGATAATGAGTGTAAATGTAAGGAGTAGAAAGTACTGATAATGGAGCGTAAATGTAAGGAGTAGAAAGTACTGATAATGGAGTGTAAATGTAAGGAGTAGAAAGTACTGATAATGGAGCGTAAATGTAAGGAGTAGAAAGTACTGATAATGGAGTGTAAATGTAAGGAGTAGAAAGTACAGATAATGAGTGTAAATGTAAGGAGTAGAAAGTACTGATAATGGAGCGTAAATGTAAGGAGTAGAAAGTACTGATAATGGAGTGTAAATGTAAGGAGTAGAAAGTACTGATAATGGAGTGTAAATGTAAGGAGTAGAAAGTACTGATAATGGAGTGTAAATGTAAGGAGTAGAAAGTACTGATAATGGAGTGTAAATGTAAGGAGTAGAAAGTACAGATAATGAGTGTAAATGTAAGGAGTAGAAAGTACTGATAATGGAGTGTAAATGTAAGGAGTAGAAAGTACTGATAATGGAGTGTAAATGTAAGGAGTAGAAAGTACAGATAATGAGTGTAAATGTAAGGAGTAGAAAGTACTGATAATGGAGCGTAAATGTAAGGAGTAGAAAGTACTGATAATGGAGTGTAAATGTAAGGAGTAGAAAGTACTGATAATGGAGTGTAAATGTAAGGAGTAGAAAGTACTGATAATGGAGCGTAAATGTAAGGAGTAGAAAGTACAGATAATGAGTGTAAATGTAAGGAGTAGAAAGTACTGATAATGGAGCGTAAATGTAAGGAGTAGAAAGTACTGATAATGGAGTGTAAATGTAAGGAGTAGAAAGTACTGATAATGGAGTGTAAATGTAAGGAGTAGAAAGTACTGATAATGAAGTGTAAATGTAAGGAGTAGAAAGTACAGATAATGAGTATAAATGTAAGGAGTAGAAAGTACTGATAATGGAGTGTAAATGTAAGGAGTAGAAAGTACAGATAATGGAATGTAAATGTAAGGAGTAGAAGTAAAAAGTCAGCTGAAAAATTATTACTCCAGTGAGGTATAAATAACCAAAATCTCTACATAAGTAAAGTAACAAAGTATTAGTACTTCTTTACTTTTTTTTAAGTCTTTTTGGGGAATTGATTGTTAATCGTCACTCTGGTTAATGTAATAATTTTCCAGTATTTGTGTAACGAGGACTGTTTAAAGATTTATTTTGGAGACCTACCTGATATTGCTGTTCTGCTATTCAGTTTTAAACCCACTGTTTATGCCCCATTTGTCTCCAATAGCTAGATTTAGCACGATGACTAACATGTTCTGAATGTGTTTTGATTGGCCTTAAAACCCTCTTCAGTTATGTGCTCTGAGGACACATGGTCCAAATACAGAGTAACATTTCAGATATGGATACAAATGCTGGGTTTCGATTCCCCACTTACCACCCCACACTTTACCAGTAAGAGTCCTTGTGCAAGACTCCTAACACTACCTTCACTACCTGTGTATAAGTAAACTGCAGGTCACTCTGGATAACAGCCTTTATCAAATGTGACACATTTAAATCTCAATGTAAAATACCAATGGATTAATATTCAGAAGTACTGAAAAAACTTCTTAACTGTCTTAAATTAAACGTTTTTCGTCTCATTCGTACAGACAGTAGTGCATATAGCATAATCACTTACATGGACCTTTGAAATAATAATGTAAGTAATTATGTTACCTGTGTTACTCGTAGGTCTCTAGGAGAAAAATATTACATGCTATGCTTTTAAATCATATCTTATCTATATATTGATCATGTGAGTATGTGCTTATATGTAATTAGCATGTGTGTGACTGCCTCACTGATTGTTGATATGACAGCTCACTCCTTTCTATGGTTATTTATATTTTACCTACTGTCCCAATGCTTTTTGGAATTGGACATGTATGTATACATGCGCATTCAACATACAGACACATCAATACGGAGAAGGAAAAATATAAATGTGCTAATATCAATAAAAATATTAATAATATGGATTATTTTTTCGAATAATAACTTCACAAATTAGTAAATAAGCCTGGATTGTTAAACGCTTGAAGAGAAACCATCATGTTGATTAGGATGAGAAGGATGCTGTGGTGTGTGTGTATATGTGTGTGTGTGTATGTGTGTATATATGTGTGTATATGTGTGTGCGCGACCTCACTTGGTATTCTGGGTCACACGGGGACGGCGTGTCCGACTGCATGCACACGCACACCAGGGGGAGGCCAGACAGCCTGTGATGAAACTGTCAGCTAAAAGGAGCTGTTTCACTGTGCTTCAGTTTTTAGGTCACAATTGAAATTCTGAATCTGAACCTGAGCTCAACACAGCAGCTGGGTTTAACCTCTAAAGTGATAATTCAGCCAAAGCCAAAGCTGTATATTAGGGATTTACAATATTGACATAAAATTCAATATTTGAAAAAAAATAGCTGTAAAATATCATAATGACGATATGAGAAGCGATAAATTATTATTACAAATAATATGTCTCTGGCTGGATGTAACAAGTGCAGACATTTTTTATGAGTATACCGGAACAGCCCTTTGTACAAGACTACAAAACCAAAGAAATATATCTATATTTTCTAAAGCACACAAGAACAAATTTCATTACATTGTTTTTTTTTTTTTTAGTTTTTTAGTTAATAAATATTGTGGCATCAGAAACATTGAAGTGTATTTAGTTTGACAACAATGTGGTTAATACTTTCAGGTGAGATTATTTAGACACTTTGTTTTTAGTTGGTCTGGGATTCTTGTTTTGAGGGGCTCTGGGGTGCAAAGTGAGCTTCGGGAGCCCAGCCGGCTAACAGAAAAACAGCAGAGCCTGAGCTGACGTGTGTTGTATTTAGTTGAGTTTATATTAAAGTTGAGTTTTAACCACATTTTAATGCCTCTGTCTATTTGGTAGTTAGCCGTTTGGCTGAATGGTTAAGTTACTGGTCTAGCATATGGGCAAGTTTACTCCCAGTGCAAGGGAAGTGCTTATTAGGTGTATTAGTTTATGTTGTGCGATGTTTATCGCAGAAACTCATATCACTATAGTGATAAAATACGTTTTATCGGTCAGCCTTACTGTATATGATTCTTTAATGCGTTAACAAGGGTTCCACTGTTGTTTCTAGACAAGGAACCCATTTTTCTATACACAAGGTCAGCGGTACAGATTCAACCGCTGGTACTATTCAAGATGGCTTCACTGTATTAGCCATGATAGTGTACTTATAGCATCAGAAACCACATAATTAAGTCTAGTGAACAACTCCAAGCAGTTTTGTGATGATTTTGACAGTTAGGCAGTTAGCACCTTGCTAATTGGTGGGGTATGGCTGTAATAAGTATCTACGCATTAAAATTTGTCTTCTCAAAAACACACAGTAGTTCTCTAGTACTGGTGTCTAGCATTTTATTCTACCCACCAAGTGGTCCTACCTACCACTCTTGTATCATTAGTATAGTGTTTTAATGTGTAAGGTTCACTACTTCCGCTCTCATAAGCGGGTTTAGATTAGAAAACGTTCAAATTAACAAGCTCCTCATAATAATTGCTGCACCATTGAAGAAAAATTAAAGTGGAAAATCTTAACAAGAGTCTGGCATATAGGAAACCAAATGTCAGCGCCAGGAGATGGAACGACAAAAAAATTAAAACAAGAAGCTGATAAATAAGAAGCTGACTTCAGCCTTGTAGTTTTAATGCTGGTAGTAGTTTTGATAAGGATAAATAAATATCCTACTATATTTATGTGCTATTCAAGCTGCAGCTTCAACATAAAACTGCAAAATGAGTTTTAAAAGCTTGGTTTGTCAAGACTGGGCTACTGTAGAAGCATAGTGGTGCTACATTGCAGCCTCTGTTGGAAGAAGGCCCACTCCTATGTAAATATGAAGGCCTTATTCTAAGCTAATGATAGCAAAGTTGGATCTTACACACTGCCTTTAATGCTGAAAAGCATGGCTTCATATAGCATGGTGGAGGAAATAAGCCTTAGGTCTTAGCTACAGCAGATGGTGCTTGTATGTGGGGGGGCAGGTGGGGGTGGTTGGGGCTATAATGGAATTTTTAACAAGAAAGAAACAGGCTAATTAGCTTTAGATAATGTCCAGGTCTAGTTTAACTGTTACCCCATGGTAAAAGGCCTGAAGCAGCATTCAAAAACAGACTGACAGTCTGGCACTGGAACAAACCTAAAAAACTTGTATTCCTGTATTTAGGTTCTACATAAATCTGTATCTCCTCCAGCAGACAGCACATCTCTTCAGATATAAATGCCTAGTTTAAAATTATGCAGCCTATCCACAGAATAGAGCTCAGTTAAGCAGCTTCAGTTCGAAAGTGCTCATAAGCGTGATTTACATTCATAGAATTACTAGCATTCAGATGAAGACACATGCAGATACACATTCCAGAACCTTTAAGCTCCCCTTTGTGTTCCTGTAGATGAAGCTGCTGAGAAATTATGCTGTATGTTCCTGTACTTCATGTTCCTCTATTTCTTCTCCATGGTTTATGAATAATTCATGTTTCTAGACATTAGCTAAAAGAACATCAAAAGAATTCCAGGAAAGAAAAATGTGTACTTTTCCTCTCCTTCATTGCTGAAAAAGCATAACGCTGTTGAATAACGATGGGCAAAATACTCGGCCTTGTCATATTTAATTGACCGTCGGCTTGTTGTGTCACGGATAATATGCAAATATCAACACCACACATGCTGTAACTTGTTCCGCAGACAGCGGTGGAAATGGGTGAATTCTCTTCTATATGAGCTGTAATATTTTCCCATGTTGCCTCCTCTTGGTGGTTTCTTTGTTGGTCACTGTTGCCCCTCGTTGGGTTATGTCAGTGTTATCCCTTCTTCAGTTATGCTGGTCCAGGTTGACTCTTCTTGTTGGATCATGGTTGTCCTTTGTCCATATTCATACAAGGCAGCTCTCTTCATGGTTCTTATTGGTCAGTGTTGTTTCATGTTGATACTTAATGGTCCAGTTTGTTTCACTATGGTTCTTTTCCATCCTTGTTGACACTTTATTGTCCTTATTTATTTATAATTCCTGGTCATCTTGGTCCATGTTGACCCTAGTAGGTCAGTTTTGGCTGTTGTTGGCTGGTTCATGCTGGTCCGTGTTGGCCATTGTTGACCAAGGTTGGTCCTTGCTGGTCAGTGTTGGCCCTTGATAGTCTATTTTGGTTCTTATTGGCCCTTGCTGGCCCATGTTGGACATTGTTGACCTAGGTTTGCCCTTGTTGAATAATGTTGACCCTTGTTGGTCCATGTTGGCCCTTATTGGACCTTGCCAGTCTATGTTGGCCCTTGTTGGCTCATCTTGGTTCTTGCTGGTATGTGCTGGCCATTGTGGGTATGTGTTGACCATTGCTGGTCCATGTTGGCCCCTGTTGGTCCATGTTGGTCCTTATTGGCCCTTGCAGGCACATGTTGGTTCTTAGTGGTCCATGTCAGTCTTTGCTTGTTTTTTGGTCCATATTTATTCACGTCGGTCCAGTTTGTTTGTTGTTGTCAGTGCTGCTCCCTGTTTGTCAGTGTTGACAATTTCTGGTTCATGACGGTCCTTGATGTTCTTCGTTGATCACTGTTGGCCCAGGTTGGTCAATGTTGTTCCAGGTTAATCCTTGTTGTTCCTTATCATATGTCTGTTTGAAAATAGCAAAACATTTGGGCAAATTTTACCAAATGTAAGAAAGATGTTCCATAGACAGCAGTGGAAATAGTGAATTCAGCAATAGCTTTGATATCCCTGGAGTTTATTGGATGGTTGGATATGTGCCTTCTGGCTTGCACACTAAAATCAAAGTGATTTTGGCTCCGTTATAAAATCCACAAAACTCACTAAAGCTGAACGGTTCATTATGCCCATTTATAATGTCACACTTTCCATTTCCTCACTTTTGGCCTTGGGTTCAAGGTGTTATCTTCGTCAACATGCTATTTGTTATGTATAAAAGACTGTGAAAACTGGAATGACTGCTGCTTGGGACTAGAACTCTTCTTCAGAGTTGTGCTACTAGTTATAATTAATAGTGATAGAATAGAATTGACTGTATATCTATAAAGTCAGGGTTTATTAGGATGCTGACTCTCTTGTGCAGGGCAGGCAGGCAGGCTGGAGAAAACGGAGCTGATGAAGGCTAATTTTACATGTTTAATTATGCAGAATTCATTAGTTGACTTTGACTTTGATGGAGTTGCATGGACCACAGCTTAGCTTGCTAATGTTAAAGAGCTGATTGCATGGTCTGTTTTCATGCTCTGTTCTTCTGCTGGAAACTGTAAAATTCTACACGTAAAGCACTTTTGTATGTGTAGTGTTAAATTTGTGCTTATCTTGTCTTCTCTAACTAGCCTGGTGGGTGTTAGGACCATGGAATGAACTAGAGATGGACCGATTAGCGTTTTTGATTTAGCGTTATATGTCACGGCAGGGCTACATGTAGTTATTAGTGCAAGCAAGTCATGAAACATGGTTATATAGCACTATAAACTCAATCACTCTGGCTGTGATTCCTTTAGCTCTCTGGTTGTTGCTGCTGCTGTACTGTTTGTACCGGTCCGATCTGGTCTGCACGGTTTTCTTGGTTATTTGTTTTTGTGTTAGCTCTGCTGTTTGCTGATACTCACTGTATTCAGCTGTGTAGGGACTCTAAAGTGTCGTATCAGATTAGTAGTGTTAAATGTCTTTGTCTCGGTTCGCCAACGAGACATGTTTTTACAGATGTTCGCCGATCACATATTTTGATTAAAATCAGCCAATACAATACATAGTCAACCGATCCTTCCATCTCTAGAATTAACTATATCATTAGTCCTTGGTGGGTCTCGTTATGGGTTGGTCTTTGTTTGTCAATGGCGCACCATGTTGGTTCACATTAGTTCTTCTTGGGTAATGATGTTTCTTCTCTGTTAATGTTTTTCTGTGCTGGCTTGTCTGAGGTCCACTTTGGTTCCTTCTGGTTAATGTCAATTCTTCTTGGTTTATATTCATCCTTTATGGTTCTTATTGGTATATGTTAATCCTTGTTGGTCTGTGTTGATTGTTCCTGGTCATTGCTGATTCTTAGATCATTTTTGCTTCTTACTGGTCCATTGGTGCATGTTGATTCTTGTTAGTCACTGTTGATCCAAGTTGATTCTTCTTGGTTCACATTAATCCATGTTGGTTCATGTTTATTTTTCTGGTTCACCTGGTGTTAAGCTTTGGTGGTTATTCATGATCCAAGATGGTTCATCTTGATTCTTCTTTGTTCCTTGTTGATTATTAATTGTTCCTTTTGGCTAAATTTGTTGTTCTGCAGATATTGTGTGGTTAAATTATAACGTTGCTATGGTTGTAGTGCTGCTTGTGTTTTCGGTGTATTTGATCAGTTATTTTTATACACACGCCCAATGAGAAAAAAAAAAATCTTCAGCAGATCTGCAGTGACCTCACCACCTACTGGGGGTCACCTGCACTATAAATAATCAGAATCTAAATCTTTTCTGAAGAATCTGAAGCACGAGATGTAAAAGGTTTTTCTTGAGGCTTGATGCAAGTTTCAATCAAGATGTTCAATAAAAAGACTCTAACATGCTATAATGTAAGTACTCTCTACTCTATATCAGCATAGGCTAAAATTTAGTTCTCTTTATAAAACGTAGCACTTTTATTCGACTCCCACATTTCTCTGCTCCGTGCTCTGCCTACCCGTCTTCCTGGCGTTAATTAGTGTATCTCTGAACCCTGTGCTTCCTGCCCAGCGTAGGGGGGGAATTAGGGGTATAAAGGCAGCTTGTGACATCTTCCTGGGAAACAATACACTATAAATAAACGGTTAGGACACCATTCGCTGCGACGTGGAAATGTCAGTGCCCATTGTTGAAGTTGAAGAATGGAATAGTGCAGTGCTAGAGTATTCTTCAAGATGCACAAATAGATATTCAGTTAAAAGGATAAACACAAAATCTCACAGAAAATTTTAAAAATCGACATCAAAACAATAATTCAACTCTTTAAATCTCAAGCCCTCAATTATACAAAATTTTAGGTTCCCTTAAAAATGCATCTTCTGTGGTGGATATTGAAGATATAGTTTAGCCAAAATATCTGTTGTACCAAATTTCCCACCCCAGACTGTATCCTACATTTAGGCTTCCAGCACTGGAGCTACATGGCTAATGTGCAGCAGTTAACATAGTGCTAACACTGTATGACATACTGTAAGCATTTTGGCGCATAAAATAAATGAATGTTTATAAATGGTACACCAGAAACACCAGTAACAGTTATTACATATGAGACCTCAACCTCCGGTACAGTTCACAGTTAGTGATGTTTGTTTTGTTTTCCTGTGCAGTATTTATCGTACTGTATGATTATTGTATCTGCACTCTGTGTAGTCCTGTATAACGTGCTGCTGTTGTATGTTGCACCATAGAGCCTTTATATTAAGGGATAAAAATTAAAACCACTTGATTATCACCTGATCACAGTGTAAGCTTGCTTTTCACTGTTGTTAGCTTTCACTACCATTACTGTCACATTTTTGCATTTTCGCCAGTTGGATTCATATTTGCATTGGCGGATGGATAGATAAAGGTATGGAGGGATATATATATATATATATATATATATATATATATATATATATATATATATATATATATATATATATATATATATCTGTTGCGAACTGTGTCCTTTCAACTTTGGCCCAGCTTTCAGCTTTTGAAATTGGTATCACGGTGAATTGTAACTGCCTGGCCCCCTCTGTACATGAACAGCGGGACCACCAATCACCAACATTCTGCAGAGGCATCACAGTCCTTATAGGGGGAGACACAGACACACAAGCTTCCATTTAACCCCTCATGTTCCAACACAGATTGAATAGAAACGCTTGAATAATTTATTTGCCTATATTTTTGTAATTGTTTAGATGTTGATTGTCAAACTGTAAGTAGATAAAATATAATTATACATATCTGTGTGTGTGTGTGTGTGTGTGTGTGTGTGTGTGTGTGTGTGTGTGTGTTAAGAATATGTTAGGCCCTCTGAGAGGGCGTGGAGGGCCATGACGGTTCCCCACTGAGATTTTCACACAATGTATATGCCAGCTATCATGTTCAAATGATGCAGAAAATAAAAATTAACAAAATGTTTACTTTTGACTGCGACGATATATAGTTTTTCAGAAGTATTCTCTGTATACTTGGTTATGAAGGACCAACTGGGTGGGCCAATTTGCTGTAGCACCACATTGAGACCCTGAGGCAGACAAGCACTGCAGTGCAAGTTAATCAAAACAGACAGAAGTGCACCAATTGTAGGTGAAGCAGCTGAAGGAGGACAGGATATCGGCATGATAAGTTTATTTTCAGGAATCCCTACAACTGAATTTAGAGTTTGTGACTTTCAGGTGGTCCAAGAGGTGGGCCTTCCATGAGCTCAAATATCTTTATAGGCCCAATTGCAATGATTTTACTGACGTGATAGCACCGCCAGAAAACAGCGAATGCAAAAGCCATCATTATGTTTAATTTGTGTGAGCTGTAGTGGAGTTGGAGTGGAGTTTTGCTGCTGACTGTGTTTCAGTATTTTCATAGTTTGTCTCTCAGTTCTGTGTCTCTCCTTCTCACTTAGTTTGAGTGACGGAGCTGAAAGCGAAGCTGTTAATGGTTTCCCGGTGTGTGTGTGTGTGTGTGTGTGTGTGTGTGTGTGTGTGTGTGTGTGTGTGTGTGTGTGTGTGTGTGTGTGTGCTACTGCGGTTCTTGGTTTGCTGTTGATCAGAAATACAGGATTTCCAGTGGACTGCTTTCAAAATAGACAGTGCTCAGCAATCGCATAGAGATACACTTACAATAACACTCTGTGTGTGTGTCTATGTGTGTGTGAGCGCCTGTCGTGTGAATGCTATGCATAGCTGATCAATGATAAGAACGCTGGTTGTTATGGTGATGTATTTTTCTGGCTGTGTCTCAGGAGCATCTCTTCCTGAAGATGCTCACAGTACACTGAATAACCTGTACACTGTTATACTTTATATATGTAATAGAACTCGACAGACACTAAATGTTACTTTACACTGTGGCAGCAGACTCTGTATCACTCTTAGTGTTCATTGTTTCATTGTTTTTGTTTTTATTTATTTATTTATTTATTTATTTAGAATTTTCAGTTTATGTATTTATTTACCTCATAGTTCACCTTTTCCTTTCTGCAACTTTTACAGTTGTTCTGATCCAGTTGCACAACTTAGATAAGATTAAACAGAAAACGTTCCTAAAACTTAGCTATTTATAACTTCAGTCGCGTCAGCGTGAAGTTAGAGAGAGAGAGAGAGAGAGTGAGAGAGAGAGAGTGAGAGAGAGAGAGCATGACAGAGCAGTGATATGACAGAATGAGATCTTACTGAAACTGTGTTACTCGGAGGATAGACACACAGATGGATAAAAAAGGATGGATGGTGGAGGGATGACTGACTCGATAAACAGATGAATGGATGGGTGGAAGAATGGATAGGTGACTTTATAGAAAAAAGGGTAGATGAAGGATGAGTTGGATGTATGATGTGAGGAGGGAAGGTTGAGTGGATAAACAGATGAACGCATGAATAGATGTCCCATTGGAAAAATGGATGGGTGAGGGGATGGGTGGACGAACTGTTGGAAGGATAGTTATGGAGATGTCTGGTTAGATAGATCAATAGAATTGAAAGATGGATTGATGGACGGACAGATGGATTCACAGACCAACGGATGAAAATACGGATGGATGGACACATCACTGAGAGCAGCTGAACATCTAACATCGCCGAGAGCAGCTGAACATCTAACATCGCCGAGAGCAGCTGAACATCTAACATTGCTGAGAGCAGCTGAACATCTCACATTACTGACATCAGCTGAACATCTCACATCACTGAGAGCAGCTGAACATCTCACATCAC
>CM038721.1:9521485-9683985 GCA_021613375.1 Megaleporinus macrocephalus | reverse complement strand
GCATGGTTGTGTGTGCATGTATGTATAATGTACATGTTATTCAGAGTAGTTTAGTGTGAAATGGTTGATAGTAGAGACTTACAGTAGTGGTGATGGGAACTAGGGGTCACCATGTCTACAACACAATTATATAGCTCTTTTATTCACTATCCAAAACCACCAGTGCACCTACACATGTTTCCTGAGTGATAATATGGAATATTGATTATGTCAAAATAGTGGAATATCTGAACGTGATAAGTTTTCAGTGGGGACTATTTGGCTGCACAGTGTCTCTCATGTATCTCTCCAAAATGAATGTATTTTAAAGGTTAAAAACTGCCATGAACCTATTAATATGATAACTTTCTGTGAGGGAGCTGTAAGGTGTGGACGTCTGGTTACTATCACCACCACTGGGAACGATTCACACTCAGTAAGTTTCTTTAGAACAAATCACTCCAGACTTTATCTGTCTCAACTGTTCAACTGTGCAGAGAATTTTTATAATTCTAAGTAGATGAATTCACTCATCAAGAAGAGCCGTCTAGATACTTTTGGATGAATAATGTATGTTAGTACATCAGTCAGTCCTGTATGATGCTGGCCAGTCAGATTTCTAACGGATGACTAATCTACGGTGTGGTTTGCTGGAGTAAGTGAGGCTGGTGGTCAGTGCTGTTAGAGAATGACCAACAGTGAGGCGAGGCAGTGTGTCAGAACACAGCACTCACTTCACTTCATATCTAAGCAGGTCAGCCTGGCCTGGTTTATCTCTCACACTCTCCTCTCTCTCTGTCTCCCCCCAACCTGTCTCACTCTCTCTCTCTCTCCTCTCTCTCCCCCTCCCCTTTTACCCACTCTCTCCCCTCTCTCTGTCTCTCTCCCTTCTCTGTCCCCTTTCTGTCTCTCCTCTCTAACACTCTCTTCTTTCTCTCTCCCCTCTCTCTCCCCCTCCCCTTTTACCCACTCTCTCCTCTGTCTCTCTTCCTTTTCTGTCCCCTTTCTGTCTCTCCTCTCTAACACTCTCTTCTTTCTCTCTCCCCCTCCCCTTTTACCCACTCTCTCCTCTGTCTCTCTTCCTTCTCTGTCCCCTTTCTGTCTCTCCTCTCTAACACTCTCTTCTTTCTCTCTCCCCTCTCTCTCTCCCCCTCCCCTTTTACCCACTCTCTCCTCTGTCTCTCTTCCTTCTCTGTCCCCTTTCTGTCTCTCCTCTCTAACACTCTCTTCTTTCTCTCTCCCCTCTCTCCCCCTCCCCTTTTACCCACTCTCTCCTCTGTCTCTCTTCCTTCTCTGTCCCCTTTCTGTCTCTCCTCTCTAACACTCTCTTCTTTTTCACTATCTTTCTGTCTCTCCTCTCTTATGCTCACTTCTTTCTCACTCTCTTTCTCTCCTCTTTCTTACCTTTTTCATTCTCCCCTCTCTCTCCCCGTCTCTCCACCTTCTTTCTCACTCTGTTCCTTCTCTCTCCCCTTTTTTCTCTCCTTTCTCTTTCTCTCTGCTTTTCCCTCTCAGTCTCCTCTCTCTTTCTCTGACCCCTTCTCATTTTTTGCTACCCTCTCTCCTTACTCTACTCCTTCCACTCCTGACCCCTTTTTCTCTCACTCTCCTCTTTTCTCTCTTTGCTCTCCCTCTCTCTCCTCTTACTCCTTTTTTTTGACTTCCTCTATCTCCCTCTCTCTTCTCTTACTCTCTCACTCTTTTCCTCTTACCCCCCCCCTCTCAGAGCTGATTTAAATGCCATGTAAGGCTCTGTGAAAGGAAAGGACATATGTGTGATTTGGTATGGTCAGTGCTGTATCTGTACCTCTCTCTCTCTCTCTCTCTCTCTCTCTCTCTCTCTCTCTCTCTCTCTCTCTCTGTCTGTCTGTTTTAGAGAGATGGTAAATATAGCTGCAGTGTGCGGGTGTAAACAGTGTGAGTTGTGAATGTGGGGCAGTGCTGAGCGGTCACCTACAGCATGAGACACGTCCTCCTTTATTAGAACATGTATGTGTGTAAGCACAAGAGATTATGCTATATATATATATATATATATATATATATATATATATATATATATATATATATATATATATATATATATATATTTGCTCACTAATATTAGAATACCATGAATATAATAAGTAGTCATTTTTTGCATGTTAATATGTTTGTTTACCTATTTCTCATCAAGTAGCTGCTTTATCCAGTTACAAATCCATGTGATGTCTGAAGATGTGCAGGAGAAACCTGAAGTGCTAAGGTTATGCACACTCCCACACTAGAATGACTGAACCATTTATGAATTAATCAATTATAAAATTATAAGATTATATATTGAACATGATGGTGGCCTCATATAGCCTGTGAAATCAATAGAAATCATTTCAGAAATAATTTCAAAATAATTTAGAAACAATTCTGGTTCCATTCACTTACATTACATGTAAAAAAAGTTTTTGGCCTCTCCTGTAAAGTTGTCATTCTTTTTCTGAATCTTGACCTTAGAATTGGAAATCGTATCAAACCTGAAAAGATGTGCATAGTTAGTCACAGGCATGTAAGCTGTGCACATGGAGCAAACAGTATGGTACTATATTAACATATTAACATGTAGCACATAATCAGGAGCGTCACATTTTAACAGTACTGAAACCCGCATCAGACACCACTGTGCACCAGTGTGTGTGCCCGAGAGACAGGGTGAACACGAGGACGCGCAAGACAGTGTCCTGGTTTGTTTGCAGCTTGCGATTTTGAAGAGCACTGCAGACGATGTGGAGTGACAGCGCACACACACACACACACTCCCTGGTGAACAGAGAATAAAGCACTAAATTAAACTGTGCTGTTACAGCTCGCTGATATACACAGAGCTTTCAGGTTAAAGGGCTAGTTCAGCCAAAAATCCAGTCCCCCCAGTTTCCCCCCATCCTGAATATGGTCTAGACATATTTGCTGCTTCTCTAGCCCTAGGACAGGAGCTAAAATGCTAATGTAACTAAAAAGTAGGGGTGTCCGATATATGTAGTCTATGATAATATCTTAAATGCTGTGTTAAAGATGTGCAATCTGATGTTATCGAGTATGCTACTGACTAAACAACAATCAAAACACCTTGACTTCGCATATTTTAGTACAAGCTGCTGTGTGTGATTGGGAGTGGCTATACTGTGTGCTAGCATAGGCTAAAGCTAGCAGGTTTGGATCTGAAAAGACTGACGTTGGTCAGAAGATGGCAGTTTGCAGACTTTGTTAGAAAGCAGATCACTCAACAACTAACCTGTTCCATCATCTTCCAACAAACCACCACACAGAGTATGAAAAGCTTTGGGAGTCCGCTGTCTAAGACATAAACCAGCTAAGGTATCGGGCAAAACACACACTTAGCACACTTCAGCAGAGTCATTCACTAAAAAAGACCCACTGGGATTGGCTCCAGCCCCCCCATTACCCAGACTAGGGGGATAAAGCGGAAGATAATGGCTGGATAGATGGATATTTATATCCTTTAAGAAGTGCAAGATAGTAAAATATAGAATATAGAAATAGTGTTTATTATCGTTATCAACAAAATTACAGAAAATATCGAGATATAATTTTTTGTCAGTATCGCACAACCCTACCACCCAGTAGTGGAATCTAATACCCTACAAATTTAGCATGTTGCTAACCACACATCTAAATCAGTACCCACTCAGTGTCTCTAATACACTTGATTATGTGGTTTCTGATGTTGCATGAATTGCTGTTATCTATAAACATCTTAAAAGCGGCCGAGCAAAAATTGGTAAGAAAAAAATATGTTACTGGGACAACGGTACTCTTTCAGCACTACACACTACGTCTTTCATCTGTAATATAATAGCATGTTCCAGTGTAATAGCACATCCTGGTAAAGAAAAGATGCATCAGACACACAGCTCCCCGTAACAATGGCTCTCATGAGTCATGACTAACAGGAGCTAAACAGCTTTTAATGCAAAGTAGTTCATAAATCAATGTCAGTGGTGTGGCTCGGTGTTAGGGAGCTCTTTTGAGGGATGAACAGTCACTGCAGCAGGGTATTAACCAGCGTCAGTGTTGCTTTAGTGTATTCAATCAGAATTTGTCTCTGTTTACAAAGAACTGTGTACATAGAGGGGAAAAATACCCAGATCTGGTTTTACATTTACAATCTATGATAAAATGAAATGAAAAGTTTTTTTTTCCTTTTTTGGTGAGCTTATGAATAACTTGATGAGTTCTGCTCTGATTGGCTGGTTTACAGTGAGACATCATGATCACACAGAATTAACATGTCGACACTGACAAAAAACATAAAATAAATATCTGAGTAAATAAGATTGGTCCTTATATTATTTAGGGACCTTTACTAGTTACTTGGATCTTGCTAGTCACTAGTCTGGACATCAGCACAAAGTAGATAAAGTTCTCACTGTGAAACTTTCAGTTTAAGATGATCTGTTTCAACCATACACTCCCACAGCATGGCTGCTACTTACAGGTCACTGTTGGGGCTGTGATGCTAACAATTGTAGACCTGCTTGTCTCTTCAGTCTCTTCCGTGTTATGCTGACCTTACGCCAAACGATTTTCAAGCAATTTTACGGTCGCAGACAAATTTCCATTGTCGGAATAAAATCTTGAGTCTTGCTAGAGTTGAGTCATGCTCGTGTCATCTCGATTGTTTAGTGCAAGGTGGTCGAGACTGCAGGTTTTAGTCAGTCTTTTTCTGTTCCTAGCATTCCAATCAAATCAACCGTGTTTAATATTATAATAAATCTGAAGTCCCAGATCACGCAAATAGTCACGTGAACATTGTTGACAACCAATAGGAGCTCTGTTCACCACCAAACCTGCAACACGGCAGGAATGTCTGGCAGGTAAAGAAGTTAGACATGGAGGGGAGTCGGGCGAGGGTTCAGAAACTGGGGTTCTCCTGGACTGTACAAAAGGAGGAGAAACTGGTGGAGCTGTGGAGTGAGCAAGAGTGCAGTGCAATGTTTACAATTAGCCTATAGCAGCGAACCGTACATTTCAGCTGAATATCACTAGCTTTAATCATATAAATGGGAAACAATCTTAAAAGGAATCTAGTTCAGTCTTGTAAATAGTGACTCTGAAAGACCCCCAGTCTTTGTAAAATCATAGCCTGTGACTAGTCTGTGACTAAAAAGTCTGTGACTAGTCTTTATATGTGAAAGGGTGTCAGACTTTAGTCTATTAAATGTCTTTTCAGAGTCTTTTAAAAGTCTTCTAGTGTATTGTCAGCATTAAACGCTGAGCAAAGCTGCTCCAAGGTTTGAGAAACTGTGGGGAGAGTTCTATGTTTCCCAAATTTTCCATTCCACCTTAAATGGTGTCACTATTACATTCTTGTAGGACTTAAGGTGGAATGGAACATTTGATTAGGAAGCTGGCCAATAGGAACCTTGTTTGAAGATGAACATCAACCGAAAAAGAAGTTAAGCACCTGCTCGCATGACCTTCTGGAGGCCCTGGTTAGCATAGCAAAACCTGTAGCAGCAGTCCTGAAGCCTGAATATTGCCTCTATGTTGCTGGTGCTGTTTCTTCCTCTTTCCCTTTAAATCTACTTATTCTGTGCTGTTTTAAACCTTTAATGAGCAGATCCTATCAGTCAGATAAACTGAGGCTAATAGGGATGATCTGGGATTGGAGACGTAATCTTTAATGGCTGGGCTTTAAGAGCACTGGTTTTATTGTCTCTCTCTGTGTGTAAGTTCACATGTCTGTGGATACTGCCTGAATAATGAACTCAAATCATTAAATATTCACAATGATAAGAAAAATGGTAAACATGGGCAGCATTTTCAAGGCTAACTGAGCAAACAACAGCGCACAAGCCTGGTCAGATTTTCAAAATTACAATCCTGCTTTTAACATGTATTACAAAAGCCACGGGGTTAGAAGGAGTTGTGAAAAAAAGGAGATAAAATTGGTGGTAAAAGGAGATAAAGTTAACTAAATGGAACGTATTTTTATGTGTAGGCTGACGTAGTGATAGTGAGTCGATTCCCAAGGAGTCGATTCCTCGATTCCAGCACTTCTCGGAGTCCTGCTCGAGTCTTTCTCGATGACTCTAAGAATTAAACATATTTTACTCTTTAACTGTGTGGATATTTATATTTGTTTGCTCAACAAACTGCTTGCAGGATGGTTTAATATCTGCTGTATCCCTCTACTCTTGGTTCAAATTGAGTGGAGTCGAGGAGTCGATTCCAGAAAAGCCAGATACGTGCATCACTAGGCTGGCAGAGTGAACCAGCGTTATTGAAGTTAAACTTGTGTGCGGATCTTTTCACGATTGATTAAACTGCTCTTATACACTGTTTAAAACGAAGTGGATGTTAGAACAGACAAAGAGTTGTGACTGAAAGGATTCTGTGTGTTCACTTAAACAGTGTTTATTAAGACACAGTCCAGAGCGAGGCGCTGTCCGCCAACAGCATTAAGGTTCGGTCGGAATACTAGCCTGCAGACTGTGCTGCCCTCCAGTGGCGGCAGGTGGAACCGCGTCTCTGTGTAGTCATCTAGCAGAAGTTTTATTTTAGCCAAAATGATCACATATTGTATTTAATGTTGCTATAATTGATTATAAGCTATTCTTAAATTACAAAATGTGTTATATAGATTCACTGCATTGTTTTATTTAGAGACTAAAATCTAACTTCTGATTATTATTGCATGTGAAATATTTCTTCATTAAGTACCAGACTGTATTACGGCCAATGGATGAAGCTGAAATTCAGTTCCAGACAAGCTCTGTCCTCTTCCCCTCTTTTATTTCTCCTCTCTTCTCTCTCTTTTTTCTCTGTTCTTTCTTTCTGTTTCTCTCTGCTTGTTCTCTTTCTTCGAACTTGAGAAAATAAATGATTATTTTTGAAACTGCCAAAGTCACATTTTCAATAATACAAACAAATAAAGATATCAAGAAAATAGCCATTATTATTAGTCAGGGTTTTAATAAATCTATCTATCTATCTATCTATCTGTCTATCTATCTATCTATCTATCTATCTATCTATCTATCTATCTATCTATCTATCTATCTATCTACGCTGTCCAATGAAAAACAAGTATCTCAAAAGCTGCAACTTTACAGGAGAGACCAAAAACTTGCTTTACTTCCAATGTAAATCAATGGAAACAGAATTTTCCCAAGCTATTTTGAAGCTTTTCTATTGGTCCAGTCATCATAAAATTTTCATACCATGTAAATGGCAACTGTAGTGTTCAAATGATGTAGAAAAATAAAAAGCAACAAAAAATGAAAATACATGTTTTTCTTTGGACAGCGACAATATCTAACTCTCATTTTCTCTCAAAGTATGTGTAAAGCTGATAGTTTAGTGTTTTTTATCTCGGTGGAGCTGTTAGCTCTATAGGCTGTATCAGCTCTTTAATTTGCTAATCAGGGCCTCTGAGCACGGTGGCTACCTAAACGAAGAGATAATTCCATAACAACAGTGCTGAACGCTGGTGAGGGGTTCCCCAGGGTCTGCAGAGCCAGTCTATGTAAACTGCATTATGGGAAATTAGAGGGGAGTGTCTGGGCTCGGACATATGGACACTGCGTCGTAAAGTCTGTGTAGCAGGTGTTTCAAATGTGCCTCTTTAAGTTTAGTAAAAATTGTATTTTCCCTCTGATCCACCAACCCTAAATCTAAAAGTCAGGACATGTTCTTTTTTATGTTTAGTGGGTCTAAAGCATTGCTTATACCCAGCAAATAGCGTGGTGCCTAAATCTTTATGTACCTAACCTTAAACCATCTCTAACAGACGTCTTTGTGGCTAAAAGTAAGAAGTAAAAATAAGAAGCTGAAAACAGACAACCCCAGTCTGGGCACCTCTCTTCTGGTTTATTTGTTAAAGCCCCAGACAGCTTTACTCCTTTTCCAGTTCCTCTGTTCTTCCTCTGACGTGTCCATTAAGATGAAGACATCTGCTTCCTTCAGTGATTCAGTCCGTTATAGAGCTCTCCATATGACACCCTGCCATCCTGCTGATGGACGGCCCATTGTCAGTCCCCTCACACCCCGTGGAGATGTTCAGATCTCAGGGGATTCGTATGATGTTGGAGCATCAGCCATTCACTGAATGTGAGCTGTAAAGGTCAAACTAGTGTTAGCTAAAGGTTGAGTTGAAGGATCATGACTGCTGATGAGTGGTGGATGAATGATGTCCCATCTGTGGTGCATGATGAAAAAATATAGCGTTTTGATGTTGTAGAAAGCCTAACTAACTGGATGCTTAGACTTCCGCTTTGCTAATGTCACTGGTTGCCTTAACAGTACAGGGGTAAAGCCCTTTCAAGGCCCAGTATATTTAAATACATACTGGTTGTAGGTGGCCCTCCAGTGTTTAAAGACACTTAACCGTTCACACTCATCGTAGAAAGCATAGCAGTGTTTAATGGCATTTAACAATACATACTGGCTGTTACAGACCTAGCAGTGTTCAAAGACATTTTAACAGAACTTACTGTTTGTAGAAGGCCTAACAGTGTTCAGTTGCATTTAGAAATACATACTGGTTGTAGAAGGTCTAACATTGTGCTATAGTATTTAACAATACATACAAGCTGTAGAAGACCCAGCAGTGTTAAGTGACATTTAACAATACATACTGGCTGTGCAAACTTTAGGAGTGTTTGGTGTCATTTAAACATGCCTACTGGCTGTAGAAATTCTAGCAGCGTTTAGTTGCATTTAACTATACATACTGGCTGTAGAAATCTTAGCATTGTTCAATAACATTTAACAATACATACTGGCTGTAGAAATTTTTAGCAGTGTTCAATAGCATTTAACAATACATACTGGCTGTAGAAATCTTAGCATTGTTCAATAACATTAAACAATACATACTTGCTGTAGAAATCATAGCGGCGTTCGATAACATTTAACAATACATACTGGCTGTAGAAATCCTAGCAGTGTTCAATAACATTTAACAGTACATACTGGCTGTAGAAATCTTAGCAGTCTTCAATAACATTTAACAATACATACTGGCTGTATACATCCTAGCAGTGTTCAATAACATTTAACAATACATACTGGCTGTAGAAATCTTAGCATTGTTCAATAACATTTAACAATACATACTGGCTGTAGAAATTTTTAGCAGTGTTCAATAGCATTTAACAATACATACTGGCTGTAGAAATCTTAGCATTGTTCAATAACATTAAACAATACATACTTGCTGTAGAAATCATAGCGGCGTTCGATAACATTTAACAATACATACTGGCTGTAGAAATCCTAGCAGTGTTCAATAACATTTAACAGTACATACTGGCTGTAGAAATCTTAGCAGTCTTCAATAACATTTAACAATACATACTGGCTGTATACATCCTAGCAGTGTTCAATAACATTTAACAATACATACTTGCTGTAGAAATTTTAGCAGTGATCAATAACATTTAACAATACATACTGGCTGTAGAAATTTTAGCAGTGTTCAATAACATTTAACAATACATACTTGCTGTAGAAATTTTAGCAGTGATCAATAACATTTAACAATACATACTGGCTGTAGTCATCTTAGCAGTGTTCAATAACATTTAACAAGACATACTGGCTGTAGAAATCTTAGCATTGTTCAATAACATTTAACAATACATACTGGCTGTAGAAATCCTAGCATTGTTCAATAACATTTAACAAATACATACTAGCTGTAGAAATCTTAGCATTGTTCAATAACATTTAACAAATACATACTAGCTGTAGAAATCATAGCAGTGTTCAATAACATTAAACAATACATACTGGCTGTATACATCCTAGCAGTGTTCAATAACATTTAACAGTACATACTGGCTGTAGAAATCTTGGCAAAGTTCAGTAACATTTAACCAATACATACTGGCTATAGAAATCTTAGCAGTGTTCAATAACATTTAACAATACATACAAGCTGTAGAAGACCCAGCAGTGTTAAGTGACATTTAACAATACATACTGGCTGTACAAACTTTAGGAGTGTTTGGTGTCATTTAAACATGCCTACTGGCTGTAGAAATTCTAGCAGCGTTTAGTTGCATTTAACAATACATACTGGCTGTAGAAATCTTAGCAGTGTTCAATAACATTTAACAAATACATACTGGCTGTAGAAATCTTAGCAGTGTTCAATAACATTAAACAATACATACTGGCTGTATACATCCTAGCAGTGTTCAATAACATTTAACAATACATACTTGCTGTAGAAATCCTAGCAGTGTTCAATAACATTTAACAGTACATACTGGCTGTAGAAATCTTAGCAGTGTTCTATAACATTTAACAATACATACTGGCTATAGAAATCTTAGCAGTGTTCTATAACATTTAACGAATACTTACTGGCTGTAGAAATCTTAGCAGTGTTCAATAACATTCAACGAATACATACTGGCTGTAGAAATCTTAGCAGTGTTCAATAACATTTAACGAATACATACTGGCTGTAGAAATCTTAGCAGTGTTCTATAACATTTAACAATACATACTGGATGTAGAAATCTTAGCAGTGTTCTATAACATTTAACGAATACTTACTGGCTGTAGAAATCTTAGCAGTGTTCAATAACATTTAACAATACATACTGGATGTAGAAATCTTAGCAGTGTTCTATAACATTTAACGAATACTTACTGGCTGTAGAAATCTTAGCAGTGTTCAATAACATTTAACAATACATACTGGATGAAGAAATCTTAGCAGTGTTCTATAACATTTAACGAATACTTACTGGATGTAGAAATCTTAGCAGTGTTCTATAACATTTAACAATACATACTGGCTGTATACATCCTAGCAGTGTTCAATAACATTTAACAATACATACTTGCTGTAGAATCTTAGCAGTGTTCAATAACATTTAACAATACATACTGGCTGTAGAAATCTTAGCAGTGTTCTATAACATTTAACAATACATACTGGCTGTAGAAATCTTAGCATTGTTCTATAACATTTAACGAATACTTACTGGCTGTAGAAATCTTAGCAGTGTTCAATAACATTTAACAATACATACTGGATGTAGAAATCTTAGCAGTGTTCTATAACATTTAACGAATACTTACTGGCTGTAGAAATCTTAGCAGTGTTCAATAACATTTAACAATACATACTGGCTGTAGAATCTTAGCAGTGTTCAATAACATTTAACAATACATACTGGCTGTAGAAATCTTAGCAGTGTTCTATAACATTTAACGAATACTTACTGGCTGTAGAAATCTTAGCATTGTTCTATAACATTTAACGAATACTTACTGGCTGTAGAAATCTTAGCAGTGTTCAATAACATTTAACAATACATACTGGATGTAGAAATCTTAGCAGTGTTCTATAACATTTAACGAATACTTACTGGCTGTAGAAATCTTAGCAGTGTTCTATAACATTTAACGAATACTTACTGGCTGTAGAAATCTTAGCAGTGTTCAATAACATTTAACAATACATACTGGATGTAGAAATCTTAGCAGTGTTCTATAACATTTAACGAATACTTACTGGCTGTAGAATCTTAGCAGTGTTCTATAACATTTAACAATACATACTGGCTGTATACATCCTAGCAGTGTTCAATAACATTTAACAATACATACTTGCTGTAGAATCTTAGCAGTGTTCTATAACATTTAACGAATACTTACTGGCTGTATACATCCTAGCAGTCTTCAATAACATTTAACAATACATACTTGCTGTAGAAATTTTAGCATTGTTCAATAACATTTAACAAATACACACTGGCTGTAGAAATCTTAGCATTGTTCAATAACATTTAACAAATACACACTGGCTGTAGAAATCTTAGCATTGTTCAATAACATTTAACAATACATACTGGCTGTAGAAATCTTAGCAAAGTTCAGTAACATTTAACCAATACATACTGGCTATAGAAATCTTAGCAGTGTTCAATTAAATTTTACAATACATACTGGCTGTAGAAATCTTAGCAGTGTTCTATAACATTTAACGAATACTTACTGGCTGTAGAAATCTTAGCAGTGTTCAATAACATTTAACAATACATACTGGCTGTAGAAATCTTAGCAGTGTTCAATAACATTTAACAATACATACTTGCTGTAGAATCTTAGCAGTGTTCAATAACATTTAACAATACATACTGGATGTAGAAATCTTAGCAGTGTTCTATAACATTTAACGAATACTTACTGGATGTAGAAATCTTAGCAGTGTTCTATAACATTTAACAATACATACTGGCTGTATACATCCTAGCAGTGTTCAATAACATTTAACAATACATACTGGCTGTAGAATCTTAGCAGTGTTCAATAACATTTAACAATATATACTGGCTGTAGAAATCTTAGCAGTGTTCTATAACATTTAACAATACATACTGGCTGTAGAAATCTTAGCATTGTTCTATAACATTTAACGAATACTTACTGGCTGTAGAAATCTTAGCAGTGTTCAATAACATTTAACAATACATACTGGATGTAGAAATCTTAGCAGTGTTCTATAACATTTAACGAATACTTACTGGCTGTAGAAATCTTAGCAGTGTTCAATAACATTTAACGAATACTTACTGGCTGTAGAAATCTTAGCAGTGTTCTATAACATTTAACGAATACTTACTGGCTGTAGAAATCTTAGCAGTGTTCAATAACATTTAACAATACATACTGGATGTAGAAATCTTAGCAGTGTTCAATAACATTTAACAATACATACTGGCTGTAGAAATCTTAGCAGTGTTCAATAACATTTAACGAATACTTACTGGCTGTATACATCCTAGCAGTGTTCAATAACATTTAACAATACATACTGGATGTAGAAATCTTAGCAGTGTTCTATAACATTTAACGAATACTTACTGGCTGTATACATCCTAGCAGTGTTCAATAACATTTAACAATACATACTTGCTGTAGAAATTTTAGCATTGTTCAATAACATTTAACAAATACACACTGGCTGTAGAAATCTTAGCATTGTTCAATAACATTTAACAATACATACTGGCTGTAGAAATCTTAGCAAAGTTCAGTAACATTTAACCAATACATACTGGCTATAGAAATCTTAGCAGTGTTCAATTAAATTTTACAATACATACTGGCTGTAGAAATCTTAGCAGTGTTCTATAACATTTAACGAATACATACTGGATGTAGAAATCTTAGCAGTGTTCAATAACATTTAACAATACATACTGGCTGTAGAAATCTTAGCAGTGTTCAATAACATTTAACAATACATACTTGCTGTAGAATCTTAGCAGTGTTCAATAACATTTAACAATACATACTGGCTGTAGAAATCTTAGCAGTGTTCTATAACATTTAACAATACATACTGGCTGTAGAAATCCTAGCAGTGTTCAATAACATTTAACAATACATACTGGCTGTAGAAATCTTAGCAGTGTTCAATAACATTTAACAATACATACTGGCTGTAGAAATCTTAGCAGTGTTCAATAACATTAAAAAATACATACTGGCTGTAGAAATCCTAGCAGTGTTGTTTGCAGATTCCGGGTGTGTTTGTAAAAATGATGAAATGACTGATGAAACTACACCCTGTATCTCAGCACTGTTTGAAGAAAACCTCGTTGACTGGCAGCCAATTTGCATGAGGGTGGCGAGGGCAGGGTAAGTCAACATTGTTCAGCTAAACGTTCTAATAACAGGAAACCAAAGAGCTGTCTGTATAAAGATGATAGAACTTCTAGCAATTTCTAAAGAATTATGTTGTAATATAATTAATGTAGACAGAACTTAATTAAATTTCTACCTTTTTGTGTGTTTTTATTACACATCTGAGAATTACTGCCAACTCGGTGAAACATAAACACAGCTTTTTAAATTACACTCACTCCGCAGGAGAAAAATGATTAGCCTAGCAGCATGTTAGCGTAGTCTTTTATTTTCTGGCTGGTATCCATGGCAACCTCACTGAGGCTGCAAGATCATGTGCAATAAGAATAAATAGTTTTTAAATGCTTTAAAAAAACAAAAGTAAAAATGCAGATAATTGAAATAATTCTGCAACATAACTGTTTAGCTGTGCTAATGTACTTTAGCCTGTTGTTTTACTGTCCGTCAATGTCAGAAACCACAAGTCCTCCATTCAGTGGCTGGTTAATCTCTAAGAGTGATCCATTATGTGTACGTCAGTATGTTGATGTTAGTGCCTGATGCTACACTAAGTAAATCCATTGCATGTCTTTACATGGTGCTGTAATCCACTCAGGGATAATATAGATGACTTTATAAGCCAAATAGAAATATAGAAATAGTTTCATATTTTTATCTAAACATTTGACAAGTTTGTAATATATTTCCATAAATTTATTTGACAGATATGTAAATATTCAAAAAGAACACGTATTATGTTTATTTAATCTACTTATGTGCCCATATCTCAAGATATTTATGTATATGCGCATATATTGGCATATTTAAATATCTAAAAATGTCACAGTATATGAATATATTAAGCACATACATTTTATTACATCTCATATACTATATTGTAAGCAAATCGCTGCCACCAGGCCATCTCAGAAATGGTAATTTTACGGGAGAAGGGATAAACCTTCTTAACTTTGAATAGAAAGTAGTACAATATGATATTTTCTAGAGCATTTTTGGATATTTTGGAGCATTTCTAATGCTCCGTTCATCATTTAATGTTAAGACGTGTAAAAAGCAGTTGGTAGTTTCAAATTATGTAAAAGAAATGAAAAACCTGACAGCGTGCTTAGGTGTTTCTATCATTGGGGAATGTACAATAGCTAACTCCATATATAGTCCACCATTCCTGTTGACCAACAGTGAATCAGTGGCAACAATGGTCACTTTATGCTGGACCTGCAGCCGAACTACATTTTTGGTGGCAACATTTATGAAAAACATATATTTGAAAATTGCTTTGGAGCTTTTTTCTTTGCACAGGAGATACTGTGTTATGGTGCATAACGTCACGGCTGTGATGATCTACTGTGACCGAATCATAACCGTGATGATATGTACCATAACACCAGCGTTCTGTTTCTTAGAGTGAAGGAGTTTTAATCCAGCCAAAGTGATCTCCTTTCTTTTCCTGGACACCTACAGTGCCTCTGTGTCTCTGGGCTTTTGTGTTTTTGCCCCGAGAAAGCCCATATGTCTCACCCCCACCCCCACCAGCCTGGCAGCAGGACCCTATCCAACCCCCTCCCCTAAGAAACCCACGAGAAGCAGATGATGGGGGTCCCCAAAAACAAAAGAGCCCTCCACACTGGGTGAACCCGCTCATTGTCCGTGGTGGCTGGGGTTTATTTTTCCAACCACTGAGAGAAAGAATGGAGCGTGTAGCTCGTAATTCAGGGCTGTTGTGCTTTAATGAGTTTGTTCATTCCTGCCCAACTCATGTAGCACTGACCACAGATCATCCAGCTCAAAGGAAGCAATGCTAAACGCGTTCGGGTAACACTTTGATTGACTCATAAAAAAGTCTATTTTGTGCTGAAAGAATTATGTTCCAGCGAGCAGAGAAGAAATATAGTGACTTAAAGATGTACTATAGGTGACACACAGTTACCTTTAACACTGCAATAAGCAGAAAAGGAATAACAAACAACATCAGCTAAATATTTTAAGCATTTAAAAGCAGTAAGTTAACATTAGCTATGAAGAATTTGCAGTTAATGGTAGCATCACTAAACCTTGAGCTGATAGCTAGTTAGTTAACCTAACTAGTGTAGACCAGTGTATGCCATGATATTACTCTTAGCAGCAGTTATGTATCCAAACTGAAGCCCTGTCATTTTCAAATATGTCACTGAACTAAAATTACCTCTTGCAAAAAAAAAAATTGTTCCCATTTATCTGCTATTTAAACTGCTGCTGGCTGTTTCATTTAAAATCAGACGTTCAATCAAAATTTAAATTGAGGTTTTATCCCTTAAACGGTGTTCATCAGTTGTTTTCTATAACTTAAGTAATAGGTCCCCCATGACATTTGAAACTGAGGCCACAAGGACTAAGGCATAAATGAACTGAGCACAGACCTGCTAAAACATAATTGTGCTAGGGCCCTACATTGTTAGGCTACAGCATTGGCCCTGAATATAGATACGATTCAAAACCATATGCAACTGGCCTCTGGTCTACATGACTAACCTCTGGCCAGAGCTTAACCAATGCTTGTGGATGAAGGCCAAAATCGACCAGTACTGCTATATGGGAAAACACTTAAACGTGTACTTCACCCAAAATACTAACAATAGTGCAGACCTGCCCTCATGGACCCAGCTTTACTGAGCTACCAAGCTCCTGATCAGCAAAAGGCCACTGCACACTGGCTATTATCGACGTGTACAGTCATATAGCAGCATGTTGCTATAAAGTGCCAGTAGGGAGAGCTGATAAATACCAAGAACAAGTTTATTTTTTCACTGTACTTGTATTAATATAATGAATTAAATAACAATGGGCATTAGTTCACTGCTTCTTTACAAACTGGCTTTCTGTGTTTCAGTATGGCTTTAATTCTGTGTAGTGACGGCAAATTGCGGTGTGGAACAATGTGGCACGCTGAGGAATCATGGAGCGCTGGCACATGTCAACACACTGTGTTGGTGCCTGTGTGCGTACCTCTCTCTCTCTCTATATATATATACCATATATACTATATGTGAATGCTATATGCTGTGTCCTGTGTGTAGCAGCCCTAGTGATCTGCTCTTGGTTCATTATTAGGGATGCAAGGGCTGTTGGGTGTGCATTCAGTGTTCCAAAGAATACAAAAAATGATGAGCCAAATCTAATGCAAACTAGCTAGCAACATTATTTTCATGATGCAAGCCTAGAAAGCTCTGCAGCATAACATAATGCTAACCATCTATCTGTTATACTTTAGGAAAGTCTTGGAAAAGGTCACCTTTAGTCTTCCAGTAATTATGGTAAATGCTCAATAGTGTGTTTGATGCCACTCTGGATGATAATGTGTGAAAAGTAGTGCAGGCCAGCTAGCATAGTCCTGTATTATAATAATGCCAAACAGCTATAGTATTTATTCATTTTTATCACAGGTTGTATGTCAACTCCACCCTAAACGTTCCAAAGAATTAAGAAGTAATATGAGACCTAACAATCAATGAAAAACAAGCTTGCTAACCAGCTCCTGACAGTGTTTAGCTGATTCGTTGTTAGGGCAGTTATGTCTGCTTGAAGTATTCCACTGATGCAGTGAAAATTCTGTATATTTACTAAAAGCACAAACCGAAGCCGCATGCGATTGTGTAATAAAAAAAACCTGTGCACGTTTCTTCATGTGTAACCTCAGTAAAGAGTGTAATGGTTTTGAGGATGGACGAGCATGCCGTTGGCTTTGTTGTATTTATAAAATGTGCCGGCCTCTGGCAACTTGGGCAAAGCTTTCAGTGTGGGAACTGAACAGAACGTTGGGCGACCCTCAGGAACTTTAGTTTGGCTTTAGTTCGGCTTTTAATTTGTGGTCTTGGTGGGTTCTGGAGGGAACACAGACAGCACGGACCCCTAGTGCCTCTCCACCGCAAACCGTAACTTTAGCCCGGGGCTCATACACATGCACACTCCTCATGCTGCGCTGTGGAGTATAGAAACAACCTCAGCTTGTTTGATCTGTTTTCAGACCTTAAGTTGGCTACGGAGCTTTCGGGCGCATTTTTAGGAGCTGATGTTGGGAGCTGTTGAAAAGCTGGCGTAGATGTGGATGTTATTTGAGGTTATCAGCGTGCCTTCTTCTCAACCTGGATTCCTTTTTGCTGTTTATTTATTTTGGGCTGAATTTGCAGATGGTGGTTTGGAGCATCAGCGGTGCAGAACACTACATTAATGCTAATAGTGTTGGTTTAATAGTGTTGGTTGGCAGGAATTTGTGCGTCTAAGGCCACTGGGCTTCTGCTGTTGGAAATAATGTTTGGCATTTGAGCAATTTGCATACTGCATTGTGTATTCTGAGGTTCATACAGTGAGATTCAGCTCACATATAGGAGATAGAAACCACCGCAAAATGGAATAATGCATCATATCATGGATCATTTAATTGTATAATTTGAAAATGAGCGCTGCCCTTTGCAGTGTCTATCAATATAATAAAGAATGAACCTATAGAAAGGGTCCAAAATCACATGAAATAAGGCCTACATTGCTCTCTATAAAAATTAAAATGTTTTTTTTCTGTAAAGTTTCAAATCTAGACATGCAAAAGCATAAAAAATCCACCAAGATCTTCTTTTTGTGTCTGCTTCTGAGTTTTAGCACTGGAGCTTCAGGCTAATGTAGCTAGAAATCCCACTTCCCACTTAAGGAAGCTTAAGTCCCACCAAAACTAAAAAGAAAGTCACACGTTTGACTCAATTTGTGTGGAGTTGTTTAGAATCTATAATAGACTTCATTCTGTGTTTTTTACAATATGACACGTGTGTTGACGTCTACTTAATAATCCAATAGCGGCAGAAAATCAGATCTCGTCAGTAATCCCATTAACACATTTACGTAAGTCAGATTTTTGCTTTGCAACTGGCTAATACCCTCACGGAAGAAGACGGGACAACATAAAGCTCCCTTTTTCTAAACATCAAGAAACTTTAGCATATATGAACATACATCATGTAAAAGAAGATTTCTTTAATATTCAAGCACATAACTGGCAAATTTCCAGTACTGGAAATGCTGGAATAAGCAGAAGCACTGAAGAACGTTAATTTTTAGCTATGCTGGCTAAAAAAATCTATTTAATCTAATAAAATACCTCCAAATCATACATAGTATGTATAAGTGGAAGTCCTCACTGTTAGGATAGATTTTTGTTGTGCAATCATATTTGTTTCTGCTAAAGCTAAGCAATAACTTGGCTTGGTTTAAATGCTATTTTAGCATTGCTTGCTAGCCAAGATATATAAAAACATGGTAAATGATAATGTGAAATATAATCTGAAGTAATATTGAATGTTTAGCAGCATATAATTACTGTTGCCTGCAATACAGATGTAACAACACATACACAGCTAGCAGTTCTAATACATAATAGTTCATTGTTAGCTTAGAGCCAACTAAGAGGGGGTAGTACATGAAGAGGAGATTTAGAGACCACCTGTGTGAGGAATATCTTTGCAATGAATGTGTAGTTAAGAGGGCTCATCTGTAAGGAAACCATTAAAGTATTTATAGATTACAGTTTGAAGATCACACATGAAGCTATTTGGTGGCTAATTAGCTACATTAGCCTCGTAGCTCCAGAGCTAAAACCACAAACATAAAACTTCACATGCATGAGCTGATACGTTTATAGTAGCGGGAAGTTTTGAGCCCTGTTGTTTCTCTGAGAGTTGGTGAGCGCTGGAGTGTTTCACTGAGTTTTTTGGGTCTTAGTTAAAGGGGTCACTGGGTCAAGAGGGCTTTGGTCCTTTGGTCTCTTCAGGCTTGACTGATAGAGCCTGTAGGAGATAAATGAGAAAGAGAGAGAGAGAGAGAGAGAGAGAAGGAAATGAGAGAGAGATTGTAGGAGAGAAAAGCAAAAGGGGGAAGGACAAAGAAAAAGAGGGTGAGAGAAAGAAAGAGGTATATAGAGGAGGAGAGAAAGAAGCGAGTGGATTAAGGAATGGGAGAGCGGGGGGATGTGTGTGTGAGAGAGAGAGAGAGAGAAGGAAAAGGGAGACAGAGTGTAAGAGAGATAAGCAAAGGGGATAGAGAGAGAGACAGGGGAGAGAGGGATGAAAGGGATGAGAGAGAAAGAAGGTAGATAAAGATAGAGGATGAGAGAGATGCAGAATGGGGTGAAAGATAGAGAGAGAGGAAAGGGAGGAGTGAGATAAAGAGAGAGAGAGAGAGAGGGATTCCCCCATCTAACCGTGACGCAGCCTCCAGCTGGTGTGGGGGGTGTGATGGGAGGGGGGTGGGTGAGTGAAGCAGCTGTCAGAGACCACCACGCAGTCTCTCTCTCTCTCTGGTTGTGGTGGGATGTGTGTGCACGCTGCTCCTGCGCTGCAGTGCGTGTGTGGAGCTGAGTCAGGTGCGCTGAGGAAGATGAGTGTGATGCTGTGGCGCTGGGAGCAGAACAACATTAGCATGAAACTGGTAACGCAAGCTTCTCATACTCAGACGTGATTATTGATTTATGCTGTTATGTGTTAGATGTTTCCAGTTCAGCTGAGGAGGATTTGTTGGTACTTTTGGTTCTAGCTCTGTAAAATAGCAGCAGTGTTTTTTATCTGTATGTGCCAAAATCGCTTGTTTTACTGCACAAAAATATCAGAAGCTCCTTGGATTTTCTCCTATTTCTGCTTTTTAAATAAATAAATGAAGAAACTTTGTTTGTTCTCATAACTTTTTGGGTTTTTTTGCTTTAGTGTCAGACTTTTTTTGGCTTTTCTATTTTGTGATCATTTCATTTAGAGCTTTCTCCGCTAATGGCTTCTTAATTTCTAGTCTTTTGTGTTTTGGCAAATGAAGGCATAAAGATTTCAGTTTCAATATAATATAATATAAATGTTTTATAATATTAATATAAATACATACAGTGCTTCATTTTGGAGTTGTTAAAAACTGTGTTAACGTTCACTTTGTATCTTATGTGTGATAGTTTGCTTTGAGCATTTTCGTGTTAGCTGTGTCGTTTATTTTGTCTTTTGTTGTTAACCTGACACAGATGTGCAGTCAGTTGCCTTTATTGGACCATTTGCACTGAAGCAATAAGCTGAGTGAGAAAGCTAATTAGGAAATTAGCATTACTAACTAGCAGTAAAATTAGCTTTAGCTGAGATCCAGCAATTAGGGAAGGTTGATGGACTAGATTGGATGAAAATAAGTAAAGCAGAGAGTTCTGAAGCCCCCACCCTCAGTTCCTCTAGTGCAGGTCTTATCTGGTGTCCCTCAAAGCCACACAGGCTGCGCGCTTTATTGGGTTTACTGCGCGTCTGGAGATGGACTGATAAGGTGCTGTTTAATTATGTATTACATCTGGGGCACAGCATGAGGAGCGCTGGGCTGCCCCGGTGTAGGGTCATGTGTACGCCTGTTAGAGGGAATTACTTTGGCCTGGCAATAAAAACACAGATATTGCTTTGCCTTGAAGCTTATAGAAGCAGAAGAGAGAGGCTGTCTGATATTTCAGGTGCATTCATATTCATCACATTTGCACAAATTTGACCCTAAAGAAAGATTTCTTTTCCATTTGCAGCAGCTCTTTCAGTGAATAAAGCAAAATCATTTTTTTACTCATATCAATAATTCAGGAATCATTATTTTGAGCACCCAACCTGAACGTGAAAAGGATGTGGTCTCCACAGTAAGAGCAACAGTGTCTGCATGGTCTATGTGTTATGTCATTTACATTCCATATAAAGTCAATGAGTGTTTATATTATATTTAGAGTATATATACCGCTACCTGTTCAGGTCCCATGCTCTTATTCATACAGCCTGTGGATTCTTGTAACAGCAGAGGATCTCAAGGGGGACTGGAGCTCCACCAAGCTGCTGCCTCATCCGTAGTTCTTCTGCAAGCGCCTGGCCCACGTAGTCGGAAGGTTTCTCTATAAAAGCCTGCACGCTTACAGATGGGTTTATGGGTCAAACAAATAGGTATAGCAAATAGGTATAGCAAAATCATCAGTTTTGATGCACCAATCAAAACAAATAGGAAATGATCTGGCGTTCTTGATATAATGTTAGTTTTTTACCACCTGACACGCCATAAGTTCATCACAAACAGAAACAGACATAAGCAGATTCTGTTTGTGTTACATTTTCACTTCTGTATTTTTAAATTATTGCTTAAATACTTCATGTAGATGGTAGAGATCAACAGCAACAATCTTACTTGCTGCTCTGATTGTTAATACATTTCTCACCATGTGATGTGCAGCTGTATGAAGAGTAAGAGGTGCATGTGGTTTAACCTACTTAATGAATTTCTATCACCTTGGTTATTAGCCTAGATTATATATAATAGCATAAACGTTTCACCTCTTTGCTTGCTTGCATTCTTCATATCATATTTAAACACCTAACGATGTAGCTGCCACCTGCCAGTTGTCAGAGCACGGGTGAAACCCTTAAGCTCAGCTATAGAGGAGACATGGTATTGAAGCTGGTGGCTTGATGGTATGGGTTTACTATCATATCATTTCATATCATCTGAAGAGCCCAGTATTGAATAGAATTTATTCATCACAGTCATTAATAAAGTTGGTGATAGCCCTAATTATAATTAATTACATTGTTAGGTTACATATTGAATGTTGTTATATTATGTAAAACATGTTATATGATGTTGTATTATGTTATTACATTATCTTATTATTACAACAAAGACCAAAACTGTGATGTATTTCTAGCTGTTTGGTGTGTGTATATGTAAATTGCATCTCATGCTTGTGTAATTAGCATTTCCGTGCTATCTGACGCCTCTATCTACACATTAGATATGGCCGTTCAGCTGCAGCAGTCCATCTGTTCATTTTACTAAATTAGAGTGACCTCATCAGACAGCTCATCTGGAATATGGGCTATGAGGTTTTATGGCCATATGAAATATTGTGTATTGGCAGTTCAATCAATAGGACAGATTATGATTTATTGGAGAAACAGACACCCACACTACACTCTCTACACAGCACACACTCTGCTGACTTTGTTGTTTGGCAAATATTTTGTTGCGGCCAAATCCTGTTTGGTTTGCTGCCAGTCTGTCAGACGTCTGAAATACAGTTGAGGTTGAGGTCATTTTCAGATCCGTTTCTCAAGAACACAAATTCACTTGTTGTTATTCTTGTGAAATAAACTGACTAGATATAGAGATTACCTATAGAGATTACTGAACAGCTCCATACAGTTTGAGGCTAATTTTTGGGATATAAGCTTCCATTGCTTGTTAGCTACATTAGCCTTGTAGCTCTAGTGCTAAAACAAGCATTTTGCGGCCGATTGACTACATTTAAGGAGATAAAGTTGGGACAAACATTTTAAAATATGATTTATATATTAGATTTCAATGTATATTAGTGATAAAATATAGTGTAATGATACAGTTTAAGCACACTTGTTTTTAGCATTAGCATATTAGACCTGGGGCTGTGCTGAAGGGGTGTGAATGTGTAAGTGAAAGAGTTAGTTGTTGATATCCTTTCACCTTTCACGTTCTATTACTCACTGCACTGCTCTTATTGTTTTTACTTTGCTTGTTTTGTGTAGTGAAGAAAGCTCACACTCCATTAGCAGTTGCGTGCAAACCGGCCGTGGCTAATTTAACCTGGTGGAAATCTGATCACAGGTTAGGGGGGTGAGGGCGGCGTGCTCGAGGTCATACTTCAGGGTAATTATGATTTGGGGGTCAAGACAAACTCAAAGGAGCAGAAACCATGTGGAGACGTTCTGGAAGATTTATTAAGCACTGCTTTTAATATTAAACAGTAGCATTCGGGTCATCATTTAGCTCAACTGGTTTATTTATCTCGGTTCTGGCCAGTCAGGATAATAGTCTGCTGTTTTCTTCTCCAGTAGCGATTTGAAGGACGTATTCTTTCAAAGATTTAAATAAATTGATTTAGTTTACTTATTTGTTGGAGTCATGGTTTCAGACAAGAGAGGACATTAGCCTACATGTTTACATGATGGCTGTACCTTAAATGCAAATAGATGCTGTGACATTAACATTAGCCTAGCATTTTTTCAAGAACTCTTTTCAGTAGGTCATGTTTCATCAAGGCCTCATATTCCACCAGGAAAACACCTCATAAGTAGTACTTATGCTCGCATGCTTTTGTTTAGGATTCAGTAGAAGTAGAAAGTTATTGTATGTCACCACATTAAGCTGGAAGATATATATATATACACTCTTTTTCAGAGCGACTGTACACAGGAAGGTGAAGGTAGTGTTAGGAGTTTTGCCCAAGGAGTCTTATTGCTATAGCGTACCAATAAGACCCACTACACTGTAATGACCTGCTAACTCTTTACAAAGTGATCCTTTTAAAAATAGCAATCAACATATCAGAATATTATTTCAGTTTACATTCACTGATTGTGTCGTAGTGTTTGGTGACTTTTTCACCAGGGACAGTTAAACCTAGTTGATATAAACATATATAACATATATAAATAAAACAGCAAGATAAAGGAAACTGAGGTCAGCTCTAATAAACCTATTGCTGTATTACTGTTATGATATTTTAAAACCATATGTTTTTCAATGAAGGTGTTTTTGCTTTTTGTGTAGGCTTATATTTGTAGCATTGGGAAAACCTGACAATGGCATTTAATTGCATTTAGCACCACTTGCTGCTTATGTTATGTTTTTCAACAGTTGTCTTGGGTCAGTCAGTCAGTCTGTCAGTCAGTCAGTGACATATAAACAGAAATTGTGCAATTTCTATAAACAGAAATGAGCAGAAGGGAGTAAAAAATCACAAAAGATTGAAATAGGAACAGCGCACGGTTCGTTTTAGCAGAGTTTTTTCTCTCATCCGCGCTCTGCTGTTTTTTGTTAACCTGCTCTTGCTCTAACCTGCCACCCATGAAATATAACGGCTATTAACCTGGCTTTCTAAAGCATGGAACACATGGACAGTCCACATGCTTGGACAGAAATAACAGTGTGAATGGTTATTGATTTCCCATTGTCCATCTTTCCTGTGCTTCAGTGTGAGACAGTCAGCCTGTCTCCGCTTTTCTCTTTTCATAGCACTTAACAATGACTGTCCCAGATATAGATCATGGTCAATACTGATGGATACGACACGTTTTGTGCTGCTTCCCAAGATTATCTGTGCATCGTTGCTTTTCTTAAATATATGTCCTAGATTTTTCTTGTTTTATTTTAGCCCCTAAGGTCCACTTATGATGTTTGTGTGGGTTTATGTACTCAAAACATGAGCATCTTATTAATTAGGATTAAGCAGGCTGTTTTTGTTTATGTGTCTTTAAGACTGATATTATGGAAATGAGCTCTGTTCTGATTGGCAGCCCATTATAGTGCCTCATTCAAACAGTGGTCCAGGCCGAAACACCCCTTGTAACGTCTGTGTGAATAGGCGGGGCTAAACTGCTATAGACTGAGTAAGTAACTATACATATAAATGTATTGATTTGTGTGACCTCACACCAGCAGTCAGTTCGAAGGATTGACTGTTTTTGCAGCTTGGTTTGCATTGATGGACTTTGAGTGTCCATTTGAAACGTGATCAGAGGAACAGGGTCAGTGACCATAAACAGTTACACATTGCACCCTGCCTGTGTCCACCTCTCTTTCTTTATTCCATCCATCCATCTATTCTTCTGCTCTGCTCATCTGTAGAGAGAGAGTGTGTGTGTGTGTGTGTGTGTGTGTGTGTGTGTGTCCAGCAGTAACCTGAAGCAGAAGCTGTGTTTAGCTGAACCTTATGAGGATCCTAAATCAATGCTGTTTCCTTTCAGTTCTGTTCATTTGATCCTCCACTGCCTCTAATGACAGGCTCAGGGTTACTGGGGGGCTTAAAGCAGCCAAACCCAACAGTGCTGTGTGTAGGCATAGTTTTCACAAAATACTTTTTGTTCCTGCAGTCCTCACAAAGAGGTTTAGAGCAAGCTTGCATGTGATATCTATAAATAGGGCAGGTCTACTTTTACTGCCCAGTTCTCATGATCCAGAATTTAGAAATATAATTATAACATGGACTGATTAATGAAAATGTATCTGAAGTATAATTACACTGGAGACAGGACCAGGGGAACATAGATAAACTGCTGTACTATTTCATTAATTGCACTACATACCTATAGTTAGAGCCATTTCCATGGTTAAGCTACACCCAATTCTATAGTTAGACTACACCCATTTCCATGGATACGCTACAGCAATTTCCATGGTTGCACTACACCCATTGCTATAGTTATAGTATATAACCATAACAATTTCCACAGTCATCCTATACCAATTTCCGCAGTTTACATTGTTATACCACACTATTTTTTATAGTTATATTACACTCAATTCCATAGTTATGTTACATCCATTTCTGTAGTTATATTACACTTATTTCCATAGTTATATTACACTCATTTCCATAGTTATATTACACTCATTTCCATAGTTATATTACACTCATTTCCATAGTTATATTACACTCATTTACATAGTTATGTTACACCCATTTCTGTAGTTATATTACACTTATTTCCATAGTTATATTACACTCATTTCCATAGTTATATTACACTCATTTCCATAGTTATATTACACTCATTTACATAGTTATGTTACACCCATTTCTGTAGTTATATTACACTTATTTCCACAGTTATATTACACTCATTTTCATAGTCATATTACACTTATTTCCATAGTTATATTACACTTATTTCCATAGTTATATTACACCAATTTCTGTAGTTATATTACACTTATTTCCATAGTTATATTACACTCATTTCCATAGTTATATTACACTCATTTCCATAGTTTTGTTACACCCATTTTCATATTGATACCACACTAATTTTCATAGTTATGTTACACCCATTTACATAGTTATATTACACTTATTTCCATATGATTATGCTATACCTGTTTCCATGGTTATATTACAGCCATTATTATGGTTGTGCTACATCTATTTCCATAGTTATACTACACTCATTTCTATAGTTATGCCACATCCATTTCAATACTTATATTACACTAATTTTTAGTAGTTATAAACACTAATATTACACTAATGCTACACCCATTTTCATAGTTATACCACACTCATTTCCATAGTTATGTTAGGTCCATTTCTATGGTAACATCACACCTATTTTCGAAGCTACTTCCATGGTTACGCCATATCCAATTCCATAATTATGCTACACCCATTTCCATAGTTATGCTCTTTCCTCAACATGCAGGTTTGCTTGGGGTTCACACTAGCACAAACACTGCGTCACCACAGACGGGATTAGCCTGGGGGGTTTGGGTGCAGAAGCAGGACGTTTAGTTAAACAAAAGCAGATGAGTGTAGATCAGAGGGGGATAATTGAATTTTGGGGGATACACTGGGGCAGAGTAAGGGAGACATCTGGGGTGCATGTGGTCTTTATTAGATCACACGTAACACTCCAGCAGTGAGTTATTCTACACTTGACACTGAGACTGCATCAGCACCACCCAAGTCACAGCTTAGCATAGCGAAGGAAAGAAGAGAAACGGTGTCATGGCTTTGAATTCTGTTAATGCTCCATGCGTGTACTTCACTGAGTACATGGATATTTAATTACACCCTTTTGTGTTGTATTTATTTATATTTATATCCAACTGCTAGAGGGCCTGTTGGGGACGGATTCACAGAGAAAACAACAATCGAGGTGGTCACACAGATGCTCAGTTGGGTTCCAGTCTGAGAAATTAGGCATCCAGGGTAGTACTTAGAAGTGTTGGTCAGCTCTTCCAACCAATATGGGACATGTCTAGCTGTGTGACGTGTTGCAATGTCTTGCTGGAAGATCCCATTTGCCTCAGGGACGACAGTCAGCATGTATGGGCGTGATGGATGGATTCAGACCCAACTTGGTTGAGAGTGCCTTCTACATGGATGAGTGGATCCAGAGAATGCCACAAAAACATTACCCAGACCATAATGCTACCACCTACACTACCGCTCAAAAGTTTGGGATCACAGTGAAATGTTCTTGTTTTAATGGAGTATCTTCTTCCTTAACACAACAACGGACTGACGGGTCTCTAAAGAAAGTTGTTTCTTTCTGGCCATTTTGAGTCGGTCAGCAAGCCATCAACTGCTGATCTTCAGATACTAAACTAACCTAGAATGTTGTTCTCCATTTTATACTCACTTATTAGTAGAATGTTTTTCAGCTGTGCATCACAATTGAGCAAGAGTGTCCTAACAACCAATTAGCCCAATAACATCCTTAACTTGGATTGGCGGCCGAACCAGGAGATTTAGACAGAGGACTGAGAATTAATATATGCAAAATAAGCTTCTATACAAAAATAGGCTTTAATACAAACATTTTTATTCTTTTAAAATCATCTGATACACTAACATTAATTGTGAAATGGACAATATTGTTTGTGTTGTAATGTGATTATAACGTAATATAACATGATAAATGTCATCAAACCACACACCTAGATTTATTTTTCTATTCCTGACTATTATAAATACGTTACATTCCAAGTCTGTGTCGGGCTCAGTTATTTTAATGGAATGATTTTCAGGGTTGTTATGGTCTTGTTTTTTAAAACTCTGAGATAAGTCGTCAACTTTTTTGTGGCTGTGGAATTTCGTTTCAGTGTAAATAGCTCTTTCCTCTAAAGGAATCAGAAGGTTTTACCCTTGAGTCTGAATGAGTAGCATTTAGCTGTAGCTAAATGGCCTTGCTCTTCAAACCAAGGTAAAGTAGGATGATATTGTTCACACACATGAATGCCATGTTCCCATTTAAACTGCTTCAGAGTTCAAGTAGATGATCGACGTGTAGTAAATGGCCACTGTAGAAAAGAAATTGCTTCACATATTGTTAATTAGAGCTAGTAAATGTGTTATTGGAGCGAATTTGCTGCCACTCATGGCCATCAAAACGACCTTAGCATTTCTGGGTAAAGTCTTTACAAAATTACACTCTGGAACAAATCCTAATCTCATGACAGAGTGGTTTTAGAAGGACTTTGATTTATAACACTGTCGTTCTATGGTTACCACTGTGGTTCCTCATTGCCACATTACTACCCTTATTACAATACAAAAGAGCAAAAATTAATCTTGATTTAGCAGAGTTACTTAGATATCTGATTCCTGTTTGGTTATGTAAAAATGTATACGGTCAGATAAGAGTGTTTCTGGGATGGCTGTTGATTATAGTTGTATAAGGTTTTGTATGCCTGATAATTTTTTTTACGTTTAAATAAAACATGGCTTTATATGGATATATAAGATATATAGGATTCTTATATAATATACAGTTGTATGTTGTTGTGAATGGCTGTAGGAGATTGTAAATGTTGATGGCTAAGATTGCTAACAACTGCATGGAATTGCACGGGATTGTATAAGCAAAGGTGTCAAAAGTATTTACAGTCATTACTCAGGTAGAAGTATAGATACTAGGGTTTAAAAATACTCTGTAGAAGTTGAAGTATCACCTGAAGCTTTTTACTCCAGTAAAAGTGTAAAAGTACTGATTTCAGAACTACTTTAAGTATAAAAGAAAAAATAATGTAAGGGAAAAAATGCCATTAAGGACAAAAGCTTAGGTTGCACCACCGGGGTCTATAGTGCTCTAGTCCACCTCCCCAAAAACATTCTTCTAGAATCTTCTTATGTCTATAATGTTATATTAAAATGTTAATGTTGATCAATTTGGGATGTGCTAGGCTTCCTGTTTCAGCCACATATACTCCCATTGAACATGAATGTAGTTTAGTACAATGTAAATATATGAAAGAAGCATATCTGTTACTACTGAACATTAACATGTGTTTCATGGAGCAGAAGATATGATGACTAGTTGTCTATAAGTATTGTAATGGTGCAAAAAGTCAAACTTCAAAGGTATGTTATCAATAATCTTTACTGGAATGTAAATGTACATGAATGAAAACAAGCTGAAATGAAATAGCAGTAACGAGACTATGTTTAAAATGTAAAGAGTAGAAAAAACGGATAATTGAGTGTAAATGTAAGTAGTAGAAGTAAAAAGTCACCTGAAAAATAGTAACTCCAGTAAAGTATAAATAACCAAAATTCCTACTTAAGTAAGTAGGACACCTCTGTGTATAAGATTGTGAACAGCTGTATGGGATTGTGTATGGCTGTATGAGAGTATTGTGAGATTGTATAAGATTGTGAACAGCTGTATGGGATTGTGTATGGCTGTATGAGAGTATTGTGAGGTTGTATAAGATTGTGAACAGCTGTATGGGATTGTGTATGGCTGTATGAGAGTATTGTGAGATTGTATAAGATTGTGAACAGCTGTATGGGATTGTGTATGGCTGTATGAGAGTATTGTGAGATTGTATAAGATTGTGAACAGCTGTATGGGATTGTGTATGGCTGTATGAGAGTATTGTGAGGTTGTATAAGATTGTGAACAGCTGTATGGGATTGTGTATGGCTGTATGAGAGTATTGTGAGATTGTATAAGATTGTGAACAGCTGTATGGGATTGTGTATGGCTGTATGAGAGTATTGTGAGATTGTATAAGATTGTGAACAGCTGTATGGGATTGCGTATGGCTGTATGAGAGTATTGTGAGGTTGTATAAGATTGCAAACAGCTGTATGGGATTGTGTATGGCTGTATGAGAGTATTGTGAGGTTGTATAAGATTGTGAACAGCTGTATGGGATTGTGTATGGCTGTATGAGAGTATTATGAGGTTGTATAAGATTGTGAACAGCTGTATGGGATTGTGTATGGCTGTATGAGAGTATTGTGAGGTTGTATAAGATTGTGAACAGCTGTATGGGATTGTGTATGGCTGTATGAGAGTATTATGAGATTGTATAAGATTGTGAACAGCTGTATGGGATTGTGTATGGCTGTATGAGAGTATTGTGAGATTGTATAAGATTGCTAACAGCTGTATGGGATTGTGTATGGCTGTATGAGAGTATTGTGAGGTTGTATAAGATTGCAAACAGCTGTATGGGATTGTGTATGGCTGTATGAGAGTATTGTGAGGTTGTATAAGATTGTGAACAGCTGTATGGGATTGTGTATGGCTGTATGAGAGTATTATGAGGTTGTATAAGATTGCGAACAGCTGTATGGGATTGTGTATGGCTGTATGAGAGTATTGTGAGATTGTATAAGATTGCGAACAGCTGTATGGGATTGTGTATGGCTGTATGAGAGTATTGTGAGGTTGTATAAGATTGTGAACAGCTGTATGGGATTGCGTATGGCTGTATGAGAGTATTGTGAGATTGTATAAGATTGCGAACAGCTGTATGGGATTGCGTATGGCTGTATGAGAGTATTGTGAGATTGTATAAGATTGTGAACAGCTGTATGGGATTGTGTATGTTTGTATGAGAGTATTGTGAGATTGTATAAGATTGTGAACAGCTGTATGGGATTGTGTATGGCTGTATGAGAGTATTGTGAGGTTGTATAAGATTGCTAACAGCTGTATGGGATTGTGTATGGCTGTATGAGAGTATTGTGAGATTGTATAAGATTGTGAACAGCTGTATGGGATTGTGTATGGCTGTATGAGAGTATTGTGAGGTTGTATAAGATTGCTAACAGCTGTATGGGATTGTGTATGGCTGTATGAGAGTATTGTGAGATTGTATAAGATTGTGAACAGCTGTATGGGATTGTGTATGGCTGTATGAGAGTATTGTGAGATTGTATAAGATTGCTAACAGCTGTATGGGATTGTGTATGGCTGTATGAGAGTATTGTGAGGTTGTATAAGATTGCTAACAGCTGTATGGGATTGTGTATGGCTGTATGAGAGTATTGTGAGATTGTATAAGATTGTGAACAGCTGTATGGGATTGTGTATGGCTGTATGAGAGTATTGTGAGATTGTATAAGATTGCTAACAGCTGTATGGGATTGTGTATGGCTGTATGAGAGTATTGTGAGATTGTATAAGATTGTGAACAGCTGTATGGGATTGTGTATGGCTGTATGAGAGTATTGTGAAGTTGTATAAGATTGCTAACAGCTGTATGGGATTGTGTATGGCTGTATGAGAGTATTGTGAGATTGTATAAGATTGTGAACAGCTGTATGGGATTGTGTATGGCTGTATGAGAGTATTGTGAAGTTGTATAAGATTGCTAACAGCTGTATGGGATTGCGTATGGCTGTATGAGAGTATTGTGAGATTGTATAAGTCCCAGTGTTCTTAAGGTGGGGTACACCATGGCCAGTTCGCCAGTCCATCGCATGGCCAACATTCACTCATGCACACACACCTACGGGCAATTTAGAGTGACCAATCAATCTAACATGCATGTGTTTGGACTGTGAGAGGAAACCCACTCAAGCACGGGGAGAACATACACACTCCACACAGAACAGCCCAGACCGGGAATCCAACCCAGATCGTCTTGCTGTGAGGCAACAGTGCTAACCACCACACTTCCATGCCTGTGTAAAAAAAAATATATTTCTATTTATAAAAATGATGTAGAGTTATAGAGTTATGGATGGAACAGTACCCCTTTTCAGCTACATGTATATATATATATATATATATATATTTTTTTTTTTAAAGTTTTTAAGTCTTGTTTTGTTGAAAAAGAGGTTGTTCTGTTTTTTTATGATGTATGGTGTACTAGTTTGGATTTAGGGTCCCTGTTAGAGTTTAGTGGAGTTTAGAAAAAAAATGCATCTTTTCTCATCTCCTCTGTCACCATTGTTGGAATCTTTCTTTCTCCCTCTCTATCTCTCTCTCTCTCTCTCACTCTCTCTCTCTCTCATGTATGTGTTATGTGGTAGTAAGCCGGTGTGAGGTCAGCTGAATCCAGGTGTTTCTGTCAGTCTGTATGTTTAACTGAATGTGTAAGTCTGTTTTTTGTGTTTCTCTTGTTTGCTCGTGTTCTGGGTCCTGCTGTAGGGTGACTGTAGGGTGTTAGTCAGAGAGTCTGGAGGCTGGGGGGGGTGGAGCGAAGCTCAAACATGAAACTGCCTGTTGGTATTACGGTAGATATCATCTCTTAAGACAGAGAGAGAGAGAGAGAGAGAGAGAGAGAGGTAGAAGACAGAAAGAAAGAAGGGTTTACAGGCGGATATAGCAAACACAAGAAGAAGAAGATCACCAGAGGTTGGAAAAGCCAAAGAACGATGAGAACTTGTATGGGAGCCTCAGCAGAATGAACAGATTTCACGTTTGAAATTGTCTTCAGCATATCTTCAGCACCAAGAATAAACATAGAGAGCCAGATCCAGGACAAGAAGATCTTTGGAGGACACAAACCTGAAGAACCTCAAGGCAACACAACGCACACTGAAAGAATTTGAGAAGCATCCTGTGTTTAAAATGTTGTGGAGGGAGAGATATATTGACTAAAAGATGTTGCAGAAGGTGTTTTACTGCTAAAATGATCATCACGTCCCTTTGCTGAGCTGTCCAGGCTAGCTGACCTGCTGGACACTGTCTGACTGGTTGAGAAAGAAAGGAGATAAAGCCAAAAGGCATCTAAAATAGATTGCGTAAAGGATGTTCCAGGACATGTCTGAGGGCTAAAATTATCACCACGCCACTTTGTCTGCTGTGAGCTGTCCTGTCGTGGTTAGTCAACACTCTGGACTTCTTCTCAAATGCTGCAAGTTGCATATTCTGTCATTTGTGGTATCTGAGCTCTTCTCACCTGAGGACACGGTCATGGCACTTGTGCAGATGTGTGTGCCGGAGAGAGGAAACAGCAGGCTGTCTTGTGGTCATTATAAAATGGTGAGCAAGGGGCTGCAGGGGGGTCTAAAGCAGAAACGTAGATGGGCCTAAAATAGAGCCTGGTGGAACACCACACTGCACGGCTCCATTTGCAGACAGGAATTCGCATCTCTCCTTAAGTGTGTGAAGCAGATGACTGCATGCATGAATTAACAAAATCTATTCAGCAATTTAAAGTGAACTAGAGTCTTAAAATTAGGATATCATTTAGCATCAGGGTTAGGGCTCAGTTTTAGTTGTGAGATGGTTTGGCTGGCATGTTTGTTGTCTGAGGTAATCCTTCTAGAGTTTTAGCATGGGAGCTATGAGGCTGATTCAGCTAACACGACATGTAAGATAATGCCCCACCAATTACCATAGTGTTAACCACACACCTAAATCATCACACGCCTATCTCAAACCATCTGTAACACACTTTTATCTATAAATATTAACTGAAGTGTATTAGTATAACTGAACACAGTAGCAGTAGCCATCTGGAAGCCTCGTACAGTAATGCTGTTATGTAGCTTACAGTAATAGTTGTATATTGTGTTTTGTTTAGTAAGAGAGTTATTGCAGATTGCACAACATTCTCAAGTCTGTGTATGTGTGCATACATATACATTTAAACTGTCTAGTTTATAGTGATAAATGGTGGGATATTATTTATTTGGAGTGTAGTGATATAGGGTGGGATGTTACTTATTTTGAGTGTAGTGATATAGGGTGGGATGTTACTTATTTTGAGTGTAGTGATATAGGATGGGATGTTACTTATTTTGTGTATAGTAATATAGAGTGGGATGTTAATTTTGAGTGTAGTGATACTGGGTGGGATGTTATTTATTGGAGTGTAGTGATATAGGGTGGGATGTTACTTGTTTTGTGTGTAGTGATATAGAGTGGGATGTTTATTTTGAGTGTAGTGATATAGGGTGGGATGTTACTTATTTTGGGTGTAGTGATATAGGGTGGGATGTTACTTATTTTGTGTGTAGTGATATAGAGTGGGATGTTTATTTTGAGTGTAGTGATACTGAGTGAGATGTTATTTATTTAGAGTGTAGTGATATAGGGTGCGATGTTACTTATTTTGTGTATAGTGATATAGAGTGGGATGTTTATTTTAAGTGTAGTGATACTGAGTGGGGTGTTATTTATTGGAGTGTAGTGATATATGGTGGGATGTTATTTATTTTAAGTGTAGTGATATAGGGTGGGATGTTACTTATTTTGTGTATAGTGATATAGAGTGGGATGTTTATTTTGAGTGTAGTGATACTGGGTGGGATGTTATTTATTTAGAGTGTAGTGATATAGGGTGCGATGTTACTTATTTTGTGTATAGTGATATAGAGTGGGATGTTTATTTTAAGTGTAGTGATACTGAGTGGGGTGTTATTTATTGGAGTGTAGTGATATAGGGTGGGATGTTATTTATTGGAGTGTAGTGATATATGGTGGGATGTTATTTATTTTGAGTGTAGTGATATAGCATAGGATGTTACTTATTTTGCGTATAGTGATATAGAGTGGGATGTTACTTTTTTGCATATAGTCATATAGAGTGGGATGTTTATTTTTAGTGTAGTAATACTGGGTGGGATGTTATTTATTAGAGTGTAGTGATATAGGGTGGGATGTTATTTATTGGAGTGTAGTGATATATGGTGGGATGTTATTTATTTTGAGTGTAGTAATATAGCATAGGATGTTACTTATTTTGCGTATAGTGATATAGAGTGTGATGTTTATTTTGCGTATAGTGATATAGAGTGTGATGTTTATTTTGCGTATAGTGATATAGAGTGGGATGTTTTTTTATTTTGAGTGTAGTGATATAGAGTGGGATGTTATTTATTTTAAGTGTAGTGATATAGGTTGGGATGTTATTTATTGGAGTGTAGTGATATATGGTGGGATGTTACTTATTTTGAGTGTAGTGATATAGAGTGGGATGTTTATTTTGAGTGTAGTGATACTGGGTGGGATGTTATTTATTGAAGAGTATTGATATAGGGTGGGATGTTATTTATTGGAGTGTGGTGATATAGGGTGGGATTTTGTTTATTTGAAGTGTAGTGTTTTTGAGTGATTTTAGTTAAAGTCATCTGGAAGCCTCGTACAGTAATGCTGTTATGTAGCTTACAGTAATAGTTGTATATTGTGTTTTGTTTAGTAAGAGAGTTATTGCAGATTGCACAACATTCTCAAGTCTGTGTATGTGTGTATAAATATACATTTAAACAACTGTCTAGAGCAAAACATTTATTTTAGTCATTTACACTGAAAATTTCAAATATATATATATATATATATATATATATATATATATATATATATATATATATATATATATATATATATTGCGTGACCTGCTAGTTTCACAACAAAGCACTTAAAGGACTCAAAATACCAACTCTAATTTGACCAATTTGGCATTGTTCCTTTACATGTCTATTTAAGAAGCAGTGATAGCATCTCTATTTCAGCACTGACCGCTCTTCTTTCAGCTGACCTTTCAGTCACCTCGCTGCATTTTCTAATATAATAACCTTTAAGTGGGCTGTTATTTTAGGCTGGCGGTATTGAGCATGAGTGTTTGTGTGTGGTAATGGAGTTTGAAGGTGCAGGCCTTCAGGCCTCTGGGAAACGGCGTACTTCTATGACTCGCTGCATTAGCCCTGTAATTACAGTGTAGCAGGGGTAGGGGCTTTTTAGGAAATTCCTTTAAGGTTGCTTAAAGCATTCAGGTAATAAAATGAATAGACGGAGATGAAAGCAGAAACAGCAGCTGATGGAGAACTGCTGACAGGTCGCTGGAACTCAGACGCTCTGTTTGACTCATGGGTGTGTGTGTACAAACACTGGTGTGCTGTGTAAACACCTGTTGCGTTTCTCTGTAGTGCTGAGTGTGTGTGTGTGTGTGTGTGTGTGTGTGTATGAAGGCATATCGTCACAAACATGCTCAACTTCAAACAACTCAAGGCTCAACATCAAATGACTCCAGCTCTATTCTTAATGATACGTCCACAACAGAAAGTCCCGTTCACTCAAGACAACAGAAATAATACTGTACAATGAGAGACAAAAATTTTGAGTGTGGTACTTTTAAATTTAGTGATTATACATGTAGTAATTTTGAGTGTAGTAATTGTTGAAGTAATAATTTTGAATTTAGTAATTTTGCGTGCAATGTTTTTGAGTGTAGTGATTTTGAGTTTGGGTGAAATTATTCACTTTGAGTTTTAGTAGTCTATTAATCTTGAGTGCAATGGATTGTTTTATTTTGATTGTATTGATTTTGAGTATAGTGCATTTGGGTGGGATGTTACTTTTTTGAGAGTAGTGATATAGGGTGGGATGTTACTTATTTGGAGTGTAGTGATATAGGGTGGGATGTTACTTATTTTAAGTGTAGTGATATAGGGTGGGATGTTACTTTTTTGAGAGTAGTGATATAGGGTGGGATGTTACTTATTTGGAGTGCAGTGATATATGGTGGGATGTTACTTATTTTAAGTGTAGTGATATAGGGTGGGATGTTACTTTTTTGAGAGTAGTGATATAGACTGGGATGTTATTTATTGGAGTGTCGTGATATAGGGTGGGATGTTACTTATTTGAAGTTTAGTGATATGGGGTGAGATGTTATTTATTTGGAGTGTAGTGATATAGAGTGGGATGTTATTTATTTGGAGTGTCGTGATATAGGGTGGGATGTTATTTATTGGAGTGTTGTGATATAGGGTGGGATGTTACTTATTTGGAGTTTAGTGATATGGGGTGAGATGTTATTTATTTGGAGTGTAGTGATATAGAGTGGGATGTTATTTAGAGTGTAGTGATATAGGGTGAGATGTTACTTATTTTAAGTGTAGTGATATAGGGTGGGATGTTATTTATTGGAGTGGCGTGATATAGGGTGGGATGATACTTATTTGGAGTGTAGTGATATAGGGTGAGATGTTACTTATTTTGCGTGTAGTGATATTGGGTGGGACGTTACTTATTTGGAGTTTAGTGATATGGGGTGAGATGTTATTTATTTGGAGTGCAGTGATATAGAGTGGGATGTTATTTATTTGGAGTGTAGTGATATAGGGTGAGATGTTACTTATTTTGAGAGCAGTGATATGGGGTGGGATGTTTATTTGGAGTGTAGTGATATAGTGTAGGATGTGGTAGGATTTGGAGTGTAGTGATATAGGGTGGGATGTTACTCATTTTAAGAGTAGTAATATAGGGTGGGATGTTTATTTGGAGTGTAGTGATATAGAGTGAGATGTTATTTATTTTGAGTGTAGTGATATTAGGTCAGATGTTGCTCATTTTAAGAGTAGTAATATAGGGTGGGATGTTTATTTGGAGTGTAGTGATATAGGGTGAGATGTTACTTATTTGGAGTTTAGTGATATGGGGTGAGATGTTATTTATGTGGAGTGCAGTGATATAGGGTGAGATGTTATTTATTTTGAGTGTAGTGATATTAGGTCAGATGTTACTCATTTTAAGAGTAGTAATATAGTGTGGGATGTTTATTTGGAGTGTAGTGATATAGGGTGAGATGTTACTTATTTGGAGTTTAGTGATATGGGGTGAGATGTTATTTATGTGGAGTGCAGTGATATAGGGTGAGATGTTATTTATTTTGAGTGTAGTGATATTGGGTTGGATGTTACTCATTTTGAGAGTAGTAATATAGGGTGTGATGTTTGTTTGGAGTGTAGTGATATAGTGTAGGATGTGGTAGGATTTGGAGTGTAGTGTTTTAGAGTGATTTTAGTTGGGTAAACTCATGTATGTCTGTGTAAAAACGCTACAGTGCTGTGTAAACATCGGCTGAGTTTCTCTCCAGAAGTGTAAAGTGTGGGTTGTGTTGTAATAAACATGCTCACAGGCTCAATTTCAGATGAGTCAAGGTCTATACTTAATAATATGGCTATCAACAGAAAGTCCCAACCACTATAGACAACAGAAATAATGTCACACATGACTCAGAGCTGAGTGGCTGAGCATGCTGGGTAAATGAGTCACAGCTTTGTGTCCTTTCAGCGCAGGACACCCCCCCTTTTATGTCTCATAGAACGCATGATGCTGTGTGTGTGTGTGTGAGGGAGAGAGAGAGAGTGGGAGGACAGTAATTGAAATATTGTGAAGTGTCGTATACACGCACTAGCCAGTTATAAATGTGTGCTTGTCTGATATTTTCTATGGAAGTGGATCAGACGGCAGAGAAATCAGCACATTTAAATAAATATTCAATTAAATATATGACAGTATTTCTGAACCAGTTCACACACATACATACCATAGCTGTTCAGTGTTGTGTTGTCGTTTCTATTCTGGGAAAGTTTCTACTCTTTTTATTATGTTATCTTACAATGATGTATTCATTATTGTGATAGTTGTGTTGAATGCAAAGAATTTGGCTGTGAACACTTGTAGTGTAGAGATTTTAAGTGTAATAATTTTAAGACTAGTGAATTTGTGTGTAGTGATGTGAACGTGTAGTGATTTTGGGTGCAGTGAATAATAAGTAGTGTTTGGGTTATAAGTGTAGTGATTTTGAGTGTAGTGATTTTGGGTGCAGTGAATAATAAGTAGTGTTTGGGTTATAAGTGTAGTGATTTTGAGTGTAGTGATTTTGGGTGCAGTGAATAATAAGTAGTGTTTGGGTTATAAGTGTAGTGATTTTGAGTGCAGTAATTTTGGGCAAAGTGGATCTGATTGTAGTGATTTTGAGTATATTGATTTGGGTATTGTGATTTTGAGCATTATGGATCTGGGTGTAATGATTTAAGTATTGTGAATCTGAGTGTAGTGATTTTGGGTATTGTAAATCAGACTGCAATGATTTTGAGTGCAGTAATTTTGGGTGTAGTGGATCTGATTGTGGTGATTGTCAGTGTATTGATTTGTGTATTGTGATTTTGGGTATAGTGAATCTGGGTGTAATGGTTTTGAGTGTAATCAAGTATTGTGAATCTGAGTGTGGTGATTTTGAATGTAGTGATTTAGGTATAGTGAATCTGAGTGTAGTCATTTTGAGTGTAGCGCTCATGGGTGTAGTGATCAGTGGGTGGGTGTGTTAGTACGCTGTATTGGAATTTCAGCTCTTATTGGGTCTCAGTGGGCGTCGCTGAACATTTTGAAAGACTCTCTGGGAAAATGCTTTTGAAAGCTTTGTAAGCTGTTCAGACTATTGCTAAACTAAGGTTTTAGGTCATTCTAGGATTGAATTCCATCTCTGAGAGATGTCTAGAGTTTCTTTTTTCTTCTTTCTCAGCTTTCATTCAGGTCTTTCTTTACCTCACATTCTTACCAAAGTGAAATAAAAAGTTTTTTATACCGATAAATGCAAAGAATCTCTCCCTCTCCCTCTCTCTCTCTCTCTCTCTCTCTCTCTCTCTCTCTCTCTCTCTCCCCTCTTCCCCCTCTTCCTCCCTCCCTCCCTCCCTCCCTCTCTCTTTAATTATACTCGTCTTCAGACTCCCAGGACCACTATTTTAGGTGCTGCGCGTGTGTCCGTTCGTGCACCTGTTGGTTCTCATCATTATAAACTCCTGACTCGTTCCTCTCAGCTTTGTTCTCCTTAAAAAACAGGGCGCAGGCACGCGGGGTCAGTGTGGCGGTTCAGAGGCTGCAGTTGTTTCTTTGCTGTTCACAAAGGGTTTCAGAAGCCCGGAGGATAAATACCTTCATATTTGACTTGTACTGCTATGAAACAAGTGGTGAAATTGTGTGCAAGTGCAGACTCCAAACTTTCCGTCCAGACCACATTAGTGTCTGTAAGTAGAAGAGGAGAGATTTTATAACAGTCTGAATTTGATGGAAAGTTAATGTTGTGTGAAAGAAAAACAAAAACATCAACTTTGCATTTTTACTGCTTTTGTCATTTTATGACATTAAAACAAATAAGCATATAGTGCAGACTCAAGTGGATGTCCAATAAAATATAGTCTACAAAGATAGTGTTTAACAATTTAAATACATATAGTGCACGTGTAATGTAATAAAACTACTTAAAATCAGTATAACATTTAAATAGTACTACAAAATAAAAATGAACTGTAGACATCAACATAGAAAATATGTAGAATTAAACATGATTAGTTGTAAATACATTTATTAGCAGCTATTAAAGAATATGTTTGTGGGCGGGGCTTGGATAGGTATATTACATAAGAAAGACCTATGGTAGTAAGAAAGATCTCTGGAAGTCCCTGGTCTATTTCCATGTATTTGTTGATCTTTTATAAAATTCTATATATTTGTTGATATATAGTGTAAATAAGGGAACACATTCTCTACAGAGAACTCACTTCTCACATTTTAATGCACAATTACTGTTTATTTGCTGATTTTAACATATAAAAAAAGACATAAAACATAAAAATTGGCCTGTGCCCAAAGGTCACAGCACACTTTAAGATTTATATATTACTTTTTATAAATTATTAATAGAAATCATGCATTACTGTTGGCAAGAAAATGCCATTTTTATGTTGGTTGACTTATTTTCATGTAGAAAATCAACAAAATGTGTCAACTTACTGGACGTATTCAGATTTGTGCACATGACTATATGGGACAATGATACGTTATTCGACTTCAGCTCTAAATGCTGAATATCAGTGAGTAGAGCGAGAACTGAGCTCTGTTCCTGTCTTGTTCTTGTCACTCTTGTGTCTGAGAGTGAAATCATTTCAGTTTGAAGTTTTTCTTTTGGATTTGTTGCTGTGACCATCAAATGTGTCTTTCTGTAATGAGATGCTGAACGTTTCCGACTAAAGCAGCTTCGACCCATTCAATGCCACCCCCCCCCCCCCCCACAGAGAGAGAGAGAGAGAGAGAAAGAGAGAGAGAGCGCGAGCGAGCGAGAGAGAGGGAGGGAGGGAGGGAGGGGGGAAGCCCTCAGTGATTCAGAGTGAATGGGGGGCCGTCCCACAGCTAACAAAAGCTCCAAAAGCTCCAAAAGCCCAAAGGCTCTGAAGCCCTGGAGCTCACGGCTGAGCTTTGTGCTTTCGTTTTACCCACTGCTGAACCAAACTGGACTTATTTTTACTTGTGAACTTTATTTTTAGCTCTTTCTGCGCCGCAGAGTGGATATGAAGTCTGGACGCGTGGATTATTGACAACTTTCTGTCTCCCTCTCTTTCTGTGGTCAGATCTACACTGACTGGGCGAATCATTACTTGGCAAAATCAGGACATAAGCGGCTGATTAAGGACCTGCAGCAGGACGTCAGTGATGGAGTTCTGCTGGCGGAAATCATCCAAGTCGTAGGTAAGAAAGTGACTTTTAGTAGCTTTTTAATGAAAACAGCAGAAGAGAGCTTGCATAGATCCTGTTATATTTATTTATGTTCATATCCTAAACTGCACTGTCTTCTTATGATGAATTAGGCAGATGTTAATCACTTTGATGGGTCTTTATATATAACTTATTAGATCCAAGAAGATATAACTAATATAAATCATTCTGTTTTCTGAATATGTGCGGATGTCCATGAATGTGAAGGGGTTAAAGGAGTAGCTCAGCCAAATATGCTAACAATGAAGTAGATGCCTCACCACTAATAACAATGATCTCATTTGCATAATGCTAACTGATGCCCACTCACTTTCATTCTCTGTTAGCAGCATGAGCATTTCAGACTTCTGTTAGATATAATAACATTGCACACTCTAAGTACTCCATGCATATAAAATGTATGTGTGTATAAATTGTGATCTAGAAGGCGAAAGTCTTAGGCTGGTGTTGGTGCAACTAGTTGCATGTTGCAAATTCCCTGCAACATTATTATTTCTCTGCAGTTTGACAGTTGCACAAAGCAGTTTACTCAACAGATTCAGTTAAATGGATGAGCATCTTTGAAAACCAGTATTTAAGTAGCCATTGTAGTTGTACTTGAATCCGGTACTAAAATCACTGCAACTTCATGTATAACTGACATCCTTTGGATCCCAAATGAATCTGAGCTCTGATCACGATGACAGCAGCTAAAGAAGAATAATCAATGGAACAAGCAGCTGTTTAAACAATTATTAGCATTAGCTGACTGGTTAAACACAAGCGTTAGCTTCAAAAAACTCTTGTTTGTTTGTTGTCTTGGCTCAGAAAACTGACAACTTGAAAAACTACCAGGCTTAATGTAAAGACAGTTGAAAGGATTTCTCATTGAACTGTCCAGTAAAGCACTTCCAGTAAGGCTACAGTTTTGATTGGCTGTTTCATGAAACGTGTTTAGTTGCAACTGTTTCGGCTCAGTTTCAAATGAGTTGCAGGACACTTCACATGAAATCGCATCAGTGTCATTAATGACCTAACTTTTTCATAACAGTCTGAATTTGATGGAAAGTTAATGTTGTGTGAAAGAAAAACAAAAACATCAACTTTGCATTTTTACTGCTTTTGTCATTTTATGACATTAAAACAAATAAGCATATAGTGCAGACTCAAGTGGATGTCCAATAAAATATAGTCTACAAAGATAGTGTTTAACAATTTAAATACATATAGTGCACGTTTAATGTAATAAAACTACTTAAAATCAGTATAACATTTAAATAGTACTACAAAATAAAAATGAACTGTAGACATCAACATAGAAAATATGTAGAATTAAACATGATTAGTTGTAAATACATTTATTAGCAGCTATTAAAGAATATGTTTGTGGGCGGGGCTTGGATAGGTATATTACATAAGAAAGACCTCTGGTAGTAAGAAAGATCTCTGGAAGTCCCTGGTCTATTTCCATGTATTTGTTGATCTTTTATAAAAAAAAGTTGTCAGAAAACTGACAACTTGAAAAAGGCTTAACGTAAAGACAGTCGAAAGGATTTCTCATTGAACTGTCCAGTAAAGCACTTCCAGTAAAGCTACAGTTTTGATTGGCTGTTTCATGAAACGTGTTTAGTTGCAACTGTTTCGGCTCAGTTTCAAATGAGTTGCAGGACACTTCACATGAAATCGCATCAGTGTCATTAATGACCTAACTTTAGTTTTATGTAGGTTTCAAGCTAATAAAGTAATATTTCTGTTCATTAATTTTTTCTTTGCCTCACACTGAGTCTTTACTATGCTATTATAAAACAAGGTCTCAGACCACAGTCAGTGTATTCTTAACCATTTCATGCAATAACTTTTGGTGAAGGAGCTTTTGGAGATGTGCGACAGGTTCCATTAACCATCACAGTTTTTCTAGAGTGGAGCATTTCACAGCAAATCACTCTGAATGACTTTGTTTACCTTTCAAAATCAGTTGAATTCTTCTTTAACTGTATTGATTACACTGCTTTAGTTAAACAAAGCTAGTCTTTCGGGGAACTCCTTGTGGTTATTCTTGGTTCACACCCTTCCATCAGCTGTTAGAACCTCATATTTCTCCATCCGCTGCTTCTGCTGACCATCCATGGAATCTCCCCACCGCATCAGCCCCCACCCTACTACCCCACTGCCCTACTGACCACTTGTATCTCTAGTGGCAGTATTAGTGGGTGAAGTGGCTTGAGTTTACCATTACATTTTATTAGAGCACATTTAAATCAACACATGGAACAATCATTTAATTAATATTGTAAATAAAAAACTAATTATATAACTCAGAACTTGGATTATTCATGTACATGCACCGTCACCACACATCAGCCTGCTTTGTCTCATAGTGGACTTGGCACATTAGCATCCCCAGTATTTGGTGTTATCATACTTTCAGTTCTTTTTTGATTCAGTGTTTTTGTTTATAGTTGCAATAAAAAGCCTGTAAACACTTTAATGATTAAACTTTATACAAGAACATACTACTAAACTCTTATTAATTACATTAACAAAATAGTGGATTTCAGCAATTGACCTATTGCCCCTGCTCACTGCTGGCCCATTAACAAACATGGTTGGGCTAATAAATGTTAACACTGTGTAGTTATATACGCAACTGATATACAGTCATATGCAAAAGTTTGAACACTTCCAGTAAAGAGTTTTGCTTTATGAAAGTAATTGGGGACAGTCTTCTCAGGAATTCAAGGTCTTTTGACCAATGAGGAACTGATTGGGGACGGCCTTGTGACCAGTCAGGGACAGCCTTCTTATCAATCTAAGACAGTGTTCTGACCAATCAGAGACAACCTTTTGACCAATCCGGTATAGCCTTTTGACCAATTACATACAGCCTTCTGACCAATCAAGGACAGCATTCTGACCAATGGGGCATGGCTTTCAGACAAATCGCACATGGCCTTCTGACCAATCCCGGACAACCTTCTGATCAATCAGGGTCAGCCTTCGGAACAGTCAGGGTCAGCCTTCTGACCAGTCATGGACAGCTATCTGACTACTTAGGGCCAGCTTTCTGACCAATCAGTGACATCCTGCTGACCAATCAGGAACAGGCTTCTGGCTTATCAGGTCCAGCTTTTTGAGCAATCAGGTATAGGCTTCTAATTACTTAGGGCCAGCTTTCTGACCAATCAGGGACGTCCTCCTAATCAATCAGGGACAGGGTTCTGGCTTATCAGGTCCAGCTTTTTGAGCGATCATGGATAGGCTTTTGATTACTTAGGGCCAGCTTTCTGACCAATCTGGGACATCCTCCTGACCAATCAGGCACAGCCTTCTGTCTAATCAGGGCAGCTTTCTGACCAATCAGGAACAGCTTTTAGTTAAATATAGTGAGGTATTTCTGACCATTAACAAGTTGTTTATCCACATGCACTCACTGAGCTTATTCACCTGACCTGGTATACATCCCCACCTCCCCTTCTCTCCTCCTCCCCTCCTCCCCCTGCAGTGTAGGTGGTATAGTGCAAGAGTTCCAGCATGGGGCCCATAGGGCCTGCAGTGCAGAAGTCCTTAGCTGTCACTGTATGTGAGTGTCAGCTGGGAGTGTGAACGGCCTACTGTCAACAGCTGTGGGGGGGACTGGGCCCACACACACTTATAGACTGTCTCACACTGTACCTGAACAGTAGCAGGTATCAAAGGGGAATTTCACTTATTAAATCTGTACAATTCCATGTTTAACATCTATGGAAAGTCATTCAGAGTGGTTTGGTGTGAAATGGTTGATGGTAGAAGCACATATTTCCTTACATTGTTGGTGATGGGAACCAGGGGTCACCATGTCTACCACACAATATAGGTGTTCTATTTATTATCCAAAACCAGCAGTGAATCTTCACGTGCCTACACGAGTCTTGTCTTTGGAGACTATTTGGTTTGTAACCCTACAGGTGTCCCTCCACCATTAATAACTTTCTTTAGGTGGGCTTTTAGCGATGGGTGCCTGTAAGAACGGAAGAAGAATGGAAGAATGGAAGAGGCATTAATGGATCTATTTTCTTCTATATTTCAGCCAATGAAAAGATTGAAGACATCAATGGCTGCCCTAAGAGCCGCTCTCAGATGGTGAGTTCTGCTGCTTTTCTTTTTTTTTCCCTTTTTACAGTCCCAGTGTGTTAACTTTATTACCTTTAGAACGGCTTGGCGGTACTTTGAGAGTGTTCGCTACCAGCTTGCTGGTTTTATCCTCCTAATAAAACACTAATACGTTAAAACCCATAAAATAGTTTCCTTTCTGACTACAGTGAGCTTGTGTAATACATGTGAAACCTTCTTTTTATTCTTTGCCTTTGTGCTCCTCTGGTTTGCCTTTTCTGAAACATCTGCTGGAACGCTACAGAACCGTTTTAGTGGACCAATTTAGGTTTGGAACAAAGCCAAACCTGCCCGGTCAGATTATTATAGACAGAAAAGAGGATCCTCTCTATTTTAGCCAAACCCAGAGCTAGCGGAGCGCTCTCTGAGAGGTTAAGTGTCAACGGTAATGTGAGAGCTAGCGGCTAACGGCTGTGGTTAGTCGGCTTGTCTGGATTACAGAGGTCAGTATAGTTCTGATTTGGGGGGATGTTCCTGTGATGAGGGGTTTCCTGCTTCATGGGGGAATCTAAAGCGCTGTGTGTTTGTATGTTTTGTTTGTATAGGTTTTTGTTGGCTCTCTGCTGGTGGGTTAAAGCTTTACAGATGGATGAGGGTTTTGTATGACAAAGGTCTGTGAAGGAACAGTTGAAAGAGATGTTTAGAAATCAACTGTAGAACCTCAGAACCCAGTCATCTAGTTCATTCCCAGCTACTGTTGTGAAATCCTGATTTAATCTAACGTAAAACAGACCTGTAGAATTTATAATAGCTACATTTAGAGCGAGTTATACAACCTAATGAGAAACTGTAACTCAGTTTATATCACAATACCTACATTTAGAGTTATACATTCAACCTAATGAGAAACTGTAGACTCAGTTTATATCACAATGCCTACATTTAGAGTTATACATTCAACCTAATGAGAAACTGTAGACTCAGTTTATATCACAATACCTACATTCAGAGTTATACATTCAACCTAATGAGAAACTGTAGACTCAGTTTATATCACAATACCTACATTCAGAGTTATACATTCAACCTAATGAGAAACTGTAGACTCAGTTTATATCACAATACCTACATTCAGAGTTATACATTCAACCTAATGAGAAACTGTAGACTCAGTTTATATCACAATACCTACATTCAGAGTTATACATTCAACCTAATGAGAAACTGTAGACTCAGTTTATATCACAATACCTACATTTAGAGTTATACATTCAACCTAATGAGAAACTGTAGACTCAGTTTATATCACCTTACCTACATGTGTATCTACAGTGTATTTATAACCATTTAATGTACTAACATTCTCTGACAAAGCGTCAATTGTGGCTTTTACAGTGAATGAATGAGGTGGGAGTTTCTAATAAAGTGGCCAGTTAGTGGAAGATTTTGGCTTGACTTGCCAAAGCTAGTGAGCAGAGCTGGTAGAGACACGTGTCACGTGATTCCTCCAGAGATATTGGCCATTCTTTCAGTAGTTATCTTTTATTTTGTCTACTGCCTCAAAGATCTTGATTGATCAGCTAGTGTTTACAAAATAAGCCGCTGTGCTGGAGAGGGTAAGTGAGTGGTCAGTAATTAGAGGGTCAGGACAATCAGGACATTGTTCGTCTCATCACTGTTGTGTGTGTGAGTTTACTGTTGGTGTCTTTAATATTGAAGTGGGTTGTTTGGGGTTATTAGAGCTTTTTCAGGAGCAAAAGCAATTTCAGCTAACGATCTGAACACACAATGCAGCTATTAGCATAACGGCTGTGTGTGCACCTGCTACCCGCACTGCTTCAGTGACTACACACACACACACACACACACACACACACACACACACACACACACACACACACACACACACACACACACACACTTCATATAGCAGACCCTGGCTATAAAACAAATTCTACATTTACATTTAACAACATTTGGCAGCGGCTTTTAAGGAGAATGAATTAAAAAGGAATTACACTGATTTCTACATATTTACATTGGCATTCAGTGTGTTTTGATGTGAAATGCCACTTTATTAGAAACAGTGACCTTATGAGCTGTAATAAGGCCATTGTATAGTTACTATGCCACTATGCCATTGTATAGTTAATTAACCCCTCTATTCAATACTAATCAGAACTTGACCACAGGCCTGTTTTTGTCTGGATTTTATTTGATTTGTTATTTATTCTCAGTTCTTGTCTACTTCTGTCAGTAGTTTGTTTACATACATTCATCTACACATTTACATGCACTCTGGGTCTACAAAAGTCTGGAAACTGTATCATTTTTAAACTCTCAACCACTTTTAAACTCACAGAAGAGGAAGGACGAAGTGTAAACTTTACATTTTTCTAATCATGAAGTCATGTTACTGGCGATATGAAATCTAGAAAATTAGGGCTATCCAAAGTTCTGTGTCTGGTCAAGCATGTAGTTGGATTTTAGCATCACTCAGAAGGTGCTTTGTTGGCATTTTGCTGGTGCTGTTTCCTTCGCTAATGAACGTTTCTTTTTAAATAAGAAGTTCAAAGCTCAGAAGCAGAGCTTCGAATACCCCGACGACCAGAAACACCATCAGAACTACTTTTTATGCAGCTTCTGGCTCTCCCCTTATCTGTAAAATGGAGTATATCCAGTGTGTGTATCTATTGTTTAGTTGCAGTACATAAAGAGAAGTGATAAATCCATCATTGCTGCTACTTTAGGAATTCTCCTATTATTTCTCTTATCTTCTACCCAGGTTTAAAAAAGAAGCATATCAGACTCGATGTTGAGGTCCAACAAATGCCATGTGTTTTTTTCCTGAAATAGAACCTACTTGGTGGCTAATAGACCTTAATAAGGTATATATATACTTGATATAAACTTGATTGTTACTTCAGCAGGTGACCTACACTGTATACCAACAAGGTGCAGAGATGAGACTAGTTACATTTATTTTAGTACATGTACTTAAGATAAGAGCACTCCTGATTGTTTTCCAATCACTATACTTATATACTACTGGCTTATATTATTGAGTCTACTTTTTACTTACTCAGCTGCTCATATTTAGTTACTAAATCTGTGTTTCAGTTCATTCTATTTTAATAGTGACAACATCTGTGGTGACTGGTCACGCCTATTGACTTTGCAGCATTAGCGTTGTATGCTGGGTGTACCTAAAACACCCAGAAAGAAAAGAATAGAGCAATACGGTCCTCATTTCCTGTGCTGATAGATGTTAAAGTTCCATTGCGGTTCTAGGTTATGCAGTAGTGTCAGTATTTTTTCATTATGATACTTTGGTACACCTACTAAAGTAGTTTTTTGGTACTCCAAGTTGTTTGCGGTCATCATAATGCCCAAGTATCAGCACTTTTACACTGCCCACTTCCGCCATGGAGCGAGCTGATAAAGTGGACATAGAGATTATATGTCCTCCCCACATTGCAGTCCTCTCGTCATCCTTTGTTCTCTTGTTCATTTTTCACTGACTCATCTGTCTGATCGCTGACCGCACAGCCTCGCAGGCTTTCACTTTTCTGCCCACCAACGGGTCAGTGGCTGTGGTTCTATCCCATACTGTGTCTGATCGTCCTCATGTTTAAAACGATACGTTTTGTGGAGAAATAAAGCCCACCTCAGCCACCAAACATGGTGTGTTAGGGTGGGGTAAGAAGTTGCTTTATTTCGTTGGTCAAGATAAAACTGTGTAAATTCTTGTTGAACCATCACTTTATGCACCCACCCACGCTGATAAACCCCCAGCCCCCCCTCACACCACCCTGTCTGCCTGTGTGGCAGGGCTGTTGACACAGGAGTGTTAAAAAACAGGATTGCTCTTCTATTCTTTGTGTGTGGTCATGTGTGTGTTAGTGTGTGTGTGTGGATGCGACACCACAACAGTACATGGTTGGAAAGTGTATTAGAATAACTCTGATAGTGTATGTGGGTGACTGTGATGCATCATAGTTCCGTCAACAAGCCCTCTGTCTTAGGGGATGTAATTAAAAGGAAAACAGTAAGGGCACTAAAACGGAGCCCTGTGGAACACCATATTGCATACAGCAGTCATACTGTTTCTGTCCAAAGAAATATCTTCAGAAAAGTAACTTAAGAGGGAAAAGTTTATGTAAAGAGATTTAATGTAAAGAGAGTAAATGTAAAGATTTGGTACTGAGCTTTTTTAATTGGTCGATTCGTCATGAAATGGCAAATCGTTTGAGATGAGAGGAGAGTGGTGTACATTTGCTTTTATCTTAAACTGCAGAAGCTACATTTCATGTGGTTTTCGCTAGTGAGTGGAAGGATCATCTTATCTTGTTTTGGGTTTAACCTGCTCCACTGTAAATGCAGCCCAAACAGCAGCAAGGATAAGCATCTTCCTGAGTGAAGCTGGAATCCTCGTGAAAGAAGATTGCCATCTCTATCCTGTGAAGAATGCAAGCTGTATCAGTGTCCTACTTCCAGGGCAAGCGCTCAAAGATACAACTGTACGTGAGTGGGTGGTTTGGGGTGGTTGAGAAGGTTAGTAGGGCGTAGAGAGGGCGGGGCTCACTGGGTTTTGTCTGCGTGTATATGTTTTGGAATAAAGAAGTGAGGGAGAGACGTACAGGCTAACATATATGATGCTGTATCATGAATGTGATGGTACAGTGAACTGCAGAGAATCAGCAGCAGTGTTGGGGTGGTCTACAAAGATATCTATCTATATATCTGTATCTTAATATCTAGTATTAACTAGAAAAGTGGTGCTGCCAGTAGAAGCTGAGCTTGCTGAGAAATCTTAGAAACAAATGTTGCAATTGACCACAAAATGTGTCTCCCATTACATAATGAAAACCAAAACTATCAAAGCTTTTATATGGAATGAGTCAACAAAAAAAAAATTAATGTTGGTTCAAATAATGCAGGCTGATTTTTAACCATGTGATCTAGAGACATTCTAATTTCTGCTTCAATGCTATGGTAGTGAAATCTGATAAGCTGATGAGGATGTAAAATCTGATTGGCTCTTATGGCTCTTATGGCTCTTAAATCTAATTGGCTGATTTTGTTTTAAGGCTTGACTGGCTGATGTGATTTTAACATCTTATTGACAGCTACAGTTCTAATATGTGATTGGCTGTTATGGTAGTATAATCTGATTAAGTTATGCCATTAAAATCTGATGTGGGTTTGAAATCTGAAACTAGTGGTTTTACAGTCTGATTGTTCTGATACTTGAATGGCTGATGTGGTTGGTCGATCTACATTGTACCTAATTACATCGAGTAATTGTGGCTGAATCACGAAAATTATATATATATATATATATATATATATATATATATATATATATATATATATATATATATATATATATATATATATAATCACAATATGTACCAGTAATACTGCAGTGTGCTGTGGCTGAGGTATAAGCTACATGGCCTGCAGGTTTTTATTTAGATGGGATATTTTTACCCTGGGCGGTGGGGTGGGGTATTTTAAAGGGACAGTGGTATTTAGAAGAGGCCCTGTTCCAGATTCCTGCCCCATAATTCCGCACTGTGACCCCCATCGAGTACAGCTGTCACACAGCAGCAGCTGGGCAATGTTTGTGCAAGATCAGTGACACAGCAGATCAGACACAAATGAGCTTTCAGCCGGTGTCGGATCTATTACATCCACTGCATGTCAGATCTATTACATTTCTAGATAAATATCAGTGAACATGCAGGTATTCCAGTCAGTGTATTTAAAGGGAAATTGATTTAATTTAACAGGTTAAAGAGCTGTTTGGAAAGCTTGGTGTCCCATTTCGAACCGTTGATGTGCAGACTACAGATGAATCAAAGTTTGTGTGTCCTGATATTGCTCATTGTTTACTCTGTAAAACCAGCTCTTGGTTCTCTGATCTAAATACTGATGATGTCATGCAGCTCTAGCTGGGTTTGTACTCCTAAGGCGTGTTCCAGCAATGAAACGTTTTTTAATTTCGGAACGTCTTTGAGTTCAGTTTCAGCGTCATTTGAAATGCGTCCTGTAGTAAGTGCGATTGTGCAGGTCAGCAATGGCTCTGAATCCAGCAATGGCTCTGAAATTTAAAAAAAAAAAAAAAAAAAAAAAAAAAAAAAAAAAAAAAAAAATATATATATATATATATATATATATATATATATATATATATATATATATATATATATATACATATATATATATATATACACTACTGCTCAAAAGTTTGGGATCACAGTCAAATGTTCTTGTTTTCAATGGAGTGGTCTTCCTTCTTTAACACAACAATGGACTATAAAGAAAGAAAGTTATTTCTTTCTGGTCATTTTAAGTTGGTCAGCAAGCCATCAACTGCTGATGCTTCAGATACTAAACTAACCTAGAATGTTGTTCTCCCTTTTATACTCACTTATTAGTAGAATGTTTTTCAGCTGTGCATCACAATTGAGCAAGAGTGTCCTTACAACCAATTAGCCCAATAACATCCTTAACTTGGATTGGCGGCCGTACCAGGAGATTTAGAGAGAGGACTGAGAATTGCTAATAATAGAATATATGCAAAATAAGCCTCTATACAAAAATAGACTTTAATATAAACATTTTTATTCTTTAAAAATCATCTGATACACTTACATTAATTGTGAAATGAACAATATTGTTTTTGAATTGCATGAAAATTGCATGAATTGAAATTCTAATGTGATCCCAAACTTTTGAGCGGTAGTATATATATATATATATGTGTGTGTGTGTGTGTGTGTGATTGTGTATTATTGCTACAAAGTATCCACACGTTCTGTTGATACACACAATAATGTATTAATAATACGAAAAGTGATTCCACACTTTTGGAGGATGCATGTCTGACTTTTCAGCCAAATACAATCCTTCTTTACCTGCTCAGTCAGTGTTGTCATCTGCACAGCATCTCCTAGCAACAGGGCAGACGAAACGGCCTTAATGTTTGAGAGGGTTTGCATGCTGCTTTGACTGAACAATCCGAGTAACTTATCACTCCACACACACACACACACACACTTACACACACATGTGGCAGCACAGGGCTACAAGCTGTTTGGTGTTGGTTGTTGCCCTTTATTTGTTTCAGGTAATCTGAATTCTTTCATTTTTGTAATTTGAATACAATTCAAATGCTTTTAACAGCCTTTCCTCTCTCCACAGATTGAGAATATTGATACCTGTCTGGCGTTTCTGGCAGCTAAAGGTGTAAACATACAGGGACTGTCTGCTGAAGGTAGGTGAACAGATCTCAACCGCATGTGCCCTACTTTCTGTTTCACACAATGTTTATTGCAGGTAAATGTTACAAAGTGTTCATGAAAACAGATCTTGTTAGTTAACAGAATATGCTGAGGTTGTCTTACTTTGTATTTTGGTTTAACTGGCATTTTTGGGACAACTGCTTTACCCTCTGTACTGATTAAACAATACGATTAGTGCTATAACTATATTGCTATATTGAGTATAAAGTGATGGACCAGCATTCTCTGGAGAAGAAGAACCTCTTCTTAAGTTAAAGTGATGGAGCTTTACTGAATATCTTTGGGATGAGATGGAACGATAAAACTCCTTTGAATTTCTTTGGAATAAGCTTGACTGATTAAGCGTCATTGAATGCTCTTGGCATGACTTGGAGTGATGGAACGCCATTGACCTCTATTGAGAGGATCCAGACTAATTAAGCTTAATTAAAGATCATAACTAAAGTTATGGACCTCCACTGAAGACCTTTGAGATTAGTTGCAGTGATGTAGCTCCATTGAATTTCTATTTAGAATGAGCTTGACTGATGAAGCTTCGCTGAAGATTAAGTTAAATTGATAAAGCTCCATTGAAAACTTTGGAAGGAGTTGGAGCTCCATTGCACACCTTTGAGATGACCTTGAGTGATGAAGCTCCAATGAAGATATTTGGGATGAACTGGAATGATAGAGTGACGGAGCTCTATTGAAGCTCTTTGGAATGACCTGGAAAGCGAGCTAGAGTAATGAAGCTCTATTGAAGATCTTTGGGATGACCTGGAATGATAGTTAGAGTAATGAAGCTCTATTGAAGATCTTTGGGATGACCTGGAATGAGAGTTAGAGTGACGAAGCTCTATTGAAGATCTTTGGGATGACCTGGAATGAGAGTTAGAGTGACGAAGCTCTATTGAAGATCTTTGGGATGACCTGGTAGGATAGTTAGAGAGACGAAGCTCTATTGAAGGTCTTTGGGATCACCTGGAATGAGAGTTAGAGTAATGAAGCTCTATTGAAGATCTTTGGGATGACCTGGAATGATAGTTAGAGTAATGAAGCTCTATTGAAGATCTTTGGGATGACCTGGAATGATAGTTAGAGTAATGAAGCTCTATTGAAGATCTTTGGGATGACCTGGAATGAGAGTTAGAGTGACGAAGCTCTATTGAAGATCTTTGGGATGACCTGGAATGAGAGTTAGAGTGACGAAGCTCTATTGAAGATCTTTGGGATGACCTGGTAGGATAGTTAGAGAGACGAAGCTCTATTGAAGGTCTTTGGGATCACCTGGAATGAGAGTTAGAGTGACGAAGCTCTATTGAAGATTATTGGGATGACTTGGAATGAGAGTTAGAGTGACGAAGCTCTATTGAAGATCTTTGGGATGACCTGGTATGATAGTTAGAGAGACAAAGCTCTATTGAAGATCTTTGGGATCACCTGGAATGACAGTTAGAGTAACGAAGCAACGAGACGAAGCTCTATTGAAGATCTTTGAAATAAGCTGGAACTACTGTAATGTGAATAGGGGGATACATAGTATGTTGGTGACTGTTTTTTGGTGACCTCACAAATACTAAATTCAGAACATGCTATGTATGAGTGAACTGTACTTTTAATTACAATAGCAAGGGAAGTTTAGTTTTCCTTGATATAGTCCCTTTAACATCCTCTCTCTTTCTCTCTCGGCAGAGATCAGAAATGGTAATCTGAAGGCGATTTTGGGGCTTTTCTTCAGTTTATCGCGCTACAAACAGCAGCAGCAGCAGCAGCGACAGCAGCCTGCAACACACACACACCACACACAACCGCACAGTGCTCAGAGCAGCACAAACTCCGCCCCCCCGCATGGGACACACACACACCGAGCGCAGGCAGAGATGCAGTCCAGGTAACTCCCAACTTTATAACACTTTAACTAAGCTGAACTGAACTGGGTGAATGATCTTTAATCTTTTAGCCTCTCTATGTATGAATGTGCTTTCTCTGTTTGTCTCCAGTTGCAGTCAAATGCTTGGACTCGCCTACTTTTTAACAACTTCTCTTCATTTTTGGCACATTTCATATGTAGCACATCATAGAAATATAATAAAGATTTAAAAATGGCATAATTAAAACGTTAAGAAGCAGATTAAGTCATTCAGAGTGTGAAATGCTTCTAGTTATAAGTTAAAGTTGTTTACAGTGGTGGTGATAGGAACCAGATGTCCACCTCTAACAGCTCGCCTGTACAGTAATCAGAGTCTCTACAATAAACCATCTCTACAATAAACCATTTCACCATAAATCACTGTAATTGACTGTTTACACCTCAGCCACTGAATTAGGGGAGAATTTTAAAAAGAAAGAATTCCACTTCAAGAAGGTGTGTCCAAACAGTAGACTGGAGCTTTGCTGTTGCACCTGTTTCCTCCTGGAAATCGAGTCTGCTGTAGACCACTACCTCATTAGTGTTCATACATTCTGATTTCTCTCTCTCTTTCTCTTTTCAACTGTTTCTCTCCCTTCTTCCAATCTAGGGGTGCCTCTGAGAGCAAACTTCTCAAGTTTTCCATTGGCCAGAAAAAGTCGTCTAGGTTAGCTTTCTCTCTCTCTCTCTCTCTCTCTCTCTCTCTCTCTCTCCTTCTCTCTCTCTTCCTTCTTTTGCTTGCTTCCCTGCTTTCCTCTTTTTCAGCCTGACCCTTCCTCAACCCCCACTGCATGCCTTGTTAAAGGGCAATTCCTCCAGCAATTTAAAATCCTTGATTGTCCTGAATGCATACAGCTTTGCTAGCAGCGATCTTCAGAAAGCACAACCAAAGCTAGGTTCTATGCATCAGCCGTAGACAGTCAAGGAGACTATGCAAATGTTTGTTTTGAATGGAATTCCCTATGAAAGCGATAGTTTCACTCTGTTCTCCTCTTACAAACGTAGTCAAACAACCAAGACTTGCTTCTTTAGTTTAAACACCCTATGCCTGACCAATTAGCATGCTGCTAACTGCATGCTTACATCATCACACACTATGATTTTACTTAATTATGTGGTTTCTGACACTTTCTGACATGATGCTAATTGGTGGAGGTTAAGCTTCTATCGCTTAGCTACATTAGACTTATACCTCCAGTGCTTAAACTACAGAAGCAAACATGGTTGGCTGATTGATTACTTTTGGGGGGAATTTTATTTTATCTTTGTGTTTGGTCCTCGATATCAGTCACTTGCTGAGCTGCAGAGATGTTTGATTAACCTTTGTGTTTGTTTGATTTCCTGCTTCAGTGTGATATTAATTATTAAGTGTGTGCTGGATGCTTTGATTTGGTTTCATTTTTCAGTATTTTTATTTTCACTTTCTGTGTCCAGAGTGCTGAATACCCAATCAATGACTTCTGGTTCTTTAACAGATTACGTCAATATAAAGCGCTAATGTTGCTAACAGTAAATAAGAGCATATAGCTGTCATTTAGCATTTAGCATTGATGTCATGCTAATTGGTGGCTAGCTTGTATTCATAGTCTTGTTAGCATGTTTGGTCAGGTTGTTCTCCTAAGTATGTTATTTTTATGTCAGTATATATATATATATATAGACCCATTCCAGAAAATTAGAATATCATGGAAAAGTTGATCCTCTTTAGCTATTAACTTTTGTGGCTTACACATCGTATGGAGGGTATCCATGATGGTCTTCTGGCCAGTTATGTCTGCAGTCTTCCCCATATTAAACCAAACTGAGACAATTGAACCAAACTGAAGCAATTGAATGACACCTGGGGAAATCTGTGCAGGTGCTTTGAGTTTAGTAGATGATTAGTTTTCTTTACAGTGTTCTAATATTATGTAAAAATAAACAAATAAATACTTGAAATCGTTTAAATTGTGGGCCCTGAATTTATAATCTATGAAAGTTTAACTTTTTGAATGGAATTATGGAAAGTAATCAACTTTTCCATGATATTTAAATTTTCTGGAATGTGTCTGTATATATATATATATATATATATATATATATATATATATATATATATATATATATATATATGACCTAAACTTTAGTTAATTCTTTAGTTAATTCTGTTTTGCTTTTTCTACTGTGTTTAAATACAACAAGACTTGTTTTCAGTTAAATTCAGTGTTGTTGTGCCCTCTATTGTTGATCAGATGTAATTGCAGGTATGTATTCTTTCAGGTTTCTTAGGCTTAGAAGGAATATTAAAGGGGAAATGCTGCATTTATACAATTTCTGCAAAACCCAGTGGTTCAGATGTAAACAATGTCATTCAGAATGATTTGGTGTGAAATGGTTGATTGTAGAGATCAAGATTTCACCATGTCTACAACACAAATCTAGACATTTTATTTACTATTCAAACACATCAGTGAACCCATACATGTCTGATGAGTTTTATATATAATGTTGATGATGGAAAAGTAAAATAAAAAAAGAAATAAATCTTTGGGGACTCATAACACCCTGAAGGCACCCTCTGGGGAACGTTTAGAGATGGATATCTGGTTCCTTTCTCCACCACTGTGAGCATTTTACACCAAAGCGCCAAAGAATGACTTTGTCTACATCAAAATTGTTTACTAGAGAGATTTTAAAAAATGAATGGCTGAATTCCACTTTAAGTTAAACAGATTAAGTTGGTTTACTAGTATCTTTAGATAAATAGTAGGTTTACAAATGCATCTGAATGAAGTCCTGAAATAAAACGTCACTGCTATTCAGCCTAAAACTATTCAGTCTGAAAGGAGGTCATGGCTGTAGGTTTGCTCATTACAGTAATGATGTTGACTTATGAACGGCGTCCGGCGTCACTGAACATTTCTGACGTGTGCTGAAGGAGATTACTCTGTTTAAGGTCACTGAGAAGCTGTCAGTATGGGACAGTGTGTAAATATTACAGGCGGTTACGCTGATAGCTGATTCGGAGATGAAAGATGAGTAAACGTGTGTAAAGCTACGTGTCACTCTGGAGTTCATCTCTGGAGAAAATAAAATGTTTATTTCCTCTAAGCTTCACTTACAATAATACACAGCCTGTGTGTGGAGACGTGCCATCTGCTTCTTCAGCAGTGCTCTCTCAAACACGTGTAAACTATAAGTAGCGCTCCAGCTTTGCTCTGGACTCGGTGCTGTTTGTGATTTTCAGCCAGGTCTTGTTTTGAAGTTGTGTTTTCACAGCTGTGTGAGAGTGCGCTGCGTTTGCTGCTCACTAAATCAGCCAAGAAAATTTAATTTCGCCAATTTGAAGCATACACACACAAACATTTTGCTCTCTTTCTCTCTGTCTCAGACTCCCTGGCCCTACAGCCCGCGTGTGTGTTGTGGGCAGCGAGGGGTCTCCCCGGGGGTCCGTCAGTTCAGCAGGAAACCGCCGGAGTCAGGCCTTCAGCACTGAGAAGAACAGCAAAACTGCAGCTCCTCAGCCCAAAGGTCAGAGAGTGGGCTAATATTAGCACTACTGTCTGTCTATCTGTCTATCTGTCTGTCTATCTATCTATCTATCTATCTATCTATTTATCTATCTATCAGCCTGTTTATTTGTCTCTTTCAGATTGTCAGTCAATCAATCTGTTTTTCTATCTATCTATCTATCTATCTATCTATCTATCTATCTATCTATCAGCCTGTTTATTTGTCTCTTTCAGATTGTCTGTCAATCAATCTGTTTTTCTATCTATCTATCTATCTATCTATCTATCTATCTATCTATCTATCTATCTATCTATCTATCTATCTATCAGCCTGTTTATTTGTTTCTTTCAGATTGTCTGTCAATCTGTCTGTATATCTAAATCTCTGTGTGTCAATCAATCTGTTTTTCTATCTATCTATCTATCTATCTATCTATCTATCTATCTATCTATCTATCTATCTATCTATCTGTCTGTCTGTCTGTCTGTCTGTCTGTCTGTCTGTCTGTCTGTCTATGTTTGTCTCTCTATCTGTCTGTCTATCTTTCTGTCTGCTTGTCTATCTATCTATCTATCTATCTATCTATCTATCTATCTATCTATCTATCTATCTATCTATCTATCTATCTATCTATCTATCTATCTATCTATCTATCTATCAGCCTGTTTATTTGTCTCTTTCAGATTGTCTGTCAATCTGTCTGTATATCTAAATCTCTGTCTGTCAATCAATCTGTTTTTCTATCTATCTATCTATCTATCTATCTATCTATCTATCTATCTGTCTGTCTGTCTGTCTGTCTGTCTGTCTGTCTGTCTATCTGTCTGTCTGTCTGTCTGTCTGTCTGTCTGTCTGTCTGTCTATCTATCTATCTATCTTTCTGTCTATCTATCTATCTATCTATCTATCTATCTATCTATCTATCTATCTATCTATCTATCTATCTATCTATCTATCTATCTATTTCTCTGTCTGTCAATCTGACTGTCAGTCTAACTGTATATTTGTCAATCTGTGTGTGTGTGTGTGTGTGTGTGTGTGTGTCTGTTAGGGTTAGGGTTGACTGAATTTTGGGGGGGGGGGGGGGGGGGGGGGGCCTTTGCCTTTCTAATACAGCGTGAGCCCTGAATTCATGTGAAAGTGTACTTCAGTACTTCAGCAGTTTTTCGTATTGAGGTGTTTTGTATACAGAACAGTGTTGGAAACCATATAGTCAAGATTACTGAATAAGCCCACTTGGTTTGAGGCAGGTGTGTTGATTTAGGTATACGTTTCCATAGTAGCTACATTGTCCTTGCAGGTCTGCTGTTAAAAGTGTATCAGTAAATCAGTAAGCTTCACGTACTAAACGTCTCCTGACTGATTGAACTGATCATTTTAATGAGGAGAGCTTGCATTGGGCTAAATAAAGCAACAGGAGGAACATGTGGAGCTTCAGTGGATCTGCTTTGTGAGCTGCCACTGCATCAGAAGAGCAACCTCAGGAAAGAGGCCACACAAGCGCTTTCAGAGAAGCGGATAGTCTTCTAAGATTCATTTCTTAAAGACTATTTTCCTGTAGAATTATTAAAGCATTGTAACCAAGCTCTAACTACATCATGGAAAGTTTTGTATTTCATAATGCACTGAACCTTTTCCTGAAATATAATTTCCTTTTAAATTAATCACGGTGAAATGTTATGCAGTCTAATAATAATAATAATTTCCTATGAATTTGTAACTGAACTGTTATTGTTATTGATTTAAAAATCATTTCCTAAAGAATTATTTGCAGAATATTTTTTGTAAATAATATTTTTTAAAGAATCATAATTTAAACATGAAATTTCATGATGCATCAAACTGTTTCCTAATAAAACATGAAGTAAAGTATTGTTTTCTAAAGAATCAGAATCAAATTGAGTCGTAGGGAAATATGAGATGGTACGATGTTTCTTTGTGGGACCGTCCTGTTTAATTTGAGCTGGTATTTCTGTACAACTCAGCTCAGCTCTGCTGGACATGAGGTCACTGAGGTCACTCAGGTCACTGTGTGTGTGTGAGAACAGAGAACTGATAGTTTCTGCAGTAAATGAGCTCCAATTAGTGTTTAACTGGCACTCAGTGCAGATGGAGAGAGAGAGAGAGAGAGAGAGGGGGAGAGAGGAAAGAGCAGGAGAGATGGAGGAACAGAAAGAGAGAGAGGAAAGAAAGTGAGAGAGGGAGAATAAAGAAATATGGGTAAAAATGATGTACTCACAAAATTATTAACTAATAACTAATAACTCATGACATACTTTTACATAACATGTTACATTTGACTAATAAAGACCCCACTGGTGTAGAACGCAGTGTCAACTTTGCTGGCCAATAAGAATCCCTCCAGCAGTTCAGTGATGGAGTACACTACAAATGTTGGAGGGCTGTCAATCATACAAGGTCATTATAATACTAGGCCACACCCACACAGCCCCCCAGCTCTCTGATTTGCGCCGTTCTTATTTCCTTCCAGACTTTTCAGGCCTTTCTCTTGTCAGACTCTTCACTCTGTGTTAGCGTTTCTGTTTCTGAGCGTGACAGAGAGAGAAATGAGGGACAGAGAGAGAAATGAGGGAGCTGGAAGAGTTTTCTGTGCTCACACTGTTTCCTGCAGTAGCAGATGTCGTTATCTCATCAGATCTAATCATGATATCATCCTGACTAATGAGCTCCAAAATACAGGCATACATGTTTCTGTTTCTTATTTTCAGTCCATGTGACTATTTATACTGAAGCGAAGAAGAAACAGAAGGAAAAAAAAGACTAGAGCAACATTAAAGCCCCAGACTTTTAGCTTAGCTTAGTTTCAGTAAAGTTTTAGCAGTAGAGCTACAAGGCTAATGTAGCTAATAAGTAAAGAAAGGTTATACCCCAACAATTAGCATACCAAAAAGTGATTACATATTCCCCTCAAACTGAGTGGTTTCAGGCACTCAGCATGTCTTAGCTGACTATATGTGGGTTGTGGGGTGAAGAGGGGGGGTGCTTTAACTCTTGCTGGTGGTTCTTGTGGAGTAATGATCTGAATTATCTTTCCTTCACTAATAGGATAATGATGGTGGTCATTTAGCTTTTCAGTATTAATGACTTAAATATGGGCTTGGTTGGACCAGCCTGGTCCCAGGGGGGTGGGGGTTAGCAGTAGGGGGCTTGGGGTGCGGTGCAGTGTTTCCCTTTAACCCTTAGACAGGGGCTAATACTCCTACATGATCTCCAGACATCCTCATCCTGAGCATAATTACTAGCTGTGCTATTTAAAAGTAATTACAGAATGAATTATTTATTTGAATTAATTAATTACTTTATGGAAAGTTTGAGTCTGCACTTCTGACTTTTACTGAAATATTCTTCAAATCAAACCTCTAATAAAATATTCTTTTCTACTTTCTAATGTGATCTGGATTGAAAGTTTACAGTTAGCCTTCAGGCAGGTTCTCAACTCTCAGTTTCTTGAATTATGAGTCAGAAATAATTGCTATAGAAATAATATTGCATGGATACGGACACAATATCAGTATTGGTACTGGTACTAACATACCAATACATGTGACTGACACTACAAAGCAGTTTCTGAAGCAAACATTCACTGATGCATGCGTCCGTGCCAGTAGACAGAACTTAGCAGTGTACTGGTGGAGTGGAAGTACAAGCAGCAGTAAAAATGCTCATGGCTAAATCTGTAATAGCTGTATTTTGTGGGAAACAGGAGCCACTTATCTGAATGACTGAGCCAGATTTCTTTTAGTAATCACTCGTCTGCTGCTGTGTAGCACTTACAGTCTATGTGAATGTTAGTCCTGATTGTTACTGAGGAGCGGAAGGAACCACCAGGCTTTCATGATTATAGACTTTAGCTTTAATTTATCGAGTGTGTCCACTAGTCCGGTATGCAGTGCCTCCGTCTGTCAGCTGTATCACTCAGCAGTGGGGTCTCGCGACTCGTTGCTTCAGTCAGGCCAATAAAAACTATACACTGCTCTCTTCTGTTTTAACAATTTTGCACAATAAAGACAATTTACATTTAACTAAGTTGTTAAACATGATTCCTATTGCTAATTATATCATAACAAATGCTAAATATATACAGTAAATTAACAAAGACAGGTTACCTTACCTTACAGGTAAATTGCATGCAGTCACAGTAGGTTTTATTTCTGACTTATAACCAAAATTAATAAAGAAGTGCTGGCATTACTGCTGAAATAGTATACAATCAATCTCTTCCCTTCTCTTCTCTTCTTTTCTCTTCTCTTCTTTTCTCTTTTCTTCTCTTCTCTTCTCTTCTCTTTTCTTCTCTTCTTTTCTCTTCTCTTCTCTTCTCTTTTAGTCTCTTTTCCTCTATTCTCTTTCCTTCTCTCTCTTTCTCTGTCTCTCTTAACTCCACCGATTGGAAGTCATTAGTGGTCTGACCCATTTCTTTCTGCTGCCGTGGCTAATTGGGCCTTAATCACTTCCTAATTGTTGCTTTGTTTTTGTGCCGCTCGCTGATGCTAAACGGGAGGAAGTGGGACACTCTTCTATTCTCTATCAGAAAAACACAGAGTAGATCTTCAGAAACAGAGAGAACACGCTCACAAATTCAAACATAGATTAGGACAAGACTGTTTTATTATATTACATTGTGGGAATTCGGTTAGGATAACAAATAATCCCATTAGACTTTGAATTTGAAGCATGTTGATTCAAATAAAGCTCAGTGTAAGAATGTAACTGAAATAATACAAAATGCACACATAGACAAGTTATTGCTGGCTCTTCTTTTATTATATTACATTTTGCCATGTTTCTGTGTTGTGGCCTTCAATTAAAGTGTTTCATGGGTTCTTTAGTAAAGGAAATGAAAATTTATATAACCATTAACACTCAAAGAACCCTCTAAAAGCATTCCACTGTTTTTCAAACTCAAAGTCATTTTCAGTTCTATACAGAGCTCCTTTTTCTTAAGATTGTCGCTAAAATATCTAAATAAATGTTGAATTAAAATTTTAAATTTGCGCATTAATCTTTAATTTACACATTGAGTTTGTGATAGTTTGCAAGTAATCAGTAATAGCTGCTTAAAAAAAAGTCCTATGAACTCTATAAGCCTAAAGTTTAAGGGTTTTACTAATTTACATTTAAATACATTACAAAAAGCTTAAGGCTTGAGGAGGGAAACATTTCATTTACATTACCTTACAAAAGAATCATTTACATTACATTGAGTCAAATACTAAACAAATGAGTTTGGGTGCATTCATTTGTAAGTCAGGACCTCCTAAGAAGAGAGAGAGAGAGACAGAGAGAGAGAGGAGGGGAGTGGGGGGAGGTCTAGAGGAGTTTTTTCTGAAAGTAGCATCAGTGAGTGGGTTACTCAGCCTTTACTGGACACTCTCTCCACTGCTGGACTTTTCTATCTGGATATTTAACACATCTTATTGAGCTTGTAAATGGGCAAGTTTCTCTTTCATATGTGAGATCTTTCAGGACTGTCGAACTGTGTGTTGCCTCTTTTAGGGGTAAGTAATACGAAAAGTTTTTAAGTAATATAAGATTTATTTTTACAATTAATTTTAGATTGTGATATGCAGTGCCTCAGGGCTCAATGCTGGGCCCATTCTGTTTTTGATAATTATGTTTGACTGTGTTATAATTGCAGGCTTTATTTTGTTATTGCTCAGTCTGTTTCACAGCAAATGGCAAAAATCATCAACCCTGGTAGTGAGAGTGCACCGACAGGATTTTGGCAGCAGATTTTGAACATTATAGTGGCTCTCTGTGTTAATGTAAACAGTTTAGAATGGTGCTCGGTCTGGACGTAGGGGAATAATGACTCGGGATCAGCGGGCCTTATATGGCTGGACAGATTGTTGTCTTCGGCAGAACTGCTCCATCTCATTCTTTCTTTCGTTTTCTTTGTAATTTAATTTCCCTCCTCTATCTTATTTTACAGTAAGCTATTACAAAATGGCAAAAGGAAAAACACACTCATTTATTTTAAAGACATCCTGAAAAGCTTGGTGCCCCCACAGTGTTGAAGGACATTAGTCTCACTGTTCCTCATTTCTCACTTCTCTTTTCATCTCTCTTCTCCAGAATCATCAGAAGGCATATCCTCCCACCCTCCAGGCATGACTGAGCATGCACAGTCATCCCTGGCAACCGTCAGCACCTCCATCCTTACCAGCACTGTGGCATCTTCCTCCTCCTCCTCCTCATCCTCTTCTGGGTCTGCCATCCCTCAGCCCAACTCAAGCAGCAAACCCTGGAGGAGCAAATCCACGAGCACCAAGCACACATCTACCTCCACTGTCCTTTCGGCTAAGCAGGAAGCTCCGACCAAGCAGCCGGCGCCTGTGGAACCTCCTGCGAAAGCTCTGCCGCAGAAGTCCATGCTGGAGAAGCTGAAGCTCTTCAACAGTAAAGGAGGCTCCAAGTCCTCTGCGCAGCCAGAGGGCGCGGTGGTGTCTCCAGCTGTGGGGAAAGACCCAGCCCCAGTGGTGCTGGAGAGAGTGGAAGCTAGCGCAAACACAGAGCCTCTAGAGGAGGCCGAGGGCAACGCTAGGCCTGGTAACGGCTTGACTAGCAGCAGCCCGAAAATCGCCCTGAAGGGCATCGCACAGCGGACTTTTAGCAGAGCGCTAACGGCTAAGAAGGGCTCGACGAAAAGTGTGGAGAAAGAGAAGGAGAAGGAGCGAGCGAAGGAGAAGGAGAAAGAAAAGGAGCGTGGGAAAGAAGGGCCCAAGCACCAAGTGGCCACCTCTGAAAAGACGGAGTTAAAAGAGGAGGACGGGACTGGGGCGTCAGAGGTCGCAGAGGCGGAGCCTAAAAGAACCTCTAAAATTGCTAGCCTTATTCCAAAAGGGGGCAAAGTCAATGCCAAGAAAGATAACTCCGCCCCTGCGCACAGCGGCATCCCAAAACCCGGTAGTAAAAGTACCGCGGGCGGAAAAAGCTCAGCAGCACCCCTCAGTGGCAAAGACAATGAGCGGCCACGTAGCATGCGGCTAGGTGGAGGGATCGGTCTCCACAGAGACAGTCGACATTCCTCCTCCTCCTCCAGCCTTGCTTCCACTGAGGGTAAAGCCCACCAGACTCACAGCGCTGCCCCAGTGCCTAACGGAGGTACTACACAGTCCACGGCCAGCAACACGGTCAGCGTGCAGCTGCCTCAGCCTCAGCAACAGTACAACCACCCAAACACAGCCACGGTGGCACCGTTCATGTACAGGTAAGGACAAAGATAGCATACAGAAATGATTTAAAATCATATATGGTGAATTTCTGTCTCTGCAAGAATCTATTCAATGAGTTAATATTTCTTTCATACTTTCTGGGATAGATCATTTTTGTGTTTATATAAAGAGATGATGTGTTTTGTGGGCGGAGCTTATCTGGTGGCAGAAAGTGCCAGTTAGTAGAGCCATGTCAGGTGTATGAATGATCCAGATGCTGGAAATTAATGCAATGGTTAGCCAGAAGCATGTTATTGTACACTAAAGCTAACCCTTATCAATGTGTTTTCCTGACCCATACTCACTGTTGGGTCAGTGGGTCAAGGATATACCCTCACCAGTAATATATATATATTATATATATAAGTATTTAGTATTTTAGTAGCCACTGATTGTGTAAGTTCTCCTAGGTATCTATAGGTATCTATCTATCAATCTATCTCTCTCTCTCTCTCTATATATATATATATATATATATATATATATATATATATTTATATATATATATTTTTTTTTTTTTGTAGAATTTTGTATTTTCTGGTAATGTCATTGACCTTGAATAGGCTGTAGGCTAATCCTAGCAGGTTAGGGTTGAGCTGAGCTGCACTGCTTTATAAGGCAACCATAAATATCTGAGCAACTTTGTTTTTTTCATTGCTATTCTGGCGTCCAGCTGCACAACAAAACATTATTTGTTGTTAAATTGTGAATCTTGCAAAAACCACATTAATAATATAATAATAGAATATAAACATGTTCTGTTGACATGTAATGTGTTTCACCTTGGCTTTGCAACACAAAGGTGTCTTTTTTAGTACCACTGCCCACTCTTTCTTAAAGCCATGTCATAATAAAAGTCCTTTCTCATCAGTTATACTGCATGACATTTAACGCAATCAGAAATGTTGTGCAAAATGTTATGAGTTGAGAATTTTTCATAAGCAAATAAAAGTTTAATAATATACTTCATTTGCATATTTGGTCAAAGTGGCTGACATTGTTTTCTCTTTATAGCCCTCACTTAGCATTGGTCAGAACTTATCTGTATCAGCAGTGGGTGACCCTAAAGTAACTGGGTTCACTCAGTACAGTAGCTGACTGGATACTGCACAAGGTTCAGTTGTAGTAAAGAAGACAGTGTAATAAATAAGGCAGGTCTGTCTTTCCTGCCAGACCAGGCATAGAATTCTATATGATATATTTGAATGAGTTGCTTGATTCATCTTATTTGGTCAGTTATTTGTGCTAGAATGTTTGTGCTGTTCATTTTTAGAGCTCATGTTTTCACCCTTTCATTTTTTGGCTTTAAGACAGGATTTTAGTTCCACTGCTGTCCGCTGAGCCCACTGGTTTTAAAGGCTTGACTCTGTGCTGTCCTTCATGTGGACACATATGTGCACATGTGTATGTGATGCTCCCCATCACGCTCAGCTGTGAAGCGTTTGCCTGGTATTTCCTCCGGAACGTTCCCTGCCTCCTGCTTATTTTTTTAAATCGTATTCCTCAGCCGGTGCCGTGTGACATTTGACCCCACTGTCACTTTGAGAACTTTTTTTGGAGGTCGTCGGCTCCAGAGGTTCTTCGTCTACTGCCTTTTGCATCACAGCATAGCTGGCAGACCAGGCTTAGCTTTAGATCTGTGTCTGCAGAACTTAAAACAATCAAATTCCTTACTTTTCCCCCAAATTCCTTACTCCAAACGCAGCCGATCAGCCGTGACATGTTTAGTGTCATGTTTGCTTCTGTAAGCAGCCACTGCACACAGCACATGTGGCGCCGTGTAGCGTCACGTAGCAAAGCCCTGCTGTTCTGCATAGAATGGGCTGCAGTGCAATCACTGTTCTCACCCAGTCTAGCGTCAGGCTGTGAACCAATAGCTGGCGATACCTCTCACACTGAATGTGTGTTTAGTCACCTTTCAGCGCGATCGGCCAATAGCCGATACCGATCGAGGGCGGGGTCATATGCCACGGCAGGGCTACGTATTATTAGCACAAGCAAGTCATGAAACAAGGTGGAAACTGTTTTATTACCATTTTAACGAGCTCATGTGACAAAGCATATTATTTTTAACTAAATTAGAAGTTGGTCTATGTGGGAGTAAACTTCTTGATAAGCTCCAGAAGAGCCACATCTGAAAAGTATCTCTACTAGGAACAGCAGAGCGTGAATCCAGGTGGAATATTAAGCAGCAGAATGAACGTCTTCTACAGCCGAGAAGAGCTACTTATCTAGAACTATAAACTCAATCACTCTGGCTGTGGTTCTTTAGCTCTCTGGCTGTTGCTGCTGCTGTTCTGTTAGTACCGGTCAGATCTGGTCTGTACAGTTCTCTGGGCTGCGCATGCTAGCTCTGCTGTTTGCTGATACTCACTGTATTCAGCTGCATGGTGTAAGTGCTGTATCAGATTAGTGTGTTAAATGTCTTTGTTTTGGTTCTCCTGCGAGAGACGCTGATGTTACTAATTTTACAGATGTTACAAACTGCCCTGGACGAGTTTGAGTCACATACGGTAACAAACTGTCAGACGGACGATGTTTTGTTTTTCCGTACATGCGGTGAACGCTTGAACTGTTTTCGCGAGGCCACTGCTTTAGTCAGTCTGACGAAAATGAAAGGGTATGTATTTCCACCTAGTGGTTCAGATAGGAATTGCAGGGAGCTGGCCGGAGGGGGTTTCACGCAGGGCTTCTCTTCCAGGATGAAACACTAGCAGGAAATACAGAAATTAGGCTCATTTGTTTAACGCCATCGCTCGGCTCTCGAGATCAGCCAATCACATATTTTGATTAAAAATCACCCGATACCGATACATGGCCAATCGATCCTTCCATCTCTAGTGTTTAGTGTATTAGAAGTCAATACAGCAGTTCTTTACTGTAAATCCATACAATATCATACAAATGTACAGCAGCAACATCTGCTAGTTTCACCGTGACCCTTAAGCCTCGTCCCAGAAAGAGGAACCGCACACGCAGTTTCCATAAACATGCGCTCAAGCTGTTTTTTTTCCTTCTTTAATGCTTTATTTACTCTCGCGATTTGATATTTTATATAAATAATATAAATATTTGCGCTCTAGTTTTCAGAGGGGTTGGTTTTGACAGTTTGGGGGGACATGGGCTTTCATCATGACTCAGCAAACTAGCTAGAGGTGGTAGCCTAGCGCTAGCTAGCTGTTTCTCCAGCTAGTGTCGCCACAGCGGGCGGAAATGATCATACAGTTTAGCCCCGCCCACTTAGAGGGAAGGTATGATTGGTCAGTTTTACTGTTATTTGAAATTGGTATGGTTCTGAACTGCCTGCCCCCTCTGTAAATAAACAGCGGGACCACCAATCACCAACATTCTGTTGAGGCATCACAGTCACATCACATTATAGGGGAAGACACAGGCTCACAGGCTTCCACTTAACCCCTCACTCTCCAACACAGATTGAATAGACACGTTTGAATAATTTATTTGTCTATATTTTTATAATTGTTTAGATGTTGATTGTCACTCTGTAAGTAGATAAAATAAAATTATATGTTTATATGTAATATATTATACTTGGTTCCTCAACGAGACACGCTGATTTGACACATTTTAAAATAGTCCTGGATGAGCCTGTCACGTACGGTAAAACACTGCCAGACGGACATGCTTACTTTCAGCGCTTTTTTTTTGTGACGTCGCTGCTTTAGCCAGTCAGTGGAAAATGAAAGGGTGTGTATTTCCACCTAGTGGTTCAGATAGGAATTGCAGGGAGCTGACCGAAGGGGGGTTCTCCTCTTCCTGGATGAAACGCTAGCTGGAAATACAGAAATACAGAAGAAGAAAACTCAACTTTATATATCCTTCATTGCGTCAAGCATGTAGTTGGTTTTAGCATTGCTCCAAAAGTGTTTTGTTGCTGTGGTAAATGCTGCTTGTTTATATCCGATACCATGATCTGATTTCGCAAACGTACAGACTGAGAAACCCAAAATGAACACATTAAATCTCAGTACTGAGTCAAAATCCAGCTCCCTTTATCAAACTTCTTCATCAGATTTCTCAGCCAGAATCCGAAAAATGGTCTAAGAATTTACGATAAGATGTTTACCCCTTCAAATAATCAGATAATCAATGTAAACGCACCTAATGAGTCTACATGAGTCAGATAACAATCAGATTTCTGCTTTGCATTGAGGCCGTAAACTCTCAGAAAAAGACACGACATAAACACAACTTAAAACTCAAATGCCGTGCCACGTCTTTTTTAAACCATCGCCTCACTTTAGCGGACAATATGGATATATTATATATATTTATATATCATCTAGAAAAATAATTTTTAATATTCTTCTCTTCAAGCACTTGATTGGTTTGAGTGTTGCTCCCAAAGCCTCACGGTTGGTGTGTTAAACAAATCAAAGAGTGAGAATGATAAAAGAAATCAGAGTAAGTGTATACCTGCACCTGATTACTCTTTATTGGATTTCCAGCTCTCCCTATTGGATTACTTAATCGGATTTCTGGGCCCTGTTGCGATCTAACAGTATGCTGTTTACATGCTGGCTTGAATAATCAGATAACTGCAGGAATCTGATAATGCTAATCCGATTACGAAGAACATGTAAACACAGTCACTGACTAACCTTAACCAGTACAAATAAATGAACAAAAACTCAAAGCAGCCCATGTAACTCCCCAATATATCCATGTATATACATCTGTTAGTGTATATACCTCTCGCCAACCAACACGAGCGAGCTGAAGCTGTTGGTGAAGCCGAGGATTCCTCTTTTGTTTTTCCCGCCAGATGATGTCACAACAAAGGGGGGATAGAGTAGAAGAAACTGGCTGGATTTATAATGATTGCAACAAACTGTACTAGGCCAGAAAGCAAAGCTAACAGGTTTTAAGGGACTACATAGCGTACAGAACATACAGAGGCACAAACAAAACAGTAACAGAGTCGATCATCATCGTTCTATTTTTAAATATATGTTTTGTTTTGTTTTGGTTTATGTTTTGCTATCACTGATACCTACTTTTTTAGTGGTAATAAAATACTTGAACCTTCTATCAAGTCATTTATATTCAATAATATTCTATATATATAAAGAAGAGAGTTTTCCTTTAAAACCCACCGGTGTCTCCATGGAACTGAATTCAGTAGTTACATCTGCAAAGTCTCAGTTATTTTCTTCTCTTTGTGTCGTAATGTTTGAAGAAGTGTTAATGTTAAGTGTTCCCTCTGTGTAAGTGCATCTAACAAACACAGTTCAAATCCCAGCTGACATTCTGGACTTCTTTGCTAGATCCCAGACAGAAGGAGATGACAGTGTTACCATGGAAACAGGCTCTGGAGGACGCACTGGAGACTCTGGCAACTTCAGCAAGACCAACCAGACATCCATCGAAGATTTATCAGGTGATCATATCTGACCGAGGAATGGATTGTTCATGTCTGAGTGATTATTTGTGTCTGTCTGGGGGCTGGAGGTGGAGATTACATCAAAGTCTTGCCTAATGAAGAGATTTCCCCTGTAAAGGTCATGCAGTGTCCGTTAAGCCTTGTATGTATTTTGCTGCCATTTGAAGACTTTATTGACAGGAGATTAGATGTTGAAATGTTAAACTGAATAGTCCTTTAGTTTGGTAGAATCTTTTAGAAATTATTATTTCACATTTATTTATTTTTAGAAGTATAAACAGCTGGACCCGTATTACTTTCCCTATTAGGTATATTAGTCTTTAAATTATTTTTTAATTTACTATTAACTATGATAATCCATAACATTTAATTCATTTATTCAATTTAATTCATTATTAACAATACTGTGCTAGTCTGCAAATGCTAGTCTGTGATATACTGTTACATTCATTATTAGCCATGCTAATCTGTAACAAAATGTTTAATTTATTACTATCAATGCTAGTCTTTAATATTTAGTATTTAATTCATTATTAGAATTGCAAATATGTAACCATGTTTAATTCTTTTTTTTGGCTTTGCTAGTCTGTAACGTGTTGTTTAATTTACTATTAGCAATGCTTATCCATAACATAGTGTTTAATTCATTATTTATTATTAACATTATGTGCTGTGCTAGTCTGTAATATACTGTTACATTCATTATTAGCAATACTTATCTGTAATGTATAGTTTAACTCCTTTTCTAGCCATGCTTACCTGTAATGTATAGTTTAACTACTTTTCTAGCTATGCTTACCTATAATATATAGTTTAACTACATTTCTAGCTATGCTTACCTGTAATATATAGTTTAACTACATTTCTAGCAATGCTAATCTATAATTTATTGTTGAGTTAATTATTGACAATGCTAATCTGTAACGTAATGTTTAATTTATTTTTATCAATGCTAACCTGTAATTTATTGTTGAGTTAATTATTGACAGTGCTAATCTGTAACATAATATTTAATTAAATATTAGCAATGCTAGTCTGTAATATCCAATTTCACATACTATTTAATTCATTATTAGCATTGCAAATATGTAACCATGTTTAATAAATTGTCAGCATTGCCAGTCTGTAACAGTCTGTAACATAATGTTTAATTCATTGTTAGCGATGCTAATCTTTAATGTTTATACTGTTTAATTCTTTGCAATGCTAGTCTCTAATATACTGTTAGTTAATTTTTAGTAATGCTAATTTGTGATATACTGTTTAATTTATTATTAACTATGCTAGCTTGTAATATTATGTGTAATTCATTATTAGCATTAGCTATGGTAATGGCCTGCAATATACTGTTTAATACATTTTTAGCAGTGCTAGCTTGCAATGATGTGTTCAGTTCACTATTGGCTATGATAATCTCTAATATATGGTTTAGTTAATTTTTTGTAATGCTAATCTGTCCTGCTCCGTTCTTTCAGGTGAAGACCCTGAGACCAGGAGGCTGAGGACCGTTAAAAACATTGCAGATCTCCGGCAAAATCTGGAAGAAACCATGTCCAGTTTACGAGGGACACAGATTACTCACAGGTAGAGCAGTACACTCGTTAAAACCACCACACATTGATTGTGTTGATATTTATTTACAGTAAATTATCAATACAAGCCAATTCAAGCCACAAGAAGAGGATCTCAGTCCTTAAAATAAAAAGGTGAACCTTGAAAACAGTGAAATGCTAAAATAGGTCTAAAGCTTATTATCTTATTAATATGATTAACAGGACACATTGGTGTGAAAAGGTGAAATGAGGTGGAATTATTTGTCTAGTAAAAGCAAAGTTAACCTCATTGTGAAAGTGATGGGGGTGATTCTTGTGACTACAGTGCCCCCATGTGGTCAGATGGCATCACTACAAATACCAGATTTTCCTTTGCTTACCTTAAAAGGCCAAATGTTCTGTGTCCTGTAGCTGGATCTGAGTCAGCATCTGTCCTGTTCACTGCTGGACTGTCTGTGAGGACGGTCTTTATTTCTTAGTTCAGGCTGGGGGGTCTTCTCTATTGACTTTGCTGTGACATCAGTGCTTAAAAACCTCTTTGATCATCTCTCGCTCTCTTGCTCTCTTGTTCCCTCAGTTCTTTCTGCAATTAAGACTCCTCTTTTAGAATGTGCAGTGTTTCATTAATCCAGTTGACCTAGAATTCCTGCTAATTCCCGCTTACTATTTTAGGGCAAAAGCAGAAGATCTAAAGAGTCTAAACATCTGAAGATTTCTGTGAACAGCACATAAACTGCACCAAATGCCCAATTTATTTTCTACACAACTTCTAAGAAAATTGTTCGTCTGTACAGCCTGGAATAATAATAATAATAATAATAATAATAATAATAATAATAATAATAATAAATAACTATAACTGTTATTGTTGTTGATGTGAAATCTAAGCTTAAACAATAGGAAGCTTAGGTGATATGGCTTTTATTGCTCGTTTCAAACAAGCTTTCAACTTTTACCATCCCAAGACCCACTTGTTTGCCTCTAGTAAGCATAGTTTTTACTTAAAAACACAATGAGTGTGTCTCAAATCCTAGTGAGTGTGTAAGTAGGCTGTCTAGGTAGCAGCTGTGTAAGTAGCAGTGTTCTCTCCTCATCTCTCCTCATAAAACAGATTACTGAGACGCTCTAGTTAGAGAGAGACTGCGTCACAGCTTGTTCCCGCGCACTGCAACACAAGACCGGTGGTTTAACCGGTTGCTAAGCTACCGGCCGGCGTCCAAAACAATAGCCTGAGGCTTAAAAATCTGCTAGCATAAATGCTAATGGCTCAAGTATAAAACTAGAAAATGGTGAACGACTCGTTACAGAGTTGATAATAAAACTGTTTTGTGTGATTATATGACAAGAAACACATTAAAACACCAGAGAGAATCAAAAAACTCTTCACTGCTCGTAGATTAGCCTGCGTTGGGATTGTCTTAGCAGCTGAGTAAGTGTTCGGTGCTTCCTTAAAATCAGGTCTAAATAAGGTTCCTCAGTAGACAGCATGTTTAAGGTATGTAAGAATTGGGACAGTCTACATGTCAGGAGCGCATACTATGACGTAAAATGCTGCCTATGTAGACCCTCACTAGGTTTTGAGACACACCCAATATGTCCTTTCCTGCATGTGGTGTATAACAGTGAACACTAAATATCAGCATAAGATTCAAGATTCAAGATTCTAAGCGTTTTATTGTCATGTGTACAGCAGAACAGACAGTTACACTGTACAATAAAATTCTTACTTGGCTGTTCCTCCATTCACCAATAGATAAAGATAACAAATAAAAGAAATAATTCAAAATATATACAAAATATACAAAGTATAATCATAAAAGTTGAAGTAAATAAAAGTATTTTGAAGAATAAAAAATAAAAGTTATGTGTGCTTTTATGTGCAAGTATGAAGAGCAGCAGCCATAAAGTGCAAGTTGCAAGTAACAAATGTAAACAATAATATTTTGTGCGAGTAGTGAATGTAAACAGTGAACATGAAAGTAATGAAAGTAATGAAAGTAGTAATCCAGTGCAGTGCTTCTATGACAGAATGTCTTTTTTCAGTGCTGCAAATGAACGCCAGAAATGTTGGTGGAAGAAATATAGGGGCAAAAAATTGATGTCACTTCAAAACTACAACTTGCTAATTTTTATTGTTATGTCAAATCTTTAACTGATTTTGTATTAAAGTCCCATCACAGGCCCTTTACAAACCACTGACAACCCCTCAGTATTGGCCAGTGGGTGCTTCAAGGCCTACTTGTGGGCCACAGCCCAGTGTTTGAGAAACCCTCCTCTGTAATGCCAGTAAAATGACTGTAATAGACTGGGTCCTGTGACCTGGAGTTTATGTATTTTGTACTAATTTATTAATGCTGGTTTGATTTAAAAATGAGGTTTGATTCTCCCAAAACATCTTAAGTCTTTTGATACAATAAATAAATGTTAATGCTGGTAAAAAATTGGCTTTGTTGTCATTGTGGAGCTGTGGCTATCACAAAGCTGAGCCTGTAATGGAGTTTGTCTGCTGTCCTCTTTTGTCCAGCACTCTGGAAACAACCTTTGACAGTGGGGTCACCACAGAGCTGAGCGGCCGCAGTCTGCTGTCCCTGTCGTCTCGTCCGGGTCCGCTGACTTGGGCCAGCAGGGTTGGTCAGTCCAGTCCAAGGCTCCAGGCAGGCGATGCCCCCTCACTGGGGAATGGTTACCCAGGTCGTGGAGGGGCGGGGCCAGCTCAGGGGCGATACATTTACCCCACCCCCCTGCGCAGGCAGTTGGCGGCACGGGGCAGTGCCCTCTGTGGACTGGAACTGGGAGAGCGAGGGGAGGAGCTGGAGCTGGACGTTAGTGGCTATGTTAGCGACGGAGACGTGCTGGCAAAGAACGCACGCACTGACGAGATCACCAGCGGGTAAGTGGTGAACATCTTAGCTCGGATTATTCACTGTATTCACTTTATCCCACCTGGTATAGAATAGCGGTGGCCCAGCAACACCTTAGCAACCACCTGGGATGGCATAGTGAATCTTGAATGGTTAACTAAATAAAAAAAAATAAATAAATAAAAAAAAAAATAAATAAAAAAAATAAAATATATATATATATATATATATATATATATATATATATATATATATATATATATATATATATATATATATATATAAAGTTCTGCTTGGTGAAAGAAAGTCCAAACACATGACTGATTACAACATTTTAACATTTTATCTGAAGATTACCTACATAGGAGAACTGAATAAAGGGAGATGGTTCAGAACATGGTTATGAAGCATCATTGCAAGTAATGTTATTTTTAAGGCAGAGGCGTATTTTAGAGCTTCATAACTATTTTATAAATGTAAGCAAATGTCTGTTTATATCAATGCAGTTTTATTTTTTTCTCACAGCAGATTATTTATGTTTTAACTGCCATAATAAAGTGTTTCATTCCACAGTTGCTATCCATTTGCAACACATTTTAACAAAATGTATTTTTTAAAAGGAATAACAGCTGCTGGGAGACATGTTTATTTATCTAATAAAGGTATTAATTTTAAAAACACTAATATTCCATAAAGCTCACTCCCAACAATGTATATCATGACAATGGATTTCGGAACGAAGCCCTTTAATGCTAAAGGTTGCTTTATAACTACGTTATTCAGTATTTATGCTTATATAGCTTTAAATAAAGTGTGAACTCTTTAAAGCAAATTGCTGAATAAGCATGTTGGTGTAGGAACCACAAGAGGGCGCCAGTGTTTTGTTTTAAGTGCACCGTCCTAAAATGCTTTTATATTCTGAGAGAGATAAATTTGGTCTGAATTGATTGTATTCACTCTTTTCTTCACGGTAGTGATGATGGGAACCAGGGGTCACCATGTCTACACAAATACAGTCATTTTATTTACCATACAAAACCACCAGTGAGCTCATACGTGTCTTCTGAGTGTTTTATTTGGAATATTGATGATGATAAAATAGTGGAAATAGTTGTCTTTGTTTCTAAATGTCCAGCATGTATCCCTCAACCAATAAAAAAGAAACAAAATCTCAAAACTATCATAAAATAGTATCCCAGACACCAGACATCATGTTCATAACCATTCCATGTAGTAGCTCTCTGTGAGGGAGCTTTTAGAGGTTGACGTTTGGTTCCGTTCACCACCATTGTGAGCAGTTCTGGCTCTATAAGTTTCTCTAGAACGGAGCATTTCACACCAGACGACTTTAAGACGAATTCATTCTGAACCAATTCATTAATGTAGAAAAAACTTTCCTTATATATAAATAATAAAATAATGCTCCAACCATGTTACATGTAGACACACTGGCCTCAGTGACCTCAGCAGAACCTGATAACCTGCAGATTTTCTTCTATTGAAGTTTCCCATGTTGGAACAGGTCTCCTGTGTACTTTAGTCGGGAAAAGAGTAACTGAAACCCCTGCTATTATTAATACTACCATTTATTCACTTTCCCTCCGGGTTTCAGCAGCAGTATATGTGTGAATGGGGGTTGAATTTCCAGCCTGGAGAGAAAAGCTTCCGGATGTCCATGATGTTATGATGCTTGAATAGAACGAGAAAGCAGACACTGTCATTGAGAACCGACACTCAAAAACAGATGTCCTCATTTGACCAGCTTCATATGTGTGCAGCACTTTGTAAGGATCGAATGCATAAGTCTTCAGCATGTATTTACTTGTGTTATGCACTATATGAATGTTCTAGTTAGGGCCAATCAGGTTTGGGCCTCTCAGGATGTGTTTACACTTGAGTAAGTGAGTACGTGTGACTGCCAAGTGCAACTTGTGGCAGTATTAAAGGGCCTGTACCATATTAAAAAAAACATTTTGTAATATATACGTTTGATGCAGTATATAAACACTGCATACTTTTCACGGCCCAGCCCTTGCAATCCAATTACGAAAACTTGAAAACTCATTTTGAATAAAAACATTTTGTGACGTCACAAAAAGAAACACATTCACACTTATTCACGCCGAAGCTACAAGGAGTGTTTCAACCTGGACTTCTGCTTCACTGAGACACAGCCAATCAGAACAGAGCTTTTTTATGTATGTCAGTCTAAAAGAAACAGAACAGCTTGTTCAATTTTAATGGATAATAGGAGGTTGGAAAATTAATTATGAGAGGATATAGCCCTTTAAGTGTGACCAGCAGTGAACAGCAACTGTAACAAGTAGCTGATAGTACAGCAACCCATCATGACACCATCTACTTTATATTTAACTAATTTTCTCACGAGATTATATTCTAAAAGCTACAGTGTGACAGAAACCCAGTCTCCAGACAGAAGAGGTAATCAGTACATGAAGTGTGGCAGTGATTAATGTTCAGTCTATTCAAATGCAAGACAGATCTATTTCCTTCTAAAAAAAAAAAAAAAGACATGCTGCCCCTGCTGACCCCATCACACTTCATCAGGCAAGATGTGTTTGAAGTCTGAGTTTTACTTCTTGAGTTTTAGCACCAGAGCTATGAGGCTAATGTGGCTGACAAGTATTGGAAGCTTATATCCCACCAATTAACTTGATGCATGGCTCCCTTGTTCACCATCTTTTGTAATTTTCCATTCCACCTTAAATAATGCAAGTTACATTCTGGCATCTTGTGCACCAGAATGGAACAATTGCACCATTTAAGGTGGAAAGAGAAATGTTGTGCCTTGAACGGTTGAGCTGTTCAGTAATCTCTGAAACCACTATCTATAAACATGTGTTTTAGCATAGCTATCAACAGTAGCCGCCAAGGTTTTGTCTGTGTTTTGCATATTTTGAGTGACGCTCTGTTTCTTTCAGCTATATGACGGATGGTGGGTTGAGTCTGTACACTCGGCGGTTGAACCGTTTGCCGGATGGCATGTCCGTGGTGAGGGAAACACTGCAGAGGAACGCGTCCACCGGCCAGGGGGATGCAGACAGGTACTTCCACTACCATCGTTACTGATTAGTAGTAACCACATGGATGCTACATCATGTTCAAGAATGTTCAGGTATGGCTAGACAAGCTAATTCAGCTGCTAACACAGATGCCACTCAACTTACATAGCAAATCCAACCAGCTGATCATATAACATTCACACTGCAGGCAGAGACATCAATAGACTGCTTTACATCACTACTAACGTTACCTGTCAATAAGTTTTGGGAGGTGTTCCAACAACATCTTTTCAAACTCAAGATGTTTAAGCAACTGCCATAAAACATAAACGTGAAAAAAGAGTTTTATATTTATTTTAAGTTTATTTAACATGCCGTGTATGTGACATACCTTATAAGTATAAGTAGCAGTCTTCTCAGTCTTGGTCCGTGTCTGTCATGTTTGCCAACGTATCAATCAAATGTGTTAATCTGCGCACTGGAAGCTACACTATGCAAGATTTCTGTGCTAAAGCTGAAAGAAGTATGATAACTGAGTGAGTAGAATATAAAAACACGCTGATATATGGTGAGCGGCTGTGAGTCACTCTGTAAAGCCTGAAATAATTATTTCAGATTTGGCGGGAGTACTTCCCTACGTCATATGTCCCTATGAGGGAGCACCCAGATGTGTTTATAACACTCTCATACACACACACAGACTCCTTGGGGTTTCTGGCCTGTCTGGGCTTGAATCTCCCACTCTCTCTCTCTCTCTCTCTCTCTCTCTCACTCTCTCTCTCAGTATGTCTTCCTCTCTCTCAGGATATTGCGGTTAACCTCAGGCTGTAAACACTCTCGTGGGATATCACTATCTTTATCTCTCTGGGTCTTTTCTCTCTCGATCTCTCTCCGTCACTCTCCCTCTCTTTCTTTCGTCCTGTCTTTCATTAGCTGCTGGCTGTGTTCTGTCTTTCTGGAAACTACACAGGCCTCTTTTACCCTCACACACAGTTCATTGTGTCTGTGTTCTGTCACTGTTCTCACATCAGTCTTTATAATAACAGGACTGGAAATGAGTTAGTACTGCAATAATCACTTAGCTGTTATTTTTCTGTTATTGCAGTTTGATTATAACTATTAATCTGTTCAGCAACTCATCTAAACATTCTTATTCTGCTCTGAGCTTACTATGAGCATATTATAACCTTACTGTGCTCTTAATAATGTCTTACTATGACCCTAGTAAGAGCTTATTATGTTGTATAGTCTTACTATAACTTTGTATTTATATATAATTGTGCAATAATCTTATTATGACCTTGCTGTGATCTCACAATGACTTTACTATAGCTTTACTATGGTCAAACTTTGAGCTAATTATGATTTTATTATGATTTTATTTATTATGATCTAACTGCTACATTACTTTGACTTTGCTATGAATTTGCTGTAGTAAAGATCTAGTAATCTATAGGGATGCACCGATACCACTTTTTCCTTACCGATACCAATACCGATACCAGCTTTTCAGGTATCTGCCGATACCGAGTATCGATACTGATACCGACTCTGACTTAAATGCTCGATATATGGCTATAAATCCTGATATTTATAGTGTTCCACTGTTTATATGTTGTATTTTTTTATGTCTTATCCTGAATAAGCTATAATAACCTTGAAAGAACCATTTACTGGTTGAGTAACTGCACATTAAAACGTTTCAGAGCTATGAAAAAATAAAAATTGCCACAATGCAGAAACACATGCAAACATTTAGTCAATAAGCTTTATGGTATCGGCGCTCTATTGCCGATACCGATACTGTGTGTAAGTACCAGTATCGGCACCGATACCGTATGGGTATCGGTGAAACACTAGTAATCTATTATCTTTCTATGACTTTACTGTAATCCAAATATAACTTTACTACGACCTCACTACAAAATTACTATAATTTTAATATTTAATATCATTTAACTATGACTTTTCAGTGATTTAACTATGATGTAACTATGACCGTACTGTGACTTTGCTGTGGTGTTGCTATGATCTAATTATGATCTTACTATGATTTTGCTATGATTTGCTGTGGTCTTACTATGACTTTAGTATAACCTTTCTATGATCTAACTATGATCTTAATACAATCACACTATTATCTAACAATAACCTTATTGTAATTGTAATAACAAGCTCTCTAAAATTAACATTCTCATAATCATGTATTATGTAGAGCTTAGTATTTAACTATAGGCACTAGTATGAGATGCTAGCTCTATAACATGAAACATTAAACTTTAGCATGTGTTGCTGTTCACAGAGGTCATTAACTTTGGAAAATGGTCTGCAGTAACACTAACACAGCAGGGAAGGAGTGTGTGTGTGTGTGTGTGTGTGTGTGTTTGTCTGTGTGTGTGTTTGTCTGTGTGTGTGTAGGGGGGTTTGATATTAATTATGCAAATGTAAATTTTTGTGCTGTCATCAATTAATTAGAAAAGCTGTTCCCTTCTTTATTCACTCCAGTCTCTTGCTCTCTGTCTCTCTCTTTTTCACTCTCTCTCTCTTCCTTTGTCTGTCTCTCTTGCATCACCCACCCTCCCACCCTCCCACCCACATACATGCACGCACACTCAGCTGATTTGCTTCAGGATAACACAGCGGTAAGCAGAAGATTTTGTTTTTGCTGTAATTGCATTTTACACAGAATCTATTCCCTACAGTCTCTTCAGTCTTAGAGAGACAGAGAGAGAGATGGGAATCTAGAGGAAGGTAGGTAGAGAGAGAAAGAGAGAAAAGAATGAAAGTGAGAGAGATGCTGAAATAAGAAACAAGGGCAGTGAAAAAGAAAGAGAGCGTTAAAGGCGTACAGAAAAATAGAGCACGTCTGTGTGTGTGTGACCGAAGGGACCTGAGTGATGTTCTGGTATCCGTGGCGATGACTATAGACTCCACCTTTGTCTGTCTGCAGCACACCTGCATCGCTCTGTGTGTGTGTGTGTGTGTGTGTTTAGTTATGCACCTGCTGATTTTCACAGTCAGACTCGGGGACAGCAGCTCCTGCTCACACCGACTGAGACTCGTTTAGGAATTCCAGTGGAAATGGAAGAGTTTGGAATTTGAGGTTTGGAAAGTTGGAGGTGGTGAGAAACAGTTCAGCTTTATTTTCTCATTTAAACCGTTATCGTATTTGATGCTTCTGTAAGATGTAGGTTGAATGGAGTGCACAGTACAACAGTGAAAATGGGTGCAGTGTAACCATGGAAGTGGGTGTGGTGTAACCATGGAAATGAGTGCAGTGTAAATGTTGAAATTGGTGTAGTGTAACCATGGAAATGAGTGCAGTGTAACTGTTGAAATTGGTGTAGTGTAACCATGGAAATGAGTGCAGTGTAAATGTTGAAATTGGTGTAGTGTAACCATGGAGATGAGTGCAGTGTAACTATTGAAATTGGTGTAGTGTAACCATGGAAATGAGTGCAGTGTAACTGGTGAAATTGGTGTAGTGTAACCATGGAAATGAGTGCAGTGTAAGGGTTGAAATTGGTGTAGTGTAACCATGGAAATGAGTGCAGTATAACTGTTGACATTGGTGTAGTGTAACCATGGAAATGAGTGCAGTGTAACTGTTGACATTGGTGTAGTGTAACCATGGAAATGAGTGCAGTGTAACTGTTGAAATTGGTGTAGTGTAACCATGGAAATGAGTGCAGTATAACTGTTGAAATTGGTGTAATGTAACCATGGAAATGAGTGCAGTGTAACTGTTGAAATTAGTGTAGTGTAACCATGGAAATGAGTGCAGTGTAACTGTTGAAATTGGTGTAGTGTAACCATGGAAATGAGTGCAGTGTAACTGTTGAAATTAGTGTAGTGTAACCATGGAAATGAGTGCAGTGTAACTGTTGAAATTGGTGTAGTGTAACAATGGAAATGAGTGCAGTGTAACTGTTGAAATTGGTGTAGTGTAACCATAGAATTGGGTGTAGCGTAACCAAGAAAATGCATGTAGTGTAACCATGGGAGTACTGTAACCATGGAATTTGAAATACCGTTACCATTGAAATGGGTGCAGTGTAACCAAGAAAACAGGTGTAGCGAATTTAAGTTCCGTCCCCTGTGTTTATTCTCGCATTACTGATCAGAGAGATGGGCGTGAGGCGGGAAGGGGGCCGCGAGCCTGCAGCTGAATCTGCACTGTGGAGTGTTTTATGATCTGTGTAACATTCTAGATCACAGGTGTGTGTGTGTGTAGAGGGCGGGGGGCTTTTCTGAGCTGGGTTTGGTTCAGAAAAATGAGAATTTGAGAGCGCTAGGGTGGTCAGTGTGTTTATAATTCAGCTCTTAATGTCTGTTTACTGCCAAATTTCATCAGGTCAGTAAACTTGTATCTGTTTAGTGGAACTGTATTTCCACAAAATTTAATAACCTAATCTCTATATAATCTCTAAAGGTGATTTGTGCTTGTGTGAACTGCACCAGGTCAAATCAAACACATTTCATAACTACAGACCACCTACACAAATAATTATTAGACATTATTAAGTGTCAGCTTCAGAAAACTTGGTCTCCAGCAAGCTGTGCAAACACACTTAGTCTGAATGAGAACGTTCTGGTTCTAAAGTCTGACCGGCAGATTTCCCTTTTAACGAACGTTAAGGTTTGAGGCGAGTATGTGATGATTTAGTCATACAGTTAGCGCTATGCTAATGCTAATGCACATAACTGCAGACTCCAATGCTGAAACGAGAGCAGTGAGTATGTTGGATTTGTACTCAGCCTATCTCTTTAATTGATGAGGGCAGTTAGTGAGGACAGACGTATTGGCCTTTTACTCCCTAAGAAGGTAAACAGTAACTCAATCCCTCTCACTGAGCTGCTCCAGTGTGAGTGTAATGTGCGGACTCTGCAGGTTTGACTCGGCTCACGCGCCTGAGGTAACAGAATCGAGATGATTATCTGGTCGGAGCATGTGAAGAAGGCAGGATCAGCCTTACATACTCAGACGCACACATGTACTTCGGCTCCGCGCCAAGATAAAAAATAATATTGTTGCTAAGGAGAGGAGGACAGACCGGTGGGGTTGGGGTACATGTGAGGGCCATAGTGGGGTGCGTGCTGAGTTACTTTTTCTTAGTGTCCATGTGGTCTCCAGAGTTTTCTACTGCAGTGATGATCAGATGTTCAGTATATTTACCTCTAGGGTCTCATTTGTTCTGCAGTTATTTTGCTGGTTATTCGCTGGCCACTTTATTGGAAACATATGTAGGGTTTATGTGTAAGTTTGACTTCTCCTTAGGGTAAATGGGGTACACAAAATCATAGGTTACTACTGATGAACTAAGCAGGAACTAATTAATAGTGCTGCATAAAAACTTAAGTAACTACTATTAAATACCAGGGAATACTAGGTAATTACTCAGTAGCTAATAGTAATCTAATAATTAGGGCAGTTCACTGTTAACTAAACAATACATACTGAGTCTCATAGAGCAGTACTTAGTAACTACTAGTTTCTGACAGGGAACCCTGACTGTTAAGACTTGGATATCTTAAAACATTGTACATGTCCAGTACTATGAAACTATGGCAAATACCTCAATAGGCAATGTGTTGTTTATTAATAAAAACATGACAAATATGCTAAATTCTTCTACGTATAGGCCCCCAATTGTCACATTGTTATTATGTCACACAGTTGCACTGAATATAGTCCTATGGAAAATCAGAACATTTTCAATAAAAGAATATGAGTTGTTTTCATATTCCAGCTAAAACTGGAAATGCTGAAATAGATATTAAATTAAATTATAATATAATTATAAATAATTATAAATTATAATATAATTATAACTCTCTGTTCCTTGTTCATTGGACTATTTTGACTATTTCTAATAATAAAATAATAAAACAGAATTTTGCTTGGTTTATACAACATATTTGAATGCTGTTGGAAAGGCACACCATCCTATATGTCTTAAAAGTCAGTCCTTTAAAAGAACTACTCATAAAATACTGAACATTTAACACAATTCACTCAGTAGTTCACTCAGTAGTCTTACAAGGTTTCTGGTGAACTGCTGTGTAAACCAACACTACATAATAATAGAAGTACTGAAATACACTACACTGCAGTACCTGAACTATAAAGCATTGTATCCTCCATTATTATTAATTAGAGATGCAGATCTCCTCAGCACAACATCATACTGTACTGACTAGTGTCCCTCATGTGTTTGTTTCAGTAACAAATCTTAAAAGTTGAATGCACTTCTTATTTAGCACCATGCATCAATTTACACATTAGCCTACAAATAAAACAACAGCTAGAGATGGAAGGATCGATCGGCTATATTTAATCAAAATATATGATCGGTGATCGGCCGATATTTCTCCAATTTAGAGCCGATCCCGAGAGCTGATCAATGGCATTAAACAAATTAGCCTAATTTCTGTATTTCCAGCTAGCGGTTCATCCAGGAAGAGGAGCCCTCCAGCCAGCTCCCTGCAATTCCTATCTGAACCACTAGGTGGAAATACACACCCTTTTATTTTCCACAGACTGATTAAAGCAGCGGTGTCGCGAGAAAAGCATGCGCTGATAGAAAACATGTCGTCCATCTGGCAGTGTTTTACCGTATGTGACGCAGACTCATCCAGGACGTTTTTAAAATTAGTCAAATCAGTGTCTCTCGTTGAGGAACCAAGACAAAGACTCTACTGATCTGATACGACACTGCACGCAGCTGAATACAGTGAGTATCAGCAAACAGCAGAGCTAGCACACACAGCTAACACAAAACAAACAACCCAGAACACCATACAGACCAGATCTGACCGGTACGAACAGAACAGCAGCAGCAATTCAAGATCTACATTTAATGATTGCAGATTGTTGTTTAAAATAACAGAGTCTGCGTTTAATGACTGCAGTTTTTACTGCATTTATTTAATTTGCTTTTATTTTATATTAAGGGTCTAAATGTAATGATTGCAGTATTGGAGATATTTGTTTGATGTACTTTGTTTATTTACTGTTAATTTAGTTTAAAATATTAAGCTGTTTCACATGAGCTCGTTAAAAATGGTAATAAATCAGTTTAGACCATGTTTCATGACTTGCTTGCGCTAAAATAACTACATGTAGCCCTGCCATGGCATATGCCCCGCCCCCGATCGGTATCGGCTATCAGCCGATCGTGCTGAAAAGTGATCGGCAATCAGAATTGGCCTCAAAAACACTGATCGGTCCATCTCTATGAAATACTACACTACTTAGTAGACCAGTTTGCTGACCTCTCATCCTCAGGATAGAAAGCATCACTTTTCTGCAGGAGTGCAGGTGCTATTAGTTACTATTAGCTACTGAGTAATTACCCAGTACTCTGTGGTAGTTAGTAGTAGTTACTTATTGAGTGTTTAGTGTTCCACTGATATAGAGTGAGCAGAAACGGAGTGATAATGGTGCCCAAAACACAAAAAAAGCACTGTTTATGCAGTCAGTGTGTCTACAGCGTTAGAGGTCACCGCGTCATTGTTTTACCACAGCAGCTTTATACGGAGAAGTCCGGAATGCCCCGGCCTGTTTGGGAATGCCACAAGATGCCACGGTGTTTGGGAATGGACAAGACACCCAACTCACTGTCTCTGTCTGTCGCTCTGTCTCACTCCCTCTTTCTTTATCTCTTTTTCTTTCTTTCTTGGTGCCTTTTGCTCTTTTTCACTTTCTATCTCTCTCTTTCCTCCTTTATTCTTTTTCTCAATCTCTCTCTCTCTTGCTCTCTCTCCATCTCTTTTTCATTGTTTTCCCTGTTCCTTTCTCACTCTCTTGCTGTCTTGCTGTCTTTTCTTCTCTCTCTCCACTCTTTACTCACTTTTTTCCCGTTACTCTCTCTCTCTCTCTCTCTTTCTATCTGCATCTGAAACTCGACCTTATACACTCCATGGTGCAGTATTTTGGGGTTCTGTTTTTGTAGTGGCGTCTGAAAACACAGCACAGGAGACTCTGAGTAGGCTTGGCGAGCCCCTCCACAGAGCCCTCTGTCAGACCTGTTACTGATGCTCTTCTCATGTGTGCAGTCAGACTCAGTTATAGCATCTGCTGTCACACTGTAATAAGCAAACGTAGTGTCTGGAATCGTTTCCCATCATCACCATTTGTCTTCCTTGTAACAGTCTACACTGTGGTCCAGATTTCAGAATGTACGACGCAGAGACTGGATTACAGTTTTACACACCGTATCTCTCTCTGCACTCAGAGCAGAAGGTCAGCTGGGCTGGGGTGATGTGAAACCGAGAGGCCTGAGTGGTCAAACATAGATCCTGTTGGGGTTTAGTGTGCGTGAGTGTGTTCAGGCTGCTGAGTGGAGCTGTGTTGTTTACTCGCAGTGGTCAAATGCTGAGGGGCAGATGAATAGATAGATAAAGGCCTTCACCTCTTCACCTGTGATGTCATATTGGCTGTTTTATCACCAGGGCAAGAGGGGTAATTGCATACATGTGACCATGTGTCTTTTAAAAGACCAAAGGCCACACCCACTTTATCTCCTTGCACTTAAACCTTGCAGATGTTTAAATCACCTTAATCACAGAAAGAGTTTTTAATGTTTGTTATAATATTTAGACATAACCGGCTCTTCATAGCAAGGAAGACACTTTGATAATGAACATGAAGCTGATTGTTGAATATACATGCACATCAGAGCTGATTTATAATAAACTCTTCCCTTAAAGGTGCAGTAAATGATTCTGGAGGAAGATTTTCGATACTTTAAAACAACAACATGCTTCCCTTCAGAAACTCCAGCCCTAAATTCTTAAACATTCTTAAGCATTGCCAATGTGAACAGTCCTTGGCTAGCAGACTTGTTTTTTCTGTTCTTTCCAGCCATAAAATCCTTTGCAAATGTCGACTGGACAAATATCATGATATAAATTATAAACTATAAAGAGGGAACAGCACAAATAAGTTAATGTCACTCACCTGACCAGCAGAAACAGAGCAACCTTCTCATCCATTTTCATGCCTCTCGACTCTCCATAAAGATGAAGTCTTTGTTTTTACCTGCTTCTTGTCAGGATTTTTTCGTTCCATCCTAAATGGTGCAGCATTTACAATCCAGTGCCTCAAATTCTTGTTTAAAATTTTCTTCTCATTTAGTGTTAAATGATGTGTTAGTTCCATGCTGGAGCCTCAGTCTACCTGTCTAGCTTCTGCTTTGAACTTGAAGCTGTAACGGGAAAATTTGAATAGGAAGCCAACTTAAATATTAAACATTAAATAACGCCCTCGCCTGATCTAAAAAAACTTCTTTCCCAGTCTTTGGCTGTTTCTCTATCCTAACAATACAATACATGTAGCCCCTCCCCATCCCCCTGTCTTGTGCACAAGCCTGGATTGACTGAAAGAGTGTTATGTAGTCTGACTCAAGCCATTTTGTTTATTTCTCATTTACAGAGCCAGCCTTTAAATTTTCTTTCCCTCACTTTTTTAATGTAGCATGTAAACATTGTTTCCAAACATACTCCATTTTAGTCCATTTTAGATATCATCGCTGTCCAATGGAAAACATGTATCTCCATTTTTGCCGATTTTCAGTTTTCTCCATCATTTGAACATGACAGCCACTGTTTATACTGTTCAAACATTTTATGATGAATGGACCAATAGAAATGTTTAAAAATCACTTGGGGAAAAAAATCTGGTTCCATAGACTTACATTGAAAGTGACTGTTTTTGGCCTCTCCTGTAGAGTTACTATTTTGAAGATACTTGGTTTTCATTGGACAGCGACGATATGTTGATTTTGTGATGTCACAAACACCAACTTATTTGTCCAGCCTACAGGAAACTAGAGCTGCCCAGTCATGCTGAACGGCCCAATACAGCACAACCAATCAGCACAGACCTCATAAACATATGTCAGTCTTAACACAGTAACATAAACATCAGTTTAATGTGAAAATTAGATATTTGAATATAAATGAAACATGATATGTGCAGTGTTTGCCCTGTAACTGAAAAGCAGCAGCCGTTCAGATTTCAAACGTGCTCTCAAGGTTTTTCTAAGCAATCTATATGTGTGTGGATGTATGTGTCCATAAACACAGATATCTGTCCAAGCCTCAGCAAGTAAATTATATCAAATTATATCTTATAAATTATAGCGTTCTCTTCCTCATGGCCCTCTTTCTTACATGCAGTAACAGCCAGACTATGTGCTTTAATGCGTTAGGGAGTGGAGGCGTGTATTTTAGTGCTGAGGTTTCCTTTCTAACTACAGTGGAGCTGAACGGGAGGAGACCACGCAGCTCCCCAGAGACTGAACGCAGTCCTTTCTCACAGTGCACCAAAGCTCAGAGCTCTCCCATCTGCTGCAGGCCCCTCCTGATGACCTGCCGCGCTTGATCTTCGACCTCGCTGACACAAAAAAAAGAAAAAGCGGAGAGCTTTAGCAGGAATGTCCAGATCAAAGCTTCCCTCAGTTCTTTTAAACTGCTTTTCGCTACTACTAGAATTGGTTTTAGCTTTATAGGCCATATATATGATCTGTATAGACTGGCAAGTGAATGACTGTGTTTAGATACTACATCACAACTCGTTTATTTTAAAAAATAAGTATGTGCCCTTTCAATGGACTATTTTAATAATTTTGCTTATGACCTGTTATGAACTTGTTATGACCTGTTTGGTTATGACAGCATCAGAAACCATATAATCAGTTAGATCTGAAATCTGAGAAAGTGAGAGGAGAGACCCTAGATAATAAGGGAGAGGGAGAGAGAGAGGGAAAGTGAGAGAGAGAAAGAGAGAGAAGTAAGAAGTTGGAGAGCTTAACTGTGTGTGAGAGAGAGAGAGGGAGAGAGAGAGTGCAAGAGAGAGCAGTAAAAAGATAGAGAGCTTAACTGTGTGTGAGAGAGAAAGAGAGAGAGAAAGAAAAAGAGAGATGTAAGTGGAGTTAAAAAAGTAGAGAGCAAAACTGGGAAGGAGAAAGAGAGACAAAGAGAGAAAGGAAGAGAAATAGAAAAGGAGTAAAAATAGAGAAAGAAAGAGAAAAGAGGTAAAAAAAGATATAGAACTGAACTGAAGAGAGAGAGGGGGGGGCAAAGAGAGGAGAGAATGTAAAAATATAGAGCACTGAATTGAAACAGAGAAAGAGAGAGAGAGAGAGGATAGATTAAGAGAGAGAGAAAGAGAGAGAGAGAGAGAGAAAGAGAGGATAGATTAAGAGAGAGAGAAAGAGAGAGAGAGAGAGAGAGAGAGAGGATAGTAAGAGAGAGAGTGATAGAGAGGGAGAGAGAAAGAGAGGATAGTAAGAGAGAGAGAAAGAGAGAAAGAGAGAGAGAGAGAGGATAGATTAAGAGAGAGAGAAAGAGAGAGAGAGAGAGAGAGAGAGGATAGATTAAGAGAGAGAGAAAGAGAGAGAGAGAGAGAGAAAGAGAGGATAGATTAAGAGAGAGAGAAAGAGAGAGAGAGAGAGAAAGAGAGGATAGATTAAGAGAGAGAGAAAGAGAGAGAGAGAGAGAGAAAGAGAGGATAGATTAAGAGAGAGAGAAAGAGAGAGAGAGAGAGAGAGAGAGGATAGATTAAGAGAGAGAGAAAGAGAGAGAGAGAGAGAGAGAGAGAGAGAGAGGATAGATTAAGAGAGAGAGAAAGAGAGAGAGAGAGAGAGAGAGAAAGAGAGGATAGATTAAGAGAGAGAGAAAGAGAGAGAGAGAGAGAGAAAGAGAGGATAGATTAAGAGAGAGGGGAAGAGAGAGAAAGCTGTAGATGTAGATGTTGGTTAATTTTGATTGGTTGAGACAGTAATAGCAGGTTTGTGATCCAGAGAGAAACCTTCAGTCTGAACACTGATCTCTAATTAACATCACACACAGCACACTCCTCCACCCCCCACCTCCCACCCTGCCTGCGCACAGCTCTCTGAAACCGAGCACTTGAGGCTCCAGCACCTCACAGGTTAACTCCACCATGCCTCACAGATCAGATTACCAGAGAGAGAAGGAGAGAGAGAGGAAGAGAGAGAGAGAGAGTGCTAAAGTTGTTGGACAGAGTGACAGAGAAGAAGAAGGGGAGAATAAACTATTGGACTATGGAGCAGAGAGAGACAGATAATAAAAAGAGATAATAGTAAAATAATAGAGAAAGATAGAGCAAGAAAGATAGAGAAGCAGGAGGAGGAAGAGAGGAAAAGACAGAGAGAAATAAAAGACAAGAAAGAGATCCGAAGTGAACGGAGCGGCAGACCAAGAGAAGGGAACAACCTGTGGAATATCAAACAGAAGAATAAGGAAAGCAGAGAGAGAGAGAGATAGAGAGAGAGGGAGAGAGAGATACAGACTGCAGTAGTCGGTGTGCTAACTTCTTTTAAACTCATGAGGAATCTACATCCAATCAAATCTCTCCCTATCAGGCTGGTTCCTGGTATCCGTGGAAACCAAGAATCCACAGACAGGTAGATAATTGAGTGTGTGTGTGGTTTTTTATGTGTTATCTATCTATCTATCTATCTATCTATCTATCTATCTATCTATCTATCTATCTATCTATCTATCTATCTATCTATCTATCTATCTATCTATCTATCTATCTATCTATCTATCTATCTATCTATCTATCTATCTATCTATCTATCTATCTATCTATCTATCTATCTATCTATCTATCTATCTATCTATCTATCTATCTATCCTGGAACGGCCGAGGGGCAAAAACCTTAATGTTAATCTAAGTCAATGAAGCATTTCTATTGGTCCATTCATCATTAAATATTCACACAATGTAAATGCTAGCTGGCGTGTTAAATATATAATAAATAATAAATATATATACCTAATTATGTAAATGTTATGCTAATTTTAGGCCACATCTAGACCACAAGTGCTTCATTGTTTTTCTAACTTACTGAATTCAGTAAATAAACGACTTGTTAAATTCAGTAAAAAACATGAATTGTGTATTAGAATGTGTAGAAGTGTGCTAGCTGTAGGGTGTGTTCACTTTTTTACACTTAAAAATTGACCAAAGCAGGAGCCCAAATATTTCCATACACATTATTGTCACTGTCATGCAAACACATTGAGTTACTTCACTAGTTAACTCGTATGCTGATCCTCCATGTAAACCTTTATCCACCAATAAACCTTTATCACATCCAGTGATTCTGTAAAGTCAGTCATTTAAAATGGCATTAGTTGTAACTATGTGAGGTGTGATTGTTGAAGGAAACTAGTTCCATGAAGTTGAAACAGCTGTAACTGTTGATGTTAGTAGCAAGGTGCTTTACACTATGCAATTTAGTGTCAGGTAGATTTCATGCTAGTGTACTCTGAATTCTAAAAGATACATACGTTCACAAGGTGTGATCTATAACCTTTTGCAACCTTTAACCCAAATGCTTTCACCTAAACTTGCAATGAATATGTAAAAGTATATACCTCATGTGTTTCTGTTACATTTGAATGCTGTTAAGTAAAGTAAAAGATCCTGCTTCTCCTATTTTTATCCACCTGTGTGGTGGATGGAACTATGAACAAGCACCCAAACTCGTATGTACTGGCTATTTGCTCTGTTCAACACTTCTGAAAGGTTGCATGGAAGTTTCACCATAGAAATCCAGCCTTAGATGTTAGTGTGAAGTTGCGAACCACCTAAACTAGTACTCCACTACAGGCGTTCTAATGCTGCTAATGATGGATACAGTCTCACGACAGTGTCAGTGTTTGAGCTGCAACTTTTGTATTTCAGCTCTGTTGCGACTTCCAAGGGTTAAAAGTTGCCTCTTGTATTCCTTTCATCCTTCTTTCTCTGACAGTCTGCTTTTCTGTAAGCCGTTCAGCGTGACGGAGGGTGAGAGGTCGGAGAGGTCGTGTATGTGTGTGTGTGTCTATGTGTGTGTGTTTAGCTGTGAGTGACTGATGGCAGGGTGGAGTCAGACGCTGGTGGATCCAGTGGTTCCCGTGGTAATGGTTACCCACTTTCCTCTGATCTTAGTGTGGAGGAGTTGTGCAGGAAATGATGTCATGTGTCAGAAGTGATGTTTAATAACAAGTGCAGAGAGAACGAGTGTGTATTTTCAGCTTCAGAGGTGCAGATAAAGAGACTGACAGACGCTGGGGCTGGGACGATAACCTGATATCAGTGGCTGAAATGATCACAGTTCAAATCTGCTCAGTATATTTAAAGATTCGTCCTGAAACCTGAAATCTAAACTGATCTTTGTATCTGTTGTTCGCTCAGGTTTCTGGCCATCCATTTAAATTTAAAGACTCTAAAACCAGACTCTCGATTATAGATTTAAAAACATCTTAATTTTAATTGATGTATTTTTCTTCTTTTATGTATACATTTTTTGACATGCAACTAGTTGCATGCATTATTTCTGTGCAATTTCATGATTTCGCAAAGTTGCATGCAACACATTGCGTTTAGTCCCATTATTAGCCAAATTTGCAGCTCCTTTTTCCACTGTATTATTCTTGCTATAAATTCCTCAGGGAGGTGTAACTTACATACATGTCACTCGCCCCATAAACCTTTTTCATGTCTACTGTAAAGTCAGTCATTAAAAATGTGATCACGTGACATGTGAATGACTGTTGCATGAAACTTACTCCATTAAGTTAAGATGACTACAACTGTTCAAGTGATCGGGAACACCAGGAATAGTTCTGGAAGCACTCAGAACAGTGTTGTGATGGAATTTATTACAGTAACAGTATATCGTCATATTGCCCGACGTAGCCACGGATGTTACTAGACTCTCCACAGTGGATTATAGATTTAAACATATTTTCAGTTTAATGAGAAGATTTCTTGATCATACATTCAGCATGAATCTGCCCCTCAATGTCAGTGAGTTGGATGAGTGGATGCATTAGTTTTTTCTGTGTGAGTTCTGATAGTGTTGTCACCTGTCGGTGACACTGTGCTGAACTACAGATGGAAGGATCGATCTGCTATGTATCGGTATTGGCCGATTTTTAATCAAAATATTTGATCGGCCGATATGTGTCCAGTTTAGCCCATCCTGAGAGCCGATCCATGGCGTTAAACAAATGAGCCTAATTTCTGTATTTCCAGCTAACGTTTCATCCAGGAAGAGGAACCCCTCTGGCCAGCTCCCTGCAATTCCTATCTGCAACTCTAGGTGGAAATACACAACCTTCAATTTCCAAAGACTGACTAAAGCAGCGACGTCGCGAGAAAAGCATAGAAAGCACATCGTCCGTCTGGCAGTGTTTACTGTATGTGACTCAGACTCATCCAGGATGTTTTTAAATTAGTAAAATCAGTGTCTCTCGTTGAGGAAACAAGACAAAGACGTTTAACACACATTTAATCTGATACAACACTACACACAGCTGAATACAGTGAGTATCAGTAAACAGCAGAGCTAGCACGCACAGCTAACACTAAACAAACAACCCAGAACACCATACAGACCAGATCTGACCGGTATGAACAGAACAGCAGCAGTAATTCAAGATCTACATTTAATGATTACAGTTTTTAGTTTCAAATAACAGAGTCTGAGTTTAATGACTGCAGTTTTTACTGTATTTATTAAATTAGCTTTTTTTAGTTTTAAATTAAGGGTCTAAATGTAATGATTACAGTATTGGGGATATTTGTTTGCTTTACTTTGTTTATTTACTGATAATTTTGTTTAAAATATTATGCTGTTTCACACGAGCTCGTGGCGAATACCCCGCCCTCTATCGATATCGGCTATCGGCTGATTGTGCTGAAAGGTGATCGGAGATCGGAATCGGCCTCAAAAACACTGATCGGTCCATCTCTACTTTTTTTTATAAGCTGTGTCTGAAACACCAAAACTGCCACCTACTTAAGTGGAATACTGAGACTGCGAGGCACCCAGTCATGTCCGAATCTAATGCTTGCATAAAATGGCAATGTATATGTATCCATTACTACCTCACCAATACCCTACAGATCCTACAGTAGTCTGTGTCAGCGCTGATTCCGTTAGGAACTGAAAGAGCGGAGGACTCGAGCACTGACACAGCCGGGACCGCAGCCTTCAGTTTCACACACAGATATATTTAAATCCATCATCAGGAGAAGGAGATTCTGTTTAATCTGCTCAAAGCAGCTCAAAGAAAATCAGCAACCACTTTAACAACTACTACTTCTTTTCTTTTTTCCACTCCATCTTCTTCATTCTTCCTTTTTCCTCTTTTACTTCTCTCTTTTTTATTACCGTTCTACATTTTTAATCTTCCTCTTTGACTTCTTGTAATTATTATTTGAATTATTTGTTATCTCCCTCTTTTCTTCCTCTTCTTCTTCTTCTCCTACTCCTCCTCGTTCTCTTTCTCTTACACCTCCTTCTTCTTATTTTTCTTTTTCTTTGTCTTCTTGGTTGGTTGCCCTTTTTATTGTTCTACATTTTCTTCATCTTTTTGTCCATCTTATTATTATTATTAATAATTTGTCTTCTTTGTCATTTTCTTCTTTTTATTATTCATCTTCTTCCTCTTCTGTTCCTCCTTCTCGTGTTCTTCCTCTTTCTTCTTTTGTGTTCTCCTCCTCCTCCTTCTTCATCTTCTATATCTTCTTCTTCTTCTTGTTTCATTATTATTTTTATTATTTTTTTTACTAATTATTGTTATTATTATTCAATTTTTCCCTTTTTCCTGTTCTTCTACTCCTCCTCTTCGACCTCCTCCTCCATCTATGACTTTATTTCCTATTTTCCACTGATATTACTAAAATTACTGCCTTGCTGTCTGTATTGTTTATTGATTATTGGTTGTTTACACATGTTGGGCTGCGGTTATTGTGAAAAATGCTTTAAAAGTTAAATGTCGTGTTTTAGACTTTCAGTAAGTCTTGGATGTGATACTCATATTCAAGATTTAAATATAAAAATTATTAATTGTTCTGTCCCAGTTACTCACACAGAGCTGTGCATGTGCAGAAAGATTCTTTCATCGTTCTCCTCTTTCTCTCTCCCTCTGTCTCCCTCCCTCTCTCTCTCTCTCTCTCTCTCTCTCTCTCAGTTGGGATGACAGTAGTTCAGTCAGTAGTGGAATCAGTGATACAATCGATACAGATGACATCAACACCAGCTCCTCCATCAGCTCCTATGCCAACACACCTGCAGCTTCGCGCAAACACCTCAACGGACAGGTGAGTAGCACGTGATGAGCTCCTAAAGAAACAGCATCACTCAAATCAGATCCCCCAGTTCCCCACCACTTTGGCCAAATGATTCCTTTAAATAACCAAACAGATTCTTAAGTCATGCACACAGAGATCACAACAGGCTAAGCTGTCAGTGTTCCTGATTGCTCAGGCAGACATTCTCACTCTTTAAAGGAGGAACTCACAGCCAAAATGAAATAGAGCTCGTGGGATGAAGCTTTCTAGCCTCGATTCCTGAGCAATGCTGATGTTTCTGAGTGAAGTATACCTTTAAAATCCTCCATCAACATCCATCAGCCTGTGGGATAAATGCCTGCATGTGGTTTAATTTATAAATCTGTCATTAAACCTCATTAAAGCTTAAACATAGCGCCGAGTCTAGACTGGCCAGGCCGTTAATTCTCTTGGGAGTCAGGATCGTTCTTCACGCCGGCTCTGTTAATGTTGGCCAGCCACGACTTTCCTTCTGTTTAAGGTAGACATGCATCTTCCTTTAATAGAAGGCAAAGAAATAAAATGAACATTTGATTAATTAGGTCTGAACTTAAACAGTGATGAAACAATAAAATCAGGGCAGAAATCAGGAAAAGTGCATATTTATTAAAGCTATAGAGGTATTAGCTTTGTTTTATACCTTTCTTTTTAAATATGCACTAGAGTAAAAATCTATATAATAAATAATTAAGAAATAACTAGTGTGTCCATAATGATGAGGAGAGCTGTAAATAGTTTTTAATGTTGTTTAATGTAAGAATATAATTAAGAGAGAAATATATTTCTATATATATTACTGTAAATGTCTGAACCCAACAGAATTGAGACAAGCGCATATATATATATTATATATAGAGGCTTTAATATATGGCGTGAGACAAAAGGCAAGGTCAAACAGTCCGCATTAACTGAACCAACTGAAACCGAGGGACATAGAGGGGCAAGTGTTCAAAAACCATGAGATCCAGCAAAACAAGGGCAAGACAGAAGGTGGAGTCGAAAAACAGAATAAGGTCATACATGGAATCCAATAAATAGGGAATAAAAACACGGGACTAGTAGCTAGAACAATAGAACGCTTCTTAATGCTGCAACAGTCAAAACATGGTTAGGACCAGAGCCTACCAGAGGATATTAATAAACATGGGCACAGGTGCCAACAATCAATAATCCGGCGACCCGGACCGGTAGTAAGTCACATGACTACAATCGGGAGTCATGTGATTGGTGGAAGAGTTCTGGGTAATGGAGTCCGTAGCGTTGGTTTGGTCTCAGGAGCCAACGGGTGACGTGACAGTATGGCTAAATGGCTAAATGTCTTTTTTCATTGTAAGTCAATTCCAATTTTCCAAGCTTTTCCATTTCTCCAAATTTTGGAGCATTTCCATTGGTCCATTCGTCATGAAATTTTCACACAGTGTAAACAGCAACCATGGTGAAATGATGAGGAAAAATAAAGATGGACAAAAAAAGAGATACTTGTTTTTCTTTAGACAGTTATGATAATAAGCAAAATAATTAAATTATGAAATAAATCATCTTAGTCATTCAGTGTAAAATATTTGAATCTGCATTGTTTGTGTTTATACAATACCCCAAAATATGAAATATGAAAAGCGATTTTGAACTTCTAATCACTAGTGTACCTAATGTACTGCACATTTCTATAATGTTTATTCTTCTCTTGTATCAGTTTAGATTTGTTTTATGTTACCTGGGCAACACACATTGAATAATATTTGTGTAGAAAAAATATTTTCTCTTAAATAAAAACTCTGGTTCTTTAGATTTGTTGTGAAGCATTAAGACTACTGATATAGCTAGTAACACGTTTCTACAAGCTTCAGACACCCAGCATGGATAAAGGGGAAAACTGGGTACATCTGATTTTCACTAACCTATCCCTTAAGTCATAGCCCATGCCCCCCACACTCCCACCGCTTCTCTAAACGCTGAAAGGGTGCTGAATCCAGTGCCTCCATAGAAACAAATGTTAATATTTGAACAGGCCTGAGGTCATTCAGACTCCACTGAGCCCCCCGAAAACAAATACACAGCTTTAGGAAGCAGTTGAGTTTAAGCTGAATTCCACGCTAATAAATATAAAGTTAACCTGAACACCTTACACTTCAACCACACAGCGATATGAGAAAACCTGAGCAGTAAGAAAACAGAACCTGCACAAGGGCTGCGTTTGTCCACTTACTGGTGACCTTTGACCTTGTGCCATATTAAAGACATGTGTCTCCATGGATATAGTTACCCTGAGTAACAAAGACCTCCTCAGAGGACTGCTAAAAAGATGGTAAACTCAGACTGTTACTCTCTCACACTCACCATAGTTTCCAACGTAAGTTAATAAGCAGCTATGCCATCATTTCACTGAGTAGTCCTGCATTATCACCGACCCTCAAAGCATCTTTACAGATACGGTTCAAAATAAAGGATTCAAATCTTGCATTCAATTATGTATTTATTACTTGTCAAGCAAGATGTTGTAATTTGGTTTGACTTTCAGGCTTTCACGGTTTGAAGTGCCGTTCTCCTGTTGGTGAATTGTTTGTGTTTAGCTGTTTTCCTCTTCGTATCAGTGCTATTTTGGTTATTCTGTTCTTCTTTTATTGGTTTTTTTGCTGTTTTGAGATTTTTTTGGCTTTTTTGGTTTTTCTGTGGTCAATTTTTGACTGCTCCTGTTTTAGCTGTTCTGTTCTCCTGATGGTAGATTAGTAGCAATTTTGTTTTTCTATTGGTGCAATTTTAGCAGCATTCTTTTTAGTGGTTCTGTACACCATTAGGCAGACTTTTAGTTATTCACTTGTATTATTGGTGCAAAGTTTCTGTCTCCTTTTGGTGTTCTTTTTTACCTGTTCTGTTTTTTAATTGGTGGATTGGTAGATTTCACTCATCTTTTGGTGGATATTTAGCCATACTTTATTTTACCTGTTTTAGCTCTTGGATTCTAAGTGGCTCTATTGTCCTATTGCGGATTTGTAGCGGTTCCATTTCTATATTGGTGTTTTTATAACTGGGGTGCGTTTCCCGATAATGATTGATCTTAGTGATTTACGAACTTTAAGAACAACCTAACTTTAAGAACCCCAATTTTGTCATTGTTTCCCAAAAGCATTCTTAGTCTCCAACTTACAAACTAGTTTCAATTAGCTGTTTGTTGATGCCACGCCCCGCATCACCGCTGAATAGGCACGGCCAGTCGAAAACTGAACCCTCGATTTGCATAGGTTTACTCATTATTATGCCACAAAAGTTATATGTGTATATCAACAAATAATGTATTGTACTTTAAGCAGTTTAAACTGTTTGTTTCACGTGATTACGATGATTCCAACTTTGAAATAATAAAGTAATGTACATTTATGCAACGTATTAAACTCAGGACCTTCAGAGTGGTAGGCAATTTGCTTCTCACTCCACCATGATACAAGCGAACACCCGATTATACAAGAATTGTACTGTTTACATCAAATAAGCTCTTGGATATTTGTTGACGTTGGATGTAATATACGTGATTACGCAATTACGCTTTCAAAAGTGATTTTAAATCTTCATGAATTCATGTTTGTTTACATACGTGTAGTGCCTTGCACAGAACAATGCTTTTTTTTAAAGGATGATTAGCGGCCTCTTTCGTTTTTTTTTTTACTTACCGAGAGAACTTACCGAGTTACGAGTGGGTTAGACCACTCTTACATTTACAAACGACTTTACGTACTACGTTAGTTACGAAGGCTTTCGGGAAACATTCGTAATTTTAAGAATGTATGAAGTTAGGAAGTACTTAGTGTTAAGAACTTTTTGGGAAACACACCCCTGTTCCATTCTGTTGGTGCCATTTTAGTTGTTCTGTCATCATATTGGTGGCTTTGAAGCCACCCTGATAAATTTCTGATCTGCTGTGGGTGGATGTATTGCAAAGGGCCAAGCCCCTTATTCAACCCATTATTTATTATTATTATTTCTTTTTTTATTTTTTTATTATTTACCCCAAAATCTCAGACTATGGCACAGCTTTAAACTCAAAAGCACAAAATCAGCCTCTGGTAAGAAACCATTAAGAAAGTGTTCTGACACACTTATTTTAACCAGCATTGTCTTGGCAAAAAAATAGAAAGTAAACCTGCCTTGTAATTCAGGACACAGTATCAGTGTTTTTGTTTATTTGTTTTTAATGCACAGTCTAAGACAGACATGGAGAAGCATTCTTCGGCCGAACGTAACTCCACCTGGTCAGGCGACGAGGTCAAAAGGTCAGACGGCGGCTCGGACAGTGGGGTGAAGATGGAGTCCGGCTCAAAGTGGAGACGGAACCCTTCAGACGTGTCGGACGAGTCAGATAAGGGCGGCTCCGGGAGAAAGGGCATGTCTATCTCGCAGACCGGCTCTTGGAGGAGGGGCATGAGTGCGCAGGTGGGCGTGACTACCCCCCGGACGAAAGGTAGCACTCCTACCACGGCAACGGGCACGCTGAAAACACATGGGACAGGTGAGTGGGTTCAAAATCATGCTGATAAATGAACTGGGAACCATCAGTAAGACTATAGTAACAGGTGACCACTGTGTTTAAATAGTATTTACATTCTGTATTCCTCTGTCTGGACTTTCTATTGTAAATGTAATTGCACAATTATTATAATAGCTGGATATTTGATGCATTATATTTGCCTTAGTTTATATATAATATTAGAAGGTTTGCATTTATTGATAGTTTGTGTCGTACGTCTGTAATATTGACTATGGTTCTTGTGTTATAGCAAAAACTGACGATGCTAAAGTCTCAGAGAAAGGGCGTCTGTCCCCACGGCCCAACGGAGTCCATCGTTCTCCTTCTGATGCAGGCCGGAGTGGCTCTGACTCCGCCCCCTCTACCCGCTCTGATTCCATACCCTCCATCCGTTCTGACTCCGGCCCTTCATCCGCCACCCGTGTGCCCACCAGTGGCAGTTCCTTCGGATTCAAGAAACCTGGCTCCTCTGCGCCGGCTCCCATCACCACGGTAACCACCAGCATTGCCATGGTGACAGCCAGCGGGGCGACCATCACCAGTGGCTCGGCCACTCTGGGAAAGATCCCTAAATCTACCGCCCTGGTAGTAGGAGGTGGCAGAGAGAGGTCCGGCCTGAAAGGTGCACCAGAGGGCACACTAGTAACCCAAGAGGACGGGTACTTAGCGGTTAGGTCAACACTGCAGTACCGCAGCCTCCCTCGGCCGTCACGCTCCGGATCGGGCGCTCGCAACCGCTCCTCCACCAGCAGCATTGAATCAGGACTGTGCACCCGAGCCCCCGCCCTCACCACCGTCACGACCACTAAGACCCGAGAACCTGCACCAAAGACCAACGGAAGCTTAACACCTGCCAATCAGACGGACAAGGAAAAGGGCGTCGCTTCAGAGACGGACAACCTGAGAGCTAGTCCTATCGGCTCGAGCGGAGGAGCGGCGACTATTCCACAGACATCGAGACAGGGCAAATACGCAGAGGTGTCATCACCTACACTGCGCAGGTAAATACACTCTTACTACAGTGATTTCAAAGTGTATTACCACCGTGTATTTTTCTATGTCATTCCATATCAGTGATTAGTGAGAGTTGTTCTTAATATAGCTTATTCTTTATATATTCTCTATATGGCTAAAGTTATAGCTGTTTTTCTGAAGCGCTTATAATTTCAGGGAGAGGGTTGTTTTGTTTTCAACAATTCAATCTTAACTTCAAAATCAAATATCAAATCAGGCTTAAAAATATGTGTGTGGTTATAGCGAGCTGATAACCAGAGATTTGCTAACCAGAGCCAACTCCGGTAACTAAAATAGTTAACTCTGCTATCTAAAAATAATTAACTATAACTATCTGTAAACTAAAAATAGCTAACTGTAGCTCAGTGCTAATTGCAAATAGCAAACGGTTGCTAATTTTGCTAAGATTTCTTGCTAACTTTGCTAATTAATACTGGATATCTTATTCATCCATTCATTCATTATCTAAGCCGCTTATCCATCTCAGTTGTGGGGTGTGCTGGAGCCTATCCCAGTATTTATTGGATAACTGGATAACTGCTAAATGACAATAGATAATGATATCTAACTCTAGTAACTGAAAAAATCTAATATCATCTGAAATCAGATTTGCTTTCCAACTCTGGTAACTGAAAATATGTAATTCCATCTGAAATCAGTTATGCTATCCAACTCTGGTAACTGAAAATATGTAATTTCATCTGAAATCAGTTATGCTATCCAACTCTGGTAACTGAAAATATGAAATCCCCTATGAAATCAGTTATGCTATCCAACTCTGGTAACTGAAAAAAATCTAATATCATCTGAAATCAGTTATGCTATCCAACTCTGGTAACTGAAAATATGTAATCCCCTATGAAATCAGTTATGCTATCCAACTCTGGTAACTGAAAATATGTAATTCCATCTGAACTCAGTTATGCTATCCAACTCTGGTCAATGAAAATATGAAATCCCCTATGAAATCAGTTATGCTATCCAACTCTGGTAACTGAAAATATGTAATTCCATCTGAAATCAGTTATGCTATCCAACTCTGGTAACTGAAAATATGAAATCCCCTATGAAATCAGTTATGCTATCCAACTCTGGTAACTGAAAATATGTAATTCCATCTGAAATCAGTTATGCTATCCAACTCTGGTAACTGAAAATATGTAATTCCATCTGAAATCAGCTATGCTGGCTAACTCTGGTAACTGAAAATATGTAATCCCCTCTGAAATCAGTTATGCTATCCAACTCTGGTAACTGAAAAAATCTAATATCATCTGAAATCAGTTATGCTATCCAACTTTGGTAACTGAAAATATGTAATTCCATCTGAAATCAGGTATGCTATCCAACTCTGGTAAATGAAAATATGTAATCCCCTATGAAATCAGGTATGCTATCAAACTCTCTTAACTGAAAATATGAAATCCCATCTGAAATCAGTTATGCTATCAAACTCTGTTAACTGAAAATATGAAATCCCATTTGAAATCAGTTATGCTATCAAACTCTGTTAACTGAAAATATGAAATCCCATCTGAAATCAGCTATGCTGGCTAACTCTGGTAACTGAAAACATGAAATCCCATTTGATATCAGCTATGCTGGCTAACTCTGGTAAGTAGCTGACGCTGGAAAGTAGCTGAAGCTGGGTAAGTTTGCTAGTTGAAGATACTAGACCACAAATGTGTGGTGTTGAAAGTGTACAGTTAGACTTCTCCTTACAAGTCTATAGAGTGAAGCACACACAGTGCCACCTAGTGTGCTCTTGAATGCTAGTTCACTAAACAGAAAATGCACTACCAATATAAAATTACGTTTTGATTATTATTGTTGTAATTATTGTTGTAATTCTCACAAAAAAACTGACCCGTATCAGCTCTTTTTCTTGTTTACTTTTATTCAACGGCATGTTTATTCTTGTCTCCGGCTTTTGGTCTTAAGTTCTATTCATCTTGCTAAGATTCCTCTGTCTGGATTTGTCAGCTGTTTAGTTCATCCTAGATGGATGAGGGGAAGAAGGGATGTGTTTTTCTTTTCTTTTAGATGTTCCTTCTTTGATCACCCTCTTTACCTGTTGCACTATAATGAGGTCATGACTCTGAGACACATCACACCTGTTTTGCTCTTTAATCCCGCTCAGCAGGGGGGTTAAAGTCTAAGCTCTGAGTCGGTCTAAGTCTAAGTCGGACAGCTACTCCAAAGGAAAGTGCAACAAGAGTGTTTAAGTGTCACTTTGAAGCAATAAACATTTAATCTGTAAAGTTTATTTGTGAGAACTAAAAACAGACGGATTACCATTTGTTTTTGTGATGACATGAAAGCAACCGCTGGTTCTGCTCTCTTGGCTGTCCCTCGGTTTAGGTTTATCTACTATGGGTGGCAGATCTTTTAGTTTTGCTGCCCTACCTTTTTCTATTCGCTTATCTTCCTCTGTTTCTATGTTTAAATCTTAGCGCAAGTCTCACCTTTTCTCTTCTTTCTTTCACTCTCTTTAATTTTTTTTTCTCTGCTTGTTTGTTCAGAGTCCTTTGTTTGTGAAGAAGCTATATAGGTGCCACCTATTATTATTTTATATATATATATATATATATATATATATATATATATATATATATATAAATTATATATATATATATATATATATATATATATATATATATATATATAAGTTTTTTTTACAGTTAAGCCCCACCCATTCAGCCTATATCAACACATCCGGGAACGGTACTCATCATAGACTGTAATGTAAAATAGCAGTACAACACTAAACCAACAGAACCAGAGCCAGCAGAACTGAATTAGTGTCTTTCAGTCATTTATAAACAATGTCAGGTGAATTATAGCAGGTGAACTGTCCACTCTGCCTGTCATAGAACGCAAATAGTACATTACAAAGCTATATTTGCCCCATCTTGAGTCCCTTCAGTGTCCCAGCATCAAGCTGGTGCAATAACCCTACTGGATGACCAGAGGTTTCTACCCAGACATCTGTTTTTATCTTATTGAGTCTCCAGGTCAGCGAATTACTAGTACATATTTTAAAAGGAATATAAAATCGTATTTAAAATATTTTACTTTTTAGTCCTGCTCTACAAGCAGAATGCTAGCTAGCATTAGCACTGTACTCTTACAAGTCACCTAGCTAGCTAACTTAGTTCAGTCATCTAGAGACCCAACCAGTACGTGGTTGGGGAGCAAGTCTGACCACACAACAACTTTATATAGCATAGCATTATTAATTTATATGGTAGAAACACATTTTCAACTGTTTTTCTGTTGTCGTCTATGTAGGATGTGGGATTGTTTTCCCTCAAAAAGGGGCGTGGTGATGAGAGTCTCCTTTGGATGAGGGATTGCAAATCCATATCATTGCAGTTTTAAAGAAACTGCCTAAAGAAAAACAGATGTCTTCAAAATAGTAACTTAACAAAAGAGGCCAATTACATTATTTACTGTCAATGTAAATGAATTTAAAGAGGTTTAATTTAAGTAATTTTGGAGCTTTTCTATTAGTCCATTCATCTGAAACTTTCACAGGATATAAAGAGCAGCTGTTGAGTCCAAATGATAAAAAAAATAATAATAAAATGAACAAAAATGGAAATGTTTTTCTTTGGACAGCGACAGTATATCAGTCTTAAAGGCACAGTATCAGAAATAGTCTGTGTATTTGTAAGAGATAAAGAGAGGCTGGAAAGTTGTCATTTTGAAATTAACTATGATAATGTAGGAATGTGGGGTATGGACCCTTTTAAATCAATTTCTTGTTATATTCCTTGAAAAAAGCCTTTGTTCTACAAATCTGATTCTAAACAAAACCTTTATTTCTTCTTTCCTCTTCGTTTGAAGACTCTTTGGTGGAAAGGCTAAGCAGGCCCCTGTGACCACAGCCGAAAGCTTGAAAAACTCTGTGGTCATCTCCAACCCTCACGCCACGCTCGGGCACCACACCCTGCCTTCTGGCGGTCTCCTGGACTCTAGCGGGGGCAGTGAGCAGGCTTCTAGCCCAGGGTCGGTGTACTCAGGGACGGGAACCTGGGGTACCACCATCAGCAGCTCGTCCGCACTGGGCTACCCCTCTGTCAGCAGCATGCACACCAGTAGCGAGTCCATTGACATGTCAGTAGGCAGCGGGCATCACCGGGATGACGCTCACCCGCCACTCACACGGACCGGCAGCGCCAAGACAGAGAGGTAAGGAAGGCGGGGTGGTTTAGATGTTCAGCTGGTTTGTCCTTAGTTTGGTCGTGAAGCACAGTATGGCTTTCTATGGAGCTCTCTAACGTGGTGCTCTATTAGAAACCCCTCTCTCATAGCTCCAACTTGCTGGTGTGTACTTAGAGAAAGAAGATCCAAAGGTAGTCCCCACCCACCAGGTGTTTCTAATAAAGTGGCCAGTTAGAATAGTTATGAGCTTGGGGTTGCTAATAAAGTGGCCAGTTGGTTAAATAACAAGGTGGTTGTTTCTAATAAAGGTAGGAGTATATATAATCTAATAAGGTGGCCAGTGAGTTAAAGCACAATAAAGTGGCCAGTGAATGGAAGCACTAGGTGTTTCTAATAAAGTGGCCACAAAGAGCCTTAAAGGATGAAACATGAGCCTCTCGTTTCCAATAATTTGTCCATTTCTCTTCTTCTACTTTTTCCCTGCATCATTTTCCTGATCTTCTCCGCCTATCCTTCCATTACTCTCCTCCAGTCCCCTCTCCTCCCCCTCCGCTAGTCCAAAATTCAGCCGCAACACCTTGCCTCGGAAACAGGACAGGTAAAGGTGTCTGTGTGCTAAACTGCTGCTGACAAACACACTTGACAAACACACTTGTGACTTCTGTGTGTGCATGCATGAGAGTGAATGTAGTTTCTTTGTTCTTGCACTGTTGTTCTTCTGGCGCCACCTGGTGGCGGATTTTCCTAAAGGCCATTAGTGATAGTTGAACTCAAAATCGGATGTCCACAATTAGAGATATGTTTAGTGTCAGAAGTCACGTCTTACTGTTGCTGTTGGTACCTATACTAATGTAGTTCATAGATTATAGTGTGATGTGATATATATATATATATATACAGTTTCAGAAACCTCTTCAGTAATTAGAGGCTATTAACAATCTTCATATAGGTTGGTTGTGTGATGTGTAGTTAACGTTATGCTAATTGATGGGTCATAAGCTCCCATTACTTGTTACCCACATTAGCCTTGTAGCTCCACTGCTAAAGCTAAATAAGCTTCTGACGCCAAACATGTCATGTCTGATCAACTGTGTTTGATGGACTGAGATTTTTGGCTGAACTATCGCTTTAATGCTGTACTGAACTGAACTGCTAACTGTGCTAACATTCTGAATGAGTGTGTGAGAGAACCCAGTTTCTATCAGTAAAAATAATAATGTAGATAAAAGAATTATAATGATAAAACAGAACCCACCCCTCCTTCTCTTTCCTTCTTTTTTCCAATCTCTCTATCATTCGTCTATCTCTCCATCCCTCTCTCAGCGACTCCTACAGTGATAGGAACACGCTGCCTAAGAAGGGACTCAGGTACAAGACTGCTGTTAGCACACGCTAATGCTAACCTTGCTAACCATGCTAACTCGCTAAAGTACAGTCTCTTTCATTCTCTCTCTCTCTCTCTGTCTGTCTCTCTATTTTAGTGTTATTGTTTCTTGTTCTTTTTTCTATTTCCTTCTCTTTCTTTCTTTTCTTTCTCTTTCTTTCTCTCTCTCTCTCTCTCTCTATCTCTTTCTACTTTTTTCATTTGGTCTTTCTCTTTCTTTTCACCCTTTCCTTCTCTCTCTTTCTTTCTTACTTTCTTTCTTTATCTATTTGTTTCTTTTTGTCCTTTTCCCTTTCTCTCTTTCTACCTTTTTCATTTTATCTTTCTTTATATATTTCTCTCTCTCTCTCACACACACTCTCTCTCTCTTCGTCTTTAAAGTAGTTTTATTGTTTCTTGTTCTTTTTTTCTTTATCTCTTTCTACTTTTTTCATTTGGTCTCTTTCTTTCTTTCTTTCTTTCTTTCTTTCTTTCTTTCTTTCTTGTTTAGTTTTATTGTTTTTTGTCCTTTTCCCTTTTTCTCTTTCTACCTTTTTCATTTTATCTTTCTTTATTTCTTACTCTCTCTCTCTTTTATTGTTTCTTATTCTTTTTTATTTATCTATTTCTACCTTTTCATTTGGTCTTTCTCTTTCTTTTCCCCCCTTTCCTTCTCTTTCTTTCTCTCTCTCTCTCTCTCTCTCTCTCTCTCCCTCTCTCTCTTTCTCTTTCTTGTTTAGTTTTATTTTTTCTTGTCCTTTTCCCTTTCTCTCTTTCTACCTTTTTCATTTATACTTTCTTTCTTTCTTTCTTTCTTTCTTTCTTTCTTTCTTTCTTTCTTTTTCTCTTTCTCTTTCTCTCTCTAATGTAGTTCTATTGTTTCTTTTTCTACCTTTTCATTTTGTCTTTCATGTTCTTTCCCCTCCTTTCCTTCTCTCTCTCTCTCTCTCTCTCTCTCTCTCTCTCTCTCTCTCTCTCTCTCTCTCTGTGTACCTGCTGTATCTGCTCTGCTGTGTGTTGTTAGGTGTGAGCACTGTTTTTGCTTTTGTGCACCTCCGCACTGTTGTAAGGTTTGTACGTGTGTGTTGGGGAATTGAGGTGGACGGGGGGGGGCGGGGGGGTCCACTGTAGCAGCACATTATTCACTGCATCACTTTTAGTTTGGCTTTATTGTGTCACATCTGCTGCTCCAACGGCTTTAAGCAAACTGCTCATGCGTCCGTTTGCTGATGTCACCGCTTTAATGTTCGGCAATAAACGATTTACTGCACAGAAGCTACTGATCGTTTCACTGTGATTTTATAAACTCTGTTAATATTAAGCATTGGTATTGTTATTCTTCTGATTGGTCAGTATGTGCAATGTGTTTCCTGCAGGTACGCCCCATCAGCACAGCTGCGTCAGGAGGAGGCTCGTGATTGGCTGCGCTCTCACTCCACCAGTGGGCTGCAGGACTCTGCCTGTAACTCTCCGTTCTCTACCGGCTCCAGCCTGACCTCACCCTCCGGAACACGATTCAACTTCACCCAGCTCGGTACAAACCCTCGCGGAACACTACGCACTGATCACATGTCCACTTTTAGAGGACCTGAAGGGGAATACCACCAATTTTTGCATTTCTGTGTTATAAATGTACTGTGATTTAGAGTGGGTTTGGTGTGAAATTACTATATACTATATACTATATACTATATACTACATACTACTATTTACTATAGAAACAGACAGAAACCATTGTTCACCACTTTTTTTTCCTCCTGGTGTATACATCTGGTTATCAAGATACATGTCTAGAACTGTAATAAGACAGTTGTCAGTGCTGTCTATCGAACCCTGATGTTTCAAGCCTTGTAAGGGTTAATGGCATCACTATATTACTAAATGATTTGATCAGTTAAATGATGCATATAAAAACCCATAAGCTTTGCTGGACATGTGCCAGTGACCTGGTAAAGGTTAAAGTGTGTGTGTTTTTTGTTGTGTTGTGCAGCCAGTCCCACCACAGCGGCACAGATAAACCTAGCCAGCCTGCGCAACAACAGCCTGACCAATCAGGACAGCGTGCTGGATGTCTGCGGAGACACCCGTCTTCGGAACTCCTGCATGTCTCTGGATGAGAAAACGCGAACCATGAGCCGCTCTGCTTCATTCAGAGACGGTTTTGAGGAAGGTAAGCGAGAGTTCGGTAAACAGCTGATGGGTTAAATCGGGAGATTAGATCGCTGCGATGATTACGTGAATTAAAGTTGCCCACTCTTGAATGTATCCTAGCGAGTACAGAGAGGCTGGAATCCAACGTCACATGAGTGAACTTAGTAAGAGTGGAAATGAGATGGCAAGAGCCTGAACAACACCCTGGTGGCTCTCCTGGAGAGAAAGAGATCAGTCCTTTTGATGTTACAGAGCAAAAACACATGAGGAAAAAACAGGAATTGTGACGGTGTATTTTTAGAGTACAGCTAATGTTCTGAAAGACGGCCAGCAGAGCTGAAACTGTAACATTAGACTTAAAATAACTTCAGCCTCAAAACATCATTCATCATCATCATCGCTATCATCACCCTGCTGAGAGAGAACAGCCTTGAACACGGTGGGGAGTGTGTGTAAGAACGGCTTTAATAAATAAATAAGAGAGAGAGAGAGAGAGAGAGAGAGAGAGAGAGAGAGAGAGAGAGAGAGAGAGAGCAGTAATTACAGAGGTAGATAAAGGAGGAGCATGTGATTACTGAAAGATGATTCTGTGTCCTGTCCTGTCCTGTCTTTTTCCTTTTCTTTCCTTTACTGCCTTTTCCAACCTGTTATGTCCCTTTCTATCCCTTATTTTTCTTTCCCCTTCCATTCCTTTCTTTCCTTTTCCTTTTCTTTTCCTTTCCTTTTCCCTCCCCTCCCTTCCCTTCCCTTCTTTTCCTGTCCTTTCCTTTTCTTTCCTTTCCTTTCTCTTCCCTTGTTTTCCTCTCCTTTCCTTTTCCTTCCTTTTCCTTCCTTTTCCTTACCTTCTTTTCATTTCATTTCCTTTTCCTTCATATCCCTTCCCTTCTTTTTCTTTCCTTTCCTCTCATTTCCTTTCATTGTCCTTCCTCCCCCCTTCTTTTGCTTTCCTTTCATTTTCCTTACTTCCATTCCCTTCCCTTCTTTTCCTTTCCTTTCCTTTCTTTTCCTTTTCTGTCTTTTCCTTTCCTTTCCTTTCCTTTCCTTTCCTTTCCTATTCTTTTCTTTCCTTTCCTTTCCTTTATTTCCCTTCCATTCCCTTTATTTTCCTTTCCTTTTCTTTATGGTTTCTTGTCCAGTCCTCTCTTATCCTCTCCTCTCTTCTCCTCCTTCACATCCCTCTTTTCCTAATCCTCTACTTTGAAGGTACTGCTTTATCAGACCCTCCAGCCAGCTGTGTGTGTATGTGAGAAAGTGTGTGTGTGTATGTGAGAAAGTGTGTGTGTGTATGTGAGAAAGTGTGTGTGTGTGTGTGTATGTGAGAAAATGTGTGTGTGTATGTGAGAAAGTGTGTGTGTGTATGTGAGAAAGAGTGTGTGTGTGTATGTGAGAAAGTGTGTGTGTGTGTGTATGTGAGAAAATGTGTGTGTGTGTGTGAGAAAGTGTGTGTGTGTGTGTATGTGAGAAAGTGTGTGTGTGTGTTGTGTGTGGTGGCTTAAGTGTGTCATATTTACTGTAGGGAGTAATGTGACACCACACCCCTCTCACATACACTCTCTCTCTCTCTTTTTTCTTTGAGCGAGGGGAGAGTGTAATTGGAGGTTTGCAGAGGTTAATGTACGGTTTGTGTGTATGTGTGAGTGTCTGTGTTTGTGTGACCTCACACTGTTCAAAACCTTATTATTCAAAAGTGAGCACAAACTTTCTTAAATATTATTACAATTGAATATAAAATATTGTTTGATATTACTGCAATAGAGAATGTATTATTATTAGATTTTTTAGAATGGAATATTGAATATTGTTTTTATAATAAGAGTCTATAACTTTTAATGCAATGTAACAGACACATTCAGATTCATGCATCAGTTTCCTCTTATTTCTTCTCCAGTTCACGGTTCTTCGCTCTCTTTGGTCTCCAGCACCTCCTCTATCTACTCAACGGTGAGTATAACAACAGCTCAAATCCCCCTTTCTTCTCCGTCACTGTGTACGTGATGTCTCTTATGAATTTATGGAGCTTAAGATGTACAACACGCGGAAATCAGCTTCATGTGTTCCGAAACAAAGGATCTTCTGTACGGTAAGGTCTGGCCTGTCACGCTGAACCAATAAAACAATCTGAGCCATACAGACCCGCATATCAAGACAGATCTGTTTTCCTGGAAACGGGAAGATCCAGGTGTGACATCACGAAAGGTTCATATTAAAAAGAGAGACTGACCAAAAAATGTATACAGTCTCCCACAGCGTCCCCCGCCCACCCCCCAAAAAACAAAAACAAATATAAAAACAAAATGTAACTAATCCGAGATGGTTTGTTTGGTATCTGAAATGTGCTTCTTTAGTTTTAGCTCTGTAGCTATGAGGCTATTGCAGCTAATAAGCAGTGGAAGCCTATAATTAGAATGGTGCCTCGCCTCAAACCGTATGGAGTTGTTTAATTATCTCTAATAGGCTTGATTATGTGGTTTCTGACCCTGTATGACATTCACTGTAAATAACAGTAGTGTACTATACTATAGATTTTTTCTTATTTTTGAACAAACTCACAATCCCTATTATTAGTAAAGTTTAAAGGAGCAATATGTAAGATTTGTAGTTAGTAAAACATTTCAAACTGAACTGAAATGATCAACAGGATGAGAAGAAATGAGTAAGTTTTGTGTGTCAAAGATGTTTATGTATTGTGATGCAGAGATATCTACAAAGGTAGCATTCAAACTATGCCCATCCTGTCTTGTAATACCACCTTGTACCTTAAGAGGCGATAATGAGTCACTGTAGGTGACTCTCGTCAGTCATGCTGAACGTCCTACTCCTGGTTAGATCATTTAATAATTTTGATGGTGAATGTTTCTTCTAGTCTGATAAGTAAACAACCATTAATGCTATCATTGAGGAAAAGATACTGTGGACACCACGACTTTCTGTTGATATAGTGCCCCCTATTGTTTGGAGTATGAAGTTTAACAGGTTGCATCAGATTGATAAGGTTTTTTGTCAGACTGTCTCTTTAAACTGCTGCAGCCACCCACGTTAAACCACGGCCAAACGGAAAATCCCGCAGCCAATTGTGGTTTGGGTTGTGTCCAGCTCTGCCACGCCCCTCCAAAGAGTGAATCCTCTCACCTGTGGAGGCGGAGTTAAAGGTGTGTCTCCATTCACACTGGAGGAAAGAGAGAGTGTGAGCGAGAGAGCAGCTACAGATGCAGCAAAAGAGCAGAGAGAGAGGGAATGGAGAGAAAAAGACAAAGAGAGAGTGACAGAGAAAAGAAAGAGTGAGAAAGAGAAGACGAGAGGGAGGGAAGCGAGAAGGAAAGTAAAAAGAGGGAGAGAAAGAGAAAAAGAGAGAAGAGAAACAAGGAATAGTGAATGAAAGAAAGATAGGAGAGATAAAATAAAACAAGGTATATAGAGAGAGAGATAAAGAGAGTGGTAGAGAGAGGATAACTGTGAAGATGATGGCTACTCTGTCTATCGGAGGAGCTGTGAGTGCGTGGAGGAATACGGTAGGAGCTTATCCTGGACATACATCATATACTGTAGCATGTTTATTATAGCGGGTTCACAGTCACTGAAATGAATGTGGTTAAATACATTCCGTGTCTCTGTTTATGTATTTGTTTATGTATTTACTTGTTTATTTAGATATGTACACCATAAACTATGATTAAGCATTACTGTAATCTGTGGATCTGGACTTGTAGTGTGGTACTATAGTCTGATGTGAATGGATATGTTGAATGTGTCAGTGTGTCATGTGTTGTTAACAGACCAAAACAGTAAGTTTGTTTTGACTGAAGCTGCTGCTGTGTGTGTGTGTGCGTGTGTGTGCGTGTGTGTGTGCGTGTGTGTGTGTGTGTGTGTGTCATATAGCAACCCACATTTTTTTAACAACACACTCAGAACTTCATCACCCTTAAGATAGACAGGGTTACATTATCATCCAGCCTGTGTGTCTGTGTATGTGTTGCCGTTGGTCAATGCCATTGTTCCAGACATAACAATACATAGTTAGTACAGGTGGGGGGTGGGGAGGCTAGACAGAGAGGATGAAAGAGAAAAGTGAGAAGAAGAGAGAGAGAAAAGACACAAAATAAAAAAGAACAGAGACAGAGAGAGAGAGAGAGGGAAAGACACAGAGAGAGAGAGAGAAAGAGAGAGAGAGAGAGCTCAGAGACTACAGAGAGGGTACACAGAAGAGAGAGTACACAAGTGAAAGAGTAGAAAGAGAGAGAAATAGGGTAGACGATGGAGAACAGAAAGAAAGACAGAGGATGGAGAACAGAGAAGAAGGAATAGAGAGAAAGAACAGAGAAAAAAACCCACATTCTCTATGATATTATAAATGTATCTATAATAGAATAAGAAGAAAAACAGAAGAGAACACTAATACCAATTATGTTTGGTACTCCATTACAAAAGTACTTTATGATGTAATTTTATTTTACATACCAGCTTTATATTTTAGTTTTAAACTACTAAACTACTAAAACGCAGGTGGTGTCATACACTGCAGTAATACAGCGATTAAATCTGTTATTTCTGTTTTTTCACTTTTTATGCTTTCCAGTTAGTAAACTTAACACTGTAAAGTTTGGTCAGTAGGTGGGATCACTGCACTCACTGCTCCACCTCAGGACTCCACCTACAAACACAGCCATTGGCTCACGAGCTGCTCAATGTTTTTTAAAGCATTTGTTTGAACCCTGAATAAGGGCATGCTTCATGTAAAGCCTATGTAAATGAGGTGCTGGTAGGCTGGCGCTTGATTTTGCGCACACTGACACTGATTGCACGCAAATCGTGCACTTAAACAACGTTTTTTATGCTGTTCTGATCCATAAAAGCCAATATATTCATTTAATCATGTTTTATACTTTAAACTAAAGATCTACACATCCTAAAAGTGATTTGAATCCCAGCTTGTCGTTCTAGTTTGCAGCAGTCTGTGTACAGACCTGCAGTTTGTGGACTTTGGGTTAAACAAGGTGGTGAAAATACAACAAGCTGCAAAGCACAGTGTGTGAACATCTGGATAAGACCTGCCTTAATCCATAAAACTAACATCTGTATAAACCAACAGGGCTTTGACATATTCTAGAAAGTGTTTCATGAATTTATTTTGCTTCTGGAAGCCAATAAAGCTTATACAAGGTGCATGTGTGTGTGTGTGATCTATCTACACTTCTTAGGAACATTCATTCATCCACTGCTCCTTCTTTTTTTTTCTTACAGACTGAAGAGAAATCACAGTCAGAGGTGAGTGAAGGACTTAATGTGCAGATCAGTTCCATCCTGTATTTACTTACCCCCCACCTTGTCCGTGCGTGTGCGTGCGTGAGCATGTTTTCCCTGGTTGTCTGTGACCTGTTGTGGAAACAAACCAAGGGCGGTTTCACTCAGGTCCTGTTTCAGCCTCAGTTTCAGTAAAGTCTGTCTGCGTCTACGTTTACCAAACGCTTCACAATAAACACAGCCCAACTCCCTGAACCTGGACTAGGCTTCGGAGACTAACGTTACCAGCATGTAAACAGAGCAAAACCAAATACAGGCTCCACCCACAAATATGTTCCATTGTATCTACTGATGTGATGTCGGACAAGCTTTACAGAAAAAGTTCTATTTAATACAATCAGAACATGTATTATATCACAGTACCTACATTTAGAGTTATACATCCAACCTAATGAGAAACTGTACTCAGTTTATATACAATACCTACATTTAGAGTTATACATTCAACCTAATGAGAAACTGTAGACTCAGTTTATATCACAATACCTACATTTAGAGTTATACATTCAACCTAATGAGAAACTGTAACTCAGTTAATATCACAATACCTACATTTAGAGTTATACATTCAACCTAATGAGAAACTGTACTCAGTTTATATACAATACCTACATTCAGAGTTATACATTCAACCTAATGAGAAACTGTAGACTCAGTTTATATATAATACCTACATTCAGAGTTATACATTCAACCTAATGAGAAACTGTAACTCAGTTTATATACAATACCTACATTTAGAGTTATACATTCAACCTAATGAGAAACTGTAACTCAGTTAACATCACAATACCTACATTTAGAGTTATAAATTCCACCTAATGAGAAACTGTAAACTCAGTTTATATCACAATACCTACATTTAGAGTTATACATTCAACCTAATGAGAAACTGTAACTCAGTTTAAATCACAATACCTACATTTAGAGTTATACATTCAACCTAATGAGAAACTGTAAACTCAGTTTATATCACAATACCTACATTTAGAGTTATACATCCAATCTAATGAGAAACTGTAGACTCAGTTTATATCACAATACCTACACTTAGAGGTAGCTAACTTAAGTCTACAGTAGTTCAGCTCAACCCATTCATGCTGAAGTGAAGAAGACTGTCTTTGAAAGAGGCTCAATACAGGACAGCCAATCAGAACAGGGCTATTTTACATATATCAATTTTAAAGGCACACTAACTATACCAGCATGTTTAAGCCTAAAAGATTAAGCGAGTTTTTTTGGCCCACAAACCCACAAGAGCATGGTGAAAAAGAAGAAAGGAAAAACATGAGCCCCTTAAAGGGTTAAAGACTGTGTGCTCGGGTCTGTACACACACCTGCAAATCTGCCTTTTTGATTCCAAAATCACACAGTGTTCTTCCCCTCCCCACACCTGGGCTACAGACGAGCGCTTTCAGAAAGCCCCACCTCTCCTCGCGCCCTCCCGTCTCTTTATTCTCCTTTTTTACGATTGTCTGCTCTTTTCATCCTCTTTTCTCCCTCTCCCTTTTTTTGTTTGTCTAGATCCGTAAGTTGCGCAGAGAGCTGGATGCTTCTCAGGAAAAGGTTTCCGCCCTGACCACACAGCTGAGCGCTAACGTGAGTGCACGTACAGTATGATTGATAATCCTGCTTTTTTTCAAAGCTTGAAGACCACCACTGTGGTTGTTTTGTTTAGATTCAAGTTTCAGTGCAAAGTTATAGACGTGTAATTACAATTTGCTATTTAATAAACACTAAAGGTCTATAAAGAATATAAAAATTCAGACACTAGTTTTTATTTAAAGGGACTAAATATAATATAACTAATAACTGATAATATTATGGTCAAAAATGAAACACAGTTTTAAATCGATTTAAATGAAAAAAATAATTGTCCTTCACCCCAACACTGTGGAGCTAAAAGACAAATACAGCTAACAAGTAATAGAATCTGGTGACAGTTGTTATAGTAGCCAGTGCTTAAACTACAGTAGCAAACTACAGGAGACACCAAACATGTTTTAACTGATCTGCAGCATTGGGGGAAATTCTCTAAACTTGATTTATGGTGAACTCGTCCCTTGAAAGTGTGCTTGGCACAAAGTCCAGTCAAGTTTATTGTTGTATTTACTCTTAAACTCTAATCAACAGCACAGAATCAGTCTTGTATACAGTAATATACAAGCATGTGTGTGCTCCTGTTCACATTCCATGTTATTGATTGGATCAGTGTAAATCACTTACACATCCTCTACAGAGAACACACTTTGTAAAGCACACTCACTGTTTATTTACTTAATTTAACATGTTGGGGGACAATAAAACATAAAATGTGTCCTGTGCAAAAGTTATGGCACATTTTAGATTTTATGTTTTACCCCAATATAAGCAAATTAATAGAAATAAAGATTTTAGTGCCCCCTAGTGCTACCAGTATGGGTGGTTCAAAACATAATCACATGAGTTTTTTTCATGTACCATATTAGGTGTGATTTTATTAGCCAGGTTTTCACATTTGGGCCCTAAAACCTTCATCACATAGATACATAATCAAATATAAATCTATATTTATTATATTCTGTATTGTTTCCCTTCTGTGTAGACTGGTGAAAGTCAGTGTCTCTGGCTTTTTTGTCAAAATGGCTTAAACGTACAACCCTAAAGTTTCTCCATATTCTATGACCATTGATGTTGTTACTGCTGGAGATAAATTTGAGTCGTAAGGGCTGCTGGGTGCTTTTGTGTGCCTCACTTGGTGTTTATTTCAGGTAAATTCACAGATTATGTTTCGTGCCAAAGCAGGAACAAGTTGCCGCTGTCAGTGCTACCGATTTGTTTGTTCTCATTGTGTAATGAGTGATGACTCTGTGATGTCAGTGGAGTTTCCTATTGCTGTTATCTTAATGCAAAACACGCCACAGCTAAAACACGCACACTGTCACTCAGTGCAGACAATAGCGGCATTCTGACCTCATACGCTACAGAGAGCACGCTATACCGGCCCTGACCACATCAGTGTTTGTACCAAACACAGTCAACATTCACGAGTAAACATGCGGATACTAGGAGACGCTCTGGAATACTGTTACTGTCCACACGGCCCTATCTTTAATTCCTCTCCTTCAACACAGTGCTTTCTCACTGTTGTGATTACCTGTGTTTTGGTATATAAGGACAGTTTTAAGGAGTGTGTACGTGACAAACACTGTGATGTCATGCTAAATGCTATGCCATTATCCTTTCTAATAATTGCTCTTCACTCTCTTGCTTTCTGGAGGAATTTATACAGATTAGCCGAGCAGCAGGTTGATGACGTGTACAGTGAAAACTGGTTGGAAAATAAATCCAAAAAGAGTTTAATTGCCCTGGTTTTAATTATAATAACAGACTTCAGCGGTAAGAGAGAGAGCATGTGAGAGAAAGTGTCTGTGTGAGTGAGAGATCTGGGGTAAGAGGAGAAAGAAAAAAGAGAAAAAGGAGTGAAGTAGAGTATGCAAGAGAGAGAGTAAAAAGTGAGAGAGGGAAAAGAAATAGTGAGAAAAGGGGTGCAGTGTGAAAGAGAAAGAAAAAAAAAGAGCAAAAGATGGAGAAAATGAAGACAAAAAGGGAAAAGGAAAGAGCATCAGAGAGGGAGGAGAAAGAAAAAGTAGGAGGAAAAAAGAAACCAAAAAGAAGAAGAGAGAAGGCAGGAGTTACAGAGAAAGGAAAAAAAGAGAAGTAAAGACAGAGAAAAGAGACTGAAAGAGATAAAAACTCTTGGTTATAGTTCACTAAAACTATCACTAAAACTAGCAGTGAAAAAAACATGCTTGTTCACTGTAGCAAAAATTTTGAATGACACTTTTTTAAAAACACAAAACTAAATAAAAACTATGCCCACTGCAAAAATAAGTATAACCAAATAGAACTTAGAAAAGAGCTTTAGTATTAGTTTTAGTTTTTCAGTGCATGAATAAGAGTTTAGAAGTAAAACGAAATAAAATCTAAAAACTAAAAATAAAACTACTAAAAATGTAAAGACTATAATAACCCTGGTGTGTCTGTTGTTGATTCTCTGTTTGGTCTAAGTTTGGTCTACAGCAGTATTTCCGCTGTTCTCTCTGTTACACTCTCACTGTATTGACCAGTTTTGGTCAGAAGCCTAAAGTGAAACGAGACTGTGGTTTAATGTTAAGAGCACTGGATTAGATACGGTTTGTCTGGTTATTTGAGCAGCATTACATCACTGACCTTCAGTCCAGCTGCTGTTTCCACACACACTGCAGCTCTGGCTGACATCAGAATGCTTTTCACAAGCACCGTCTGAGTGTTTCTATTTTTTCTTTCTTGTTTCTCAGGCCCACTTGGTGGCAGCGTTTGAGCAGAGTCTGGCGAACATGACCATCCGACTGAAGAGCCTCACCATGACAGCAGAGCAGAAGGTTCGCACATACCAAGCACTAAGCACTAAACTTTTTAAACAATGTTTTAAGTTGTCATTTATGTACTGAATTTGACACTGAATTTGGAGACTGTTATTTATTAGTTCAGTGAAATAAACACTAATGGTGCATTAGATTGTACAGCAGTGAGCTCCCTCAACACTTAGGACTTCAGGAGCTGCTCTCAGGGCCTTACATGTAGATGAACTACCAACATAAATTTAGGAAGGAACAGGAATCAGCCACTTTTTCGTACAAATTTCATAAGAAGAACATCACACTAGTCCCTCTAGAAGCTCTAGATAACCTGACTGTGAATATGAGTCATAGTCAAAGCAGGTTTAATGTAGTTGTTAGGAATGGAAACCAGTGGCGGAGCTTGCAAAACTCTTTACTGAGTCCCTTTAAAGCTCAAATAAATGTTAATGTGTGTGTGTGTGTGTGTGTGTGTGTGTGTGTGTGTGTGTGTGTGTGTGTGTGTGTTCTTATATTGGTATATTTGTGAGGACATAAATAAAATATGGTAAAGTGAGGACATTTTGCTGTTGTTTTCTTCACAAATCATTTTTTTTTAAATAGCCATTTAGTACCAAGGTTAAGGTTAGGATAAGGTTTAGGGGCAGTAGTATTTAGCTACAGAAATTCAAACATCAATAGAAACACAAATATAGTAAGTGTTTGTGTGTTTGTTAGGACTCAGAGCTGAACGAGCTGAGGAAGACCATTGAGCTGCTGAAGAAACAAAACGCTGTGGCCCAGGCCGCCATCAACGGAGTCATCAACACTCCTGAACTCTCCTGCAAAACTGAACGCACAGGTGAGAGAGAGAGGGAGTAAGAGAGAGAGTGGAGTTGTTCACTTATCTCTAAGAAAGTTGTTTATATAGTTTCTGACTGTATCACTGAATCATTGTTATCTATAGTGTTGAGTCAGGCGTGTGGTGATCTTGGTATGTGAGTGTCAGACTGTTCTTCTAATGCTGATTTTCTATCTGGGTCTTTGAACAGTAATTATTTTATAGTATTGTTTTATCCCTACTGGCCCAAAACCTCATATTCATGATTGTTTTGCAGGTTCTAACAGCTTGGTTTATGTGTTTTTTTGGATATGCAAGCTTAAATGACATTTTTGGTTCTACAGATGTTCAGCATGTATGTTTTTATTTCTAACAGTTGTGTCTTCTATTTGGTTTTACGGGTTGTTTGATTCTGCAGGCTCCACCTGTATGGGATCCATTGATATTTTTGGTTATGTTTCTATTAGCTTATTTTAATTGGTGTAGGTTCTAAATGCTCAGTGTGTAGTTCTTGGTTCTGTTGTTTCTAATGGTTCATTATGAGCTAAGATTGTGTTTTTGTTTCTGAAGAACCTTCAGGTTTTTAGGCGTGGGGCTTATTTTTAGTTCTACAGATTCTGACGGTTTGATGTGTGGCTTGGTTCTGGTTCCACAGGTTCCAATGGCTCGGCATGTGTGCAGCCGGATCTGCGTATGCGCAGACAACACTCCTCCGACAGCGTGTCCAGCGTCACCAGTGCAACCAGCCACTCCAGCATGGGCTCTAACATAGAAAACGCTGACAACAGCAGCAAGAAGAAGAAAAAGAACTGGGTTAGTGCACCACACATACAAATACACAGTGGCTTAGTGTTCTGTCAAATATACACACAGCTCATACACACACATTCATATTAGAAAATTTTGAACATTTGTCTGTCATGCCTTAAATGTGCCATTTACTGGATAGTCTTACTGTCTGGCTTACTCTGCTGTACAGATTGTGTACACTGTGTCTGTTAGTGTGTTTCTAATGCTGTGAGTGTGTGTTTGTACATGTCCAGCTCTTCTATCCAACACTCTTCTCTTCTATGCCTTAATGGAGCTCAAAGAGTTGACATTTCCTGTATAATTAGAGGATTAATGTGTGGTAAACAAAGCCATTCAGAGCGGTTTGGTGTGAAACTCTCCCCTCTAGAGAATGGTTTTGTGAAATTATGAATACACTGATGAACTGTTTTACAATAATTTGGTCTGAAATTAGTTTTTAAAACTCATTCATGATGGAGAACATGAATACTTTTTCAGGTTTTCCACTATTCTAGCTAATTTGTTTACATTGTAACCACTGAATTCTGCAAAACCTCTGACAAATCCCCTTTGAAAAGCCAGACAGGGGTTAATTTGTTTGTTTTTTGTTTCTGTTTTTGTTTTTCACTGGCCACAGCTGGTGTCCTGTGTCAAAACTGAAGAGTCTGATGATGAATATGTATGTTTCCAAATGAAAAATACTTATATGCTATAAGCATATGTATTTTCAGGTAGAAGTAGTTTTAGGAGCAATAAGTATTGTTAATTGCCAGTGGCAGTTTTACACTACTGGACCTTTATTAAAAAGTCCCTGTTTTCCATACGGTATTCCGTAGACTACTGTGAGTAATGTGTGCTGCATAGTCCCATAGATGTTCAGTCCCAGTGCATTATTACATTGTTAGTAGGGGTGTGCCTCAGGGCTGACCTCTAGGTCCAGTTGTGTTCGAAATAAGGGGTCTGTCTCAAAATCTAGTGAGTGTGTAAGTAGGCTGTCTAGGTAGCAGAGTTCTCTCCTCATCTTTCCTCATAAAACAGATTACTGAGACGCTCTAGTTAGAGAGAGACTGCGTCACGGCTTGTTCCCGTCCACTGCAGCACGCGACCAGTGGTTTAGATGGTTGCTAAGCTACCAGCGGCATCCAAAACAATAGCCTGAGGCTTAAAAATCCACTAGCATAAATGCTAATGGCTCGAGTATAAAACTGGAAAATGGTCAACGACTCGTTACAGAGTTGATAATAAAATGCTGTGTGATTATATGACAAGAAACACATTAAAACACCAGAGAGAATCGAAATAATCGAATAACATTTTAAAACGACTTCAGTGCTCGTAGATTTGCCTGCGTTGCATCATGGGATTGTCTTAGCGGCTGAGGAAGCGTTTGATGCTTCCTTAAAAATCAGGTCAAAATAAGGTTCCTCAGTAGACAGCATGTTTAAGATATGTACGAATTGGGACAGCCTACATGTCAGGAGCGCAAACTTTAATGTAAAATGCTGTCTATGTAGACCCTCACTAAGTTTTGAGACGCAGCCAAGGACTGTGTTTTGGGGTAGTATTTTGGGTAAAACATGTAAGTAACAAAGAGCAACTTTGGTAGCACTGCTAACCACCTTTCTAGCTCATCCTCTGTCCTTCTTATTCTGTACTTTGAAGGATTTGCTTGGTGAAACCTTCATATGTACACAGTTTGTGCTCCTAATCCGAGTGTACACACTTGTATTGAATGTGTCTAGACATGATTGGTGTCTGACAAATGTACAGAAATGTGCACATGCCTGACTAGAATCTGTGATATTAAACATCTTGACTTTAATCCATGTTTATAGAGAAAGATATCATACTTATAGAGTACATCGTAACAAAATAGAAGGAGAACCATTTTAAATGGGGTTCTCATCATAAAACAGAAGCATATAACCTTGCAAAAAACGATTTAGGGATTTAGATGCTTCATTGAGTGGCCATGGTTAAATATGGAAGCATTACTTGTACTAAAGACCCATTAAGGAACCCATTTTAACCAAATAATTTTGTTTTTTTAACCCAAAACTCCATATAAATTGATCTAAGCATGTACTTAGCATCGTGCTAATTGACAGGTATAAAATTCCAGTACTTGTTAGCTACATTAGCATCATAGATACCGTACTAAAACCAAATAGGCAAACTTCAGACACCAAACACGTCTCGGCTGATTGACTACATTCAAATTTTTGCCAAACTATTTCTTAAGTTTTAAGTTTGAATTGCAGTTTAGGTTGTAAATGTTAGGATTTGCTGTTGTTATCTGTGGTCTGTGCACCGTGGCTCTATCGCGCTCCCACCCAGCCGCTGAAATGTGCTCTCTGTGTCTCTGTTTCTCTGTTTCTTGCGTGCCATGGCTTTGGCAGGTGTATGAGGTAAGAGCGTATGTGTTAGCGAACCCTGCTCCATCCTTCCCAGCTAATGCGCTCCAGTACTAACCCTTCCTTCAGCCTACTAGCTTTAGCACCTCCTGCTGGCTGCCCCTGCTCTTTCTCTTTTGCTTTTCACTTATTTGCCTTTTAAATAAAGGCCCCCTTCCACCCCTTAAACAATGATGGGTTATTTTTGGACTATTGCTCTTTATATTTCATCTAGTGGCTTTAATCTGTTTTTCTGGCAGGCAGAGGGAAAACACGCCCTCATGCCCCCAGGAAAGCCTACCGTACCCACCACACACCCGTCCAGCTGCGTCCAAACATGTCAAACCATTGTTTTTAATGACGTATGCAGTGCTGGTGCTGATGAATTCTAGCTAACTGCCAAAATCAGACTCCTGTTAACATGCACAAGCATGATTAATGATGGTGAATCCACTTTCGCCAGCAAAATAAATTAATAAATAAATTGCAGTGATAACGGTAATGAGCTCAACTCCTCGGTAGTCATCACATGACTGCAGTGTTGCGAAATGCAGGTATCATTACGACCCTAGTATTCATCATGCCTTCAACACACTTGCTTTTTGTTTTTGACTCCCTGGACCACTGAAAGAACCCCTTTCAAGTTTAATATCCTACAAAAAGTTTTCTGAGCATAATTTTCCTGCTGACTAATGACCTGCAGGCAATCATATTATGAGGGGCTAAGACGACATGCAGTCTTTCAAATTTCAGTATAATAAATGCATACTGAATGCAACTAAATAAGAGCAACGCAGTAAATGTGTAATAAGGATAATATAAGAATACTTCAAAACTAAGCTGAACAATTAAAAACAATGAAATGCCATAAATGCACAAGACAGTATAAGAACTGAAAACCAAAGTAGATTTTGCACAAGTTTTAGTGTCCAGTTTATTAGAAACTCCCATGTCGCTGCACTCCTAGGCCAATTTATTAGAAACAGCTGCCATATTGGTGTAGTCTTACAGTTGGAATCCGTTACTGCACAGTTTGTCCACCACATGAATAACATATGTTTACTGGCCCTGTGGTGGATGGTGTGAAGGCGGGCTGATAAACTGTGTAGTAACAGATACGCTACAGTTGGTAACTTTAAACCAATAAAATACACCTATAGGTGTTTCTGAGTGTTTCTAAGTGGCCTCTCAGTGTCTATCTATAACAGTAACCAAGCATATTACAAGTCAAGGTCCAGTCACTGAAAGTATCCACACTCCTTCCCTTTTTCTTGCTTCTCCTGTTTTTGTTTTCCTCCCGACTCTCCGCTCCCCGCCCCCTTTCTGTTCTCCAGCACTCCTGAAGATGTTGTTTTAGTTGTAGAACTTTTCTCATTCCCTCTCTGCTCTGTTTTGTCTCTGTGTTTACAGCTGCGGAGCTCCTTTAAGCAGGCCTTCACCAAGAAGAAGTCTCCGAAATCAGCCTCCTCACACTCGGACATCGAGGAAATGACCGACTCCTTGCCCTCCTCCCCAAAACTGACCCACAACGGTTCCACCGCATCCACCACGTCCACTCCGCTGCTCAGGAACTCGCACTCGAACTCCCTGTATGCAGCATTTATTTATAAATGTTACATTTAAATTGTTTTATGAGTCCCGTTGACTCCCTCGTTTATTTAGCAATTAAATATTTATTCAGTAATATTATAATATTTATTTACCATCTTATTTATAATTTATTTAGTGTCTACTATGAATTATTTAGTGTGCCCTTTAAATTATATAGCAACTATTATGGATTATATATTCTTTAGAATGGATTATTTAGTAGCTGATCATTTATTCAGTATCCTCTATGTATCTGCTGTGAATTATTTAGTATTTACTATGAATGATTCAGGGTCTACTATAAATTATGGAGTTTGCATGTAGTACGTGCATGTGTAAGTGGGTGTATCTGTATATCAGTATCAGTTTTTCTGTCTACAGGCTGCAGGACTGTTTGGACGGAGAGGCTGAGACAGTGATGCAGCTGCGCAGTGAGCTCCGAGAGAAGGAAATGAAGCTGACAGACATTCGGCTGGAGGCGCTAAGCTCCGCCCATCAGCTGGACCAACTGAGAGAAGCCATGAACCGCATGCAGGTGAGCCCCGCACAACCAGTTCCCCACAAACACAAATGTTTCCCTTTTCTTCAAAAATAAATCAGATCATAGTTAAATAATCCTGTGGATAAGTCAGACCATTAGAGTCAGACCATTCATGAAAGTGAGTTGTGAAGCATTTGTTGAGGTGAAGATGCTCTCTGAGAGTTTGTGTTTATTTCTTTAGACTGAAATAGAGAAGCTGAAGGCGGAGAACGATCGTCTGAAGAGCGAGAGCCAGACGAGTGGTCGAGCGTCATCTCAGTGTTCACTCTCTAATGCCCCCCACATTCAGACACCTACAGCCGGCCTGTCCCAGCACAGCCTCAACCTCACTGAATCTACCAGCTTTGGTAAGTGGCGTGAAATAAAATTCAATTTTGGCCTTCAAATTGGTCTACACGCAGAGACTGCTCAGTTATACTTTTAAATGTAGATATCTTTATAGTGAAATATAATAGTCAAATATAAAATGAAAACAATTTTTCCAGCAACAGAAGATTTTCAACCTAGGAACAGAGCTAAAGCACAAGATAAAAAACTCTTTCAAGACTATTACCACTGCATGTTAACTGGAATATGCCTTATTTAAAGCGTGAAAGTAACCAAGTAGACTAACTGTTTACACAGTTAACACAACACCACTCTGTTTGGACCAAACCATGAACAGTTTATACCATGACTGAGTACAGAGTGCATCCAGTGATCGCAATTCCCAAAATTCTTTCATCTTTCTCTCACAGCCTTTAACAGAACAGTGTATTTGTGTATCCCAAATTCCAAAAGATCCAGAATTTAACAGTAAATTTGACCAATCAAAATTATTATACACTGGTGAGGTCAGTGCACAAATTTAAACTCTCTTGTGCTAATACTCCTCTGTAGACATGCTGCTGGACGATGCTGGAGGTGACAGTAGTTTCCGTAAAGAGGGCCGGCATGTGAAGATTGTGGTCAGTTTGCAGGAAGATGCACCATGGAGAGAGGTCAGTCTGCATTCTGTGTGAACTCTGCTTTTCTCTGGATTATTTTTATTGCCTTTATATTAAATGTTTTTTTCTGCTTGCTTTAGATAAATGCACTCAGTGCTGTGAACTGACCTCAACTACCCGCACTTCACCCTATTCGTTGTTATATGCACCAGCTGGCCAATTCATGAAGTTTACATCCTATTTTCTACTCTCATTTCTCAGTTTATCAACTCATGTAGTAGCACTTGGTAGTTTTACAATTACAGACTGTAGTATGAGCACCCTCTGCACAGCGCCATCATCTGGCAGAGGAGCTCATTCAGTGGCAGACTACAGCAGTCCTGCTCCACAGACAGATTTACTGTTTAACTCATTCCAGCACAGTAAAAATAAACTCCAGACCATTATATCAGTCATCTGTATCATATTATATATTTATTTTGCAGATTTATCTGAATAACTGTATGTTATATATAACTGCATCTGTTTATATGCATGCTTTGTTAGCCCCCTTTGACCCTGTTTCCCGATGATCGGCATTATTCTCAGTCCAGCAGTGATGCTGAGGTGTTTAAAAACTCCAGCAGAACTTCTGCGTCTGATCCACTCACACCAGCACCATCACTGCAGTGCTGAGAATTACCTATCACCTAAATAATACTTGCTTTGTGAGGGTCCTGTGGGGGTCCTGGCCACTGACAGACAGGGTAAAGGATGCAGAGAAACAAAAGGACCACAGTCTGTAATTGTTGAACTACAATGCAGTACAGTAGAGCTATTAAAATAGACAATGAGAGTAGAAACAAGGAGGTGCTTTTAAAGAAGTGGTCCAGATGAACCAGTACAGATATCTTCTAAAGCATGTTCTAGTGTTTTATTGTTTTTTTGTAAACACTCTAAACTAATTCCTTGTATCTGAAAGTGTAATCGGCTGATTCTGATTCTGATTCAGGAATGCAGGCCGAGGGACTTCCTGATAGGCTGCATTGGGGTGAGCGGCAAAACCAAGTGGGACGTTCTGGACGGAGTGGTCAGACGGCTTTTTAAAGTAAGCGCAACATCACAGAACAATATCTTGCATCTCTGAAATGGGTAACTTAGCATTCTGCAACATCCTGGAAAACCTGGGACATATGTCATTCTGTAAAAAAGCAAAGCCAAGATACAAGGCTTTTGAGGGACAGTGATGATATACATAGACAGATCATAGAACTATTTTATCTGTAATCATTTTATTACCTGGGCATGAGAACGTGGCTATTACTGAATTAAATTTAGTGGAAATGTGACTTTCAATTGTGCTTCTTTATCCTCCTCACTGTAGGAATACATCAGGCATGTAGATCCAGTGAGTCAGCTGGGACTGGGCTCAGACAGTGTGGAGGGATATCGTATTGGAGATGTGCTGAGGCCCAGTGGAGCAGACATGCCAGAACTTCTTCCCTGTGGGTACTTGGTGGGAGAGAACGACACAATCAACATCTCTTTGAGAGGTAACAGAAAGAGTCTAGTGACAACAAGTAAAGGAAGCATATAGCCCACTAATTAGCATTGTGCTAACTGCATGGCTACCTCATCACACACCTGCCCCAAACTGTGTTAGTAAAGTTGGCTTCTGTTTTGTCAACATTGGCCTCAGGTGCTAGAACGTAACTGCCTTTTAAGGTGGAACAGAAATGTTAGATAAGAAGTTGTCTAATAGGAAGCCATTTTAATAAATCTTATTTTTTGTTTTATTTTGTTTATTAATTTCCTTTCTGGAATATAAGGAGTCCAAAACTTATCTAAAGCTAGTTTTTGTTGCTGTATGTATTTTCTTCAGGTGTGCGCTCTCATAGTGTAGATGCTTTGGTGTTTGAGACGCTGATTCCTCGACCAGTCCTGCAGCGGTACGTGTCTCTGCTGCAGGAGCACCGGCGCCTCATCCTGTCAGGTCCAAGCGGAACAGGTAAAACACACCTGGCCCAGCGTCTCGCCGAACACACCGTCCTGCATGAGGGACGTACGCCCAACGACGCCAACATCGTCACTTTCAACGTAGACCACAAATCCAGCAAGGTATGACCACCACTCTGCTCATGCTGGAAAAAATCTAAAATTTAATTTTAGAGTCAGAATTGAAATCTAAATTAGAATTAGAATCGAAATCAGAATCAAAATTGGGACTGGGATCACAATCTCAATCGATATATAAAAAAAAAATCAAATAGGATTGGAATCAGAATTAAACCCTATAATTGAACTATCAATGTAGAAATGTGGAATTGAAATATAAATCTGAATACAATCAAATAGAATAGAACCAAATAATAATCAAAAACTGGATTGGATACAGAATCAAAAGCATAATGTGAATTAAAATAAGTTCTAAATCTGTATTTGAATCAGAATATGAATCAAAGTTGGGTTCACAATTGCAAAAGAATCAGAATCTGAATTAGGAATCATAATATGCATAACATGCATCAATAAATAAAGAGAATGTGAAGTGTTTAGCATAATGATCAGATCTCAGGAGAATAGGTTAATGTTGTCTTCCTGTATGTTTATGTTTTAAAAATTTCTCTCTATAGGAGTTGAGGCAGTATTTAGCTGCAGTAGTGGAACAGTGTTCTGCAGGGCTGGATGCTGAAGCTCCTTTGGTTTTAATCCTCGATAATCTGCACCATGTCAGCTCTCTGGGGGAAATATTCAATGGCCTGCTTAAATACCAACACTGGTGAGACACACAGACACTGCCCGACAAAGATTGAGGGGAATCGTTCTTCTTTTTTAATCTTGACATTTTAGTCTTAGCATGAGGTTTTAGCTCTGAGCTCAATTGTGCTACTGTAATCACATTACATTTGTTTGTGAAAGAGTAATGTAACAAGTTACAGTTCCTAAAGCCAGTTCTCAGACTGATGGGGCGTTGTCACTATAAATGTGCCCCCTGACACCGTGTCTGGTTCTTTGTAACACATGGCAGGACATAAATATGTGAAGTGGGGATATATATACATTTGAAGGGGGATTTCAACTTGTTTTTTTATTCAATTTTATTTACTATCCAAAGCCACCATAGAGTCTATGTGTTTCCAATTTTATTATATGGAAGGTTAATGATGGTAAAATAGTGGAAAACCTGAAAAAGTTACTTTGTACGTCTCCATCATGAATGAGTTGTAAAAACATGGTTTAGACCAAAATACCAGACATCAGGCAACGTATTCAAAACCATATCACCAGTTCTGATTCAGTAAGTTTCACTAGAACGGAGCATTTCACACCGAACCACTCTGAATTCCTTTGTTTACATCTTAATCATCTAATTAAACTTGAATTTTAAAAATCTGTGGAATTTCCCCTTTCACTGAAACTGTTTGCTTTGAAATCAGACCCAAAGACATGCAGTCACACACCTGTGTTTTAAAAACAAACTTCTCTCCATGACAACAACACCGAACGAGAGAAAACACTTCCTCTCACGCAAGCATATATTGTTTTTTTTTTTAATAGCACTATGTTTTCTCTCTGTTTATAGCCCGTACATCATCGGCACTATGAGTCAGGCCACATCCTCGTCTCCAAACCTGCAGCTCCACCACAACTTCAGGTACCTGATCTTTCTCCTCCAGAACATCAGACTTTCTGTATGCACTGTTTACACAACACTGAGATTAAAAATCACGTATGGTTTTAATACACTAGCCAGGCAAGTGGGATTTACATAGTGGGATTCACATTCTATACAGCTGTTGTACCAAAGAGTATAATAATAATAATAATGCTTTACACACTGTATATGCTTTAGACATATTCTAATCTAATTACATTTCAGGGATCGATAGAGTTACACTTATCTTTGTTATAGATTATAGGTGGTTTATTTTACAGTCATCATACGTCATCATTTGTTTTGGTGTTTTTGTGCGTTTGCAGGTGGGTGCTGTGTGCGAACCACACAGAGCCGGTGAAGGGCTTTCTGGGTCGTTTCCTGCGCAGAAAATTGATAGAGACTGAGATCAGCAGCCGGTGTCGGAGTCCAGAGCTGGTGAAGATTATTGAGTGGATTCCTCGTGTCTGGCTTCATCTTAACCGCTTCCTGGAAACACACAGCTCCTCCGACGTCACCATCGGTGAGCACAACGATAGCAGATTAACCCTTAAAACTCTGAACAGACCCACAGACACGCATCAGTAAAGCCGACGCTTGTGAATGATGACACTGTTGAGAGATTCTGTATTTACTGCTTGATTGATATATTAATTCATTTTGTCACCAAATTGTGTCCTGCAGGTCCGCGACTGTTCCTGTCCTGCCCGATAGACGTAGATGGATCACGAGTTTGGTTCACTGACCTGTGGAACTACTCCATCATACCGTACCTACTGGAGGCCGTCAGAGAGGGACTGCAGGTACCGGATCACAGGCCTTCAGCTCATAGACTGTTCACATGCCAGGAGAGGGAAAGAGGTGAATTAGATTTGTTCAAGCTTGTTCAGTGTTAAGGACTTATGTTTCTGTCCCCCAGCTGTACGGACGCAGAGCACCATGGGAAGACCCTGCCCGCTGGGTGATGGAAACGTTTCCATGGGGATCCAGCCCCATGCATCCTGATTGGCCGGCTTTACTGCAGCTCCGCCCAGAGGATGTTGGGTTTGATGGATACTCTGCCTCCAGAGAGGGAGCCAGCAAGCAAAGCACACAGAGTGATAGTGATGCTGATCCACTGGTGAGAAGAACATCCATATATATATATATATATATATATATATATATATATATATATATATATATATATATATATATATATATATATATATATATATTAGAGATGAACCGTTCAGAGGACCGTTTTTGAGGCTGATTCCGATCGCCGTTCACCTTTCAACGCGATCGGCCGATAGCCGATACCGATCTAGGGCGGGACTATGTGCCACGGCAGGGCTACATGTAGTTATTAGGGCAAGCAAGTCATGAAACATGATCGAAACAGGTTTATTACCATTTTTAACAAGCTCATGTGAAACAGCATAATATTTTTAACAAAATTAGCAGTAAATAAACAAAGTAAATAAAACAAATATCCCCAATACTGCAATCATTACATTTAGACCCTTAATTTAATTTAAAATCTAAAAGCTAATTAAATTAATGCAGTCCTTAAATGCAGACTCGGCTAAACTGGAGAAATATCGGCTGATCACCGATTGCATATTTTGATTAAAAATCGGCCGATACCGATACATAGCCGATCGATCTTTCCATCTCTAATATATATATATATATATATATATATATATATATATATATATATATATATATATATATAATGCAAAGATTCTACCAAATTATTGAATTTACAGCAAAGTCACATAATCACTCCTCTCCTTTCTCCATACAGATGAACATGCTTATGCGACTGAAGGAGGCAGCGAACTGCTCCAGCCCACAGAGTTACGACAGCGACTCCAACAGCAATGGTCACCATGACGATATACTCGACTCCTCGCTGGAGTCCACGCTGTGATGCTCGACTTTGCCTTCGCATTTCATTCAGCACGGACGTTTTAGTGAATGTTCCTCCCACCAACTCAGGCAGCAGAACCCAGCCGCTGCTTTCAGATTCATCTCTCTGCGAGGGTGCTGGAAACCCCGTTCAGAGGAAAGCAGGTCCATTTTCTTAAGGGAAAAACTGCAATACCTAACAGAAAACTGCAATACCCATAATTCAGCTCATCTCCAAGCCTCCTCTTTAAAGCATGCGGATTACACGACAGCTTGTGTGAAAAACTGAGAGAAAGAAAAACCCTGTTCCCAGAAGCATTACCTCATGACTTCATCTTTGAGCTTCTTTTCATCCAGACTCTAAAGAAAGCTTTCAGCAAAAAATTGTTTATTTAGGAAAGAATTAAGCTTAGCTTTGCTACAAAGCTAGTAGCAGCTAGCTTGAAGCCGCAAATGTTGCGTGATTTCGTCCTTGTTTATACATAACAGTCTGTTATACAGTGTCAGAAAACACAAAATCAAGATCTATTAGAGATTTACCGAACATGCCCACGTGGTTGGAGACGAGTGTGCAATGGTTTAGTCACGCTGTGAGCACCATGCTAATAATGGATGCTAATACGCTTGCATTATTTACCTACATCGGCCTTGTAGTTCCCTAAAAAGGGAGCCACGTCTCAGCTGACCCACTACACATTTTCTTTTACCAAATTATATATTTTAGGACTATAAGACCTTCTACAGAGATGGTGCTATGAAAGATACTGCACCCCCTGCTGGCGAGATGTGGGAACCACATTCAGAAAAAAGACTGGACACTTCATTACTGTGCCACAATGTTAGTTTACTGTGATGCTGGCCATCGTTGCATATCTTCAGTGCAAGGGAGCGGCTGATTTCTGAAGCCTAATTTTGGACGAAACAAGACACTCGTCCCACAAAACAAGCTGTCTGTGTAGTTTGACGCCCACGAAACTGCCTTTGTGTCCTTTCGCTGTTCAAAAAACGACATCTAATTTATTTACTGATCTCACATCTATCCTGAATCTGTTTTTCCTGCACCAGCGCTGAATAATTTACTCTTTCATCAACCAGGCAGGTCTCCTTTGCACACTTGACCGCTGTAGCACTCCCACAACCGCACGCTCTGGCTGTTTTTCTTTATTTTGGTGCTGAATCGACCTCGGTGCCTTAAATCAGTTTTGTAACGTAAACCCAAAAGGCACTATGTTTTTATACTGAACTCTTCACTGAACTGTAACAGGGCTCTGCTGTTCCTTCAGCCTGCTGGACTGAAGCAGCCTTTATTGTTGCTTTACTATGTCGTCATATCGGACGGTCAGCGGAAATGGGACGAAACTGTTGGGTTTCAGATATTAAAGAGAACTTTTTTAACATCATAGACCTTAACCTTGGCGTCACTGAGGCTGGGACACAGTGACGTCGCTAGTTAGCATTAGCACAAGGCTCTGTGTGGGCAAGACAAGAGGCTTTCTTTTAGGGCTCGACCGATATCGACGAGCTAAAACTGATCATATCGACTGATTTTTGGAAGAAAGAAAAAAACAACTGCAACTCTTGCCAGTTTTCGTGAACTTCAACATAGCGGAAATTAACAAAGGTTATAAAAGCCTGTAAATATTGTAGCGTAGGAGGCAGAGCTTCCCAGCATTTCATTGTTTTCTGTTAATTAGCTCTTACTGGATCATTTCTGTTCACATAAAATTAATCAAGTTTGTTATCATTGTTTGGTATTTTAATCAAGATGGCTAAAATACATAAGCATTAAAATGAAATGCTCAGAAATGCGCAGAGCTTTCTGTTCATTTCAGTGTAAAACCAGCCAAGAATGTAAATATCAGTGCCAATGTAAATATCAGCAGCATTCGCGACAATACTGATACATGATATATCGGTTGGGCCCTTCTTTCTTTGGTGCTTGGAGACGTATTTGATGTTAAAAGCACACGGTGCTGAGAGTAAAAGTGTAGAAGATTTATTTGGTTTTGTCAGTTTATACCTCATTGACCTCCAGGGCCTTTACTTTGGCCTTTACGTTCAAATGTGAAGGATGGAAAATTACTGTGTAACAGCCACTCAATGCCATATCACTGCTGCTTTTGTAGAACTGTAATTGTAAGAACAGGTGCTGAAGACGCTTGGCGTTTGAATACGGATAGTGGCTGTGTGATTATTTCCTCGATTACTAGCAGGAGTCTTCTTTGATTTTATTTTAGTTCCAATTCTCACCAGTATCGTCGGTAGCCTGTGCGTTTCCAATGTTGCGGCCACATCGCTTCCACTCTGGTTCAGCGTTTTTGGGTGTTTAAAGTCATCGATCCTATGCAACATCATTCTGGATTTCAAACGGAAGCCAAATACTGTAGCTATCTAGACACTTTCAGCACTGCCAATATACATAAACATATATATCTATATATATTGAATGTACAGTGTGTATATAGTCTGTGAATAATTCTAGGATATGTGCCTATGATTTTTTTTTTCTGAATTATGATGATTGCTGTAAGTCATTGCAAGCACAGATTCTGTATGTGTTGAGTTAATCTCTGAATGGATCTGAGTCGTGTTATTGAATGTGTATTTTGCTGTGTACATATAATAACATATCTGAGCACCCTGCCGGCTGCATTTTGATGAAAACTCTTTTTACTACCTGTTTATAACAGTGCGTGGAGATGAGTATTTTGTGTACAGTGTCTTTTTTCATCTTAACAGGTGTCTATAGAGTTTGCCGAGTTCTGACAGGATGATGATGCCTCTCAAGGAAATACTGATCACTGTACCAGTCTTAAATTATTTACAATTCAATAAAACTAATGATTATTTATCAATGGTTTGTTTGAGCTTTGTTATAAAGTTATATAATTCTAATACATTCATTTTGGAATACTTGCAGTGGTGTTATATTAAAGGACTCAAACCCTACATTTTCCATGCATTATATATTCTACCCCTGAGATCCACCTACAGTGTTTGTGGGCTTATGGTCACTCAGTTCATTCCTACGCAGAGAGTGAGCATCACACTAAACACTTTCTCCATTTAAATATTAAGATGATTTTGGGAGGGCCAGCCCAGACAGATAATGTGTATATATCTTAAAGAGTGATATATGTAAATGAGCTTTGATCTGAGTGGCTGTCCTGTTTTGTGCCTCTTTCAAAAAGCTAAAACAGTCCTTAAAGTTTTAATGTGAGTGGGCGGAGCCAAACTGTTGGAGGCTGAATAAAAGAATATATGTAAATGCATGAGGACTGAAAGAGTGAATTGAAAACGTGCTGTATGGACTGAGATGGTGAATAGTGCGTTTTGAATCTTTAACCACGTGTAAATCAAAGTATTTTATTTAAAATATATATGATATGAGAACTGAAAAATGTTGGGTGACTGTGTGGAATGGGCTTGTCAGGCATCCAGTCTCATTCGTCGTATCATTAATTTGATCTGTCATAATACTATGAGGACATTATTAACTTGCATGTTTTTGCTATTTTTAGATAATTTATTATATTGCTTTTGCCCACCAAAGAACAACAAGTATCTCCATTTTGTTAATATTAATTTTTTTCTATCATTTGAATACGGCAGCTACTCTTTATATCCTGTGAAAGTTTCATGATGAATGGACCAATAGAAATGCTCCAAAATCACTTACAATAAAGCCCCTTTACAACTTACATTAAAAGTAAAGAATGTTTTTGTCCTTTCCTGTTGCTATTTTATAGATAAGCGACATGTAATTATGTATATAGTTAGTGTTTCATTTATTTCCAAGAAAATTGGGATGCTGTGTAAAATTTAATTAAAAACAAAATGCAATTATGTGCAAGTCATTTAAACCCTCGATTCAATTGAAAATAGTACAAAGACAACATATCGCAAGTTAAACCGATGCAATTGTTTAGCTTTTTTTTTAAAAATGTCCATTTTGAATTTGATGCCTGTAACAAAAAAGTTGGGACAGGGTGACAAAAGACTGGTGAAGTTTTTGCAATGCAAAAAACACCTGGTGACACCTGGGGAGGGGTCACCACTCAGTGAAAGACTGTGTGTGCATATAGTGCACCAATTCAAGAATAATGTTTCTCAACAGAACAACAAATAATAATAATTTGGGTATTTCAGCATCTCCAATACAGGACATCATTGAAAGATTCAGAGAATCCAGAAAAGGCTCTGTATGTAAAGGACAAAGTCAAAAACTAATATTGGATGGCTGTGATCTTCTGAACCTCAGGTGGCACTGCATTAAAGCACAAACACCGTTCTGCAGTAGAAATCACTGCATGGGCTCCGGAACACTTACCAAAACCATCATCTGTGAACAAAGTCTGTCACTGCATCCACAAATGTAAAATTAAAAATCTGTCATTTAAGATGGACTGAGGTGAAGTGAAAAAAATGATTTAAATATGAATCATAATCAAAATATTGTTTTGGATATCATGGACTCAGGGATAAAGAGATAAGGGACCATCTAGTTATTAGGGCACAGTTCAAAACCCAACATCTGTGATGGCATGAGAGGCTTTATTAATAAAGAACCATATATATATATATTATATATATATATATATATATATATATATATATATATATATATATATATATATATATATATATATATATATATATGGTTCTTTATATATATATATATATATATATATATATATATATATATATATATGTGACTTTTTGAGCAACATATGCTGCCGTGTTGTGCTGATGGTGTGTTAGTGTGTGTTGATCTGGGTGGATCTCTCTGAGCCCTGGTGGTATGAGTATATCAGACACAGCAGTGATGCTGGACTTTTTTTAATACTGTGTCCACTCACTGTCCACTCTGTTAGACACTGGTCCACCTTGCAGGATGCAAAGTCAGAGACGACAGCTCATCTGTTGCTGGACAATTTGTTTTGTTCATTGTCCAGTCCTTCATCAGTGGTCACAGGATGCTGCCCACAGGACGCTGTTGACTGGGTATATGTGGTTGGACTATTCTCAGTCCAGCAGTGACACTAATGTGTTTAAAACTTCAGCATGGCTGTTGTATCTGATCCACTCACACCAGCACAACACACACTACACTCCACCACCATGTCATTGTCACTGCAGAGCTCAGACAGATCCACCTACCCAAATAATACCTACTCTTTGGTGGTCTAGTGGGGATCCTTACCATTGAAGAACAGAGTGAAAGGGGATTAACAAAGCATGCAGAGGAACAGATGGACTACAGTCTGTGCAAATATATAGCAAGTAAAGAACGGACAATGGATATATATATATATATATATATATATATATATATATATATATATATATATATATATATATATATATATATATATATAATCCAAAAGATTCAAAATAGCTTGGAAAACATTCTGGTTCAATGTAAAGTGCGTTTTTGGCCTCTCCTGCAGAGTAGCCAACTTGGAGATACTAAAATTTTACTACATCCTCAGATTCTCTGATATGTGGGCATTTTGATTTGAAATAGCTTAAGATTGGTTTATTTCCCTTAACAGTTATAATACATTACAAGCTTGAAAAATATATCATTAGAACATATAAATGTAAACTCTGTTTTTGACTGTGTGAATTGTGAATGTGTTTATAACATGTAGGCCTTTGTTTTTTAACAGCTTTCTCATAAAAACTGACAGATAATACAGTCTTGTTAGGACTATTGCAACAATGACACACAAGTCTCAATTCATTTCACAATTTATTTGCATTTTTTTACAAACAAAAATTATAAACATACAAATATGCACACAAGGAGACACACAAGGATAAATTTGTATAAATTATACATAAGTCTACAAGTTTTAATAAAATATCTATGCGAAATATAACTGTATGTAACTCAATATTCTTGGTATAAAATATCCATACAAAAATATTTGTACAAAATACTGTACAGTTCAGAAAAACGCTGTGCAACACAGCAGAACACCATGAGAAGATCCTAACAGCCTAAGTACAAACAAACCTCTCCGCTGGAAAATACATTCATGTGAATGTTCTTTGTGGTCTATAATTACAGAGATGCACAAGTACGACCTGCTTATGTGCCATGAACATGACAGTTTGAGCGATTTTAAGATTGTATATTAAGTTATTTATTATCAATATCCTGGATTTTGACTCCTCAGTCGAACTCCTCTCTCAGATTTCAGGGTAAGGTCTTCAACGAAATCGTTACGAAAGCTAATTTTTATATTAGCACCAAAATGAAAACATTACCCACCACTGTAGTGTTATTGTCTATTAAAACAGCAACAATATTTTCCCAATTAATCTCAAGGAAAATATTAAAATGTGAAAATATCTGCTAAACAGTGTGAGCTAGGACAGGAAAACAGCTAGCTCGTACTAGCTTAGCTAGCGTGCTAACAGACGCCGCACAAGTAACGTATACAGTAAGAAGTCTGAGGTAAATGGACAGAAATTACAGTTAAAATCACTCAAATTGGTGGATAATTGACCACATTCCTAGGACACGCCGTACAAGGCTCTGTGTTGACAGAGCTGAAGTTGTTTTTTCGAACTTTCCGGTCCACCTTAAACCGCGGCGCCATTTAAGGTGGAACGGGCAGCCCGGACAAGAAGCAACTTCAATCTCCGTGTCTGTCGCATTAGCTGCGTTCGTGCTTTGCGTTTACAGTCACTTCAGCCCCATAAAGACTGCTGGAGCTTCTATGAGACCATTATTTCGTCGTCTGACGCTGAAAAGTCTGAGTGTTTGCTGAAATGAGACGGAGATGCAATGTTGGGCTCGTCTTCATCTTCCTCCTCCTCCTCTGAGGACTTCTTCCCCACGTCGCTCAGGTCCGGGTGCGGGTTGGTTTTGGTCGGCAGGGTTTGCTCTCTGCAGCCTCCAGCAGACAGCAGCTCTCTTTCCTTTGAGTTCCTCCACTTCATCCTCCTGTTCTGAAACCAGATTTTGACCTGTGGAGAAAATAAGAGAGGTTAGAATCATTACTGTTTGTGCTTGTATTGTTATTATTAGTATTATTATTATGAACTGAACCAGACTATGGAGAGGCCTGAGTTCAGCATAGTGTGCCTGGATTCCTATTTAATAAAACTGAGTGTTGTTGTCTAAGTGAATCAGCTTTTACGAATAAATAACATGTGACAATAATATATATTGCTATATAAGCAGGCTACTTACAAGAGATGAACATGTAGATGTTTGTATATATCTTTTTGCATCTACAAGGAACATGATATTTTTATAAGGGTATGTATTTTACTGTATATCAAATTGTATTAACCCTTTTGTGTGTTATGTATCTGTATATTTATGGTCCCATAGGTGTGAAAACCACCACACAGTGTATATTTTGGGCCATATATCAATATCTGTATTGGAGGAAAATCATCAAACATTGCTGGGCGCACTGTTGAGCTTTCTAAACTGGAAGAAATGAGGATAGTCGTATTTACCTGAGAGTCTTTCAGGCCAAGCTTGGTGGCGAGTTTCTTCCTGTCTGGTTTGCTGATGTATTTCTGTTTCTGGAACATTTTTTCCAGGGCTTTGCGTTGGACATCTGAAAACACAGCCCTCCGGAGCATCCCTCTTCTGGGCTTTCCTCTGGAGGCCAGGGGCCATGAGAACGTCCCGGGAATGGGCACGACGGATGAAGAGGCTGTGAAGAAAAGAAAAAAACGGTAAAAAAAAAAAAACTCCTGATAAATGTGAATAACAACCTGAGTGAAAGAAGTTCTCTGAGAGGACTAAAAGTTAACATTGCGTTACCAAAGGAGTAATAGAGGTGCTGCCTTTCCCCTTCCATGGAAGAGTGCAAAGATGTCTGAACGAAGTTTTCTTTATAATCAATATCATTATATTGAATTTATTCAGTATATAAAAATGGCGTTGAGAGAAATGGCATGAGGTGACTAATTAGCACATTGGCCGCATTGGGATGGAAAGGAGGCTTCCACTGCAGCGCACACACGAGTTAATACAGCGTGAACTCTAATTGTGTAGTAATGAACTGGCAGAGAAAAGACTGCGGACAGGCAGCTAAAGCCATATATTACAGGCACAAAGAGAGATTTACACTTTCAAACTAAACACAACTGCATGCCTGAATACTCAATGACCAGGGGCCCGGGCTTTTTTTTCTCCCTCTCTCTCTCCTGCCCTCAAATCATTTTCATTAAATGAACACGAAAAGCCATTGAGCCCATTGAGAGCAGCCAGTCTGAAAAGAGTCGCAACTTTATTATTTGGGCTGAATGCAGCTCGCAGCAGAAAAGGCCTTTTCTTCAGCTCACTCACAGCTTAGAAAAGAGCCAAACTAAAGCGTGCTTGCAGAAAACAATCACATCCTTCAGCACTGCTTCACATACTCCACTGCAACTCTCTGTTTTAGTAGCTGCACTGTAAAATGCACCATTTAATGATGTTCTTTATTGATTTTGAATGTAAAAATAAGTCAAGACATCCTCTGCGTCATTGAATTTAACTAAAAAATGAAATATACACACTTTTTGATCATTTTTTCCTGATAAATAGGTAGAAATTGCACTGTTTGCCATTTTTTAAGCGTTAACTTAATTAGAACATGCCCAAACTACTGAGTAAGCCTTAATCTGAAATGTATTTGTACCACCTTAGAAATATTCAAATCTATCAAACCTGAGAGATTAGTTTTACCACTTAATTTGTCATATTAATGTATTTTCCTTATGTGTGATGACCCAAACAATAGGCAGTTAACAATTGTGAATAAAAGTATGAAAATTACATGTCATATAAAAAAACGCTAAATTTGTTGGATGTTCGTCTAAGGTGTAACTACCATACAGACCAATAAGAACACGTCTTTTGGCATTTTTACTAATCTGAAATTGGCGCAATTAAATCAACTTTAAAATGTAGATGCTAATGAATGCTAAATTATTTGCTTGGATATGGGTTTTATAATAAATGGTCATTCATTAATGCTTGACTGTTTTTGCTGTTACTTTATTAAACCAACTGATATCACTCTTCACTAAGCGCCACCGCCACCCCATGTGGTCTTGCAGGAGTACTGAACCCAGTCAATGGATGCTAATGGGGGAAATTAGCGCATGACTGCTACACGCCCTGCTAGGCCTGTTAAAAGTCACTGTTTCTCGGCTGGTGGTGGGTGTTTCAGTGGGTGGTTTGGTGGGTGGTTTGGTCACGCTGTAATCAGTGCAGGTTCACGGATATAAAGCGTCCACCATGCTAAAATAAGCAAGGCTTGTTTTGGACAATGCTAATGCTACACTGTTCAATAGGGATTTAACAGAGTTAACACAGTAATCTAATGCTGATAGACTGTTTAAGGATAAGCAAGTCTGTAAACCATAAAGGCAAGGTTGTAGCGTACAAACTCAACTTTCATGAAATGAAATTCATTCAAACTAAAACCCATAACATGCCAACAGACGGTGAACTTGTGTGTCACAAAATATTACTCTTGAATATAAAAATATGAAAAAATAAAAAATAGCATAAAACTTATCCATAAAGGGTGCTTTAGTTTAATCAGTAGATCAATCCTAAAGAACCATGAACACTTAAAGAACTAGTCACACAAAAATGGTTCTGTATGGTACTAAATATCTTGTAAAATTACCAGAACCTTAACTCTATTTGATGTTATATATATATTTTTAAAGTGTTCTCTATAAAACAACGCTCAATAAGGGCTCTCCATTGTAAATATTTGTGCATTCAAATAGTTGTCTGAGTGCTCATGGCTCTAGCCAAATTTTAAGGGTGTATAATGCAAAAAAGGTTCTGCTGTTATGGTAAGTCATGTTAATGGGTTGGTGCTATATACAGCCCCTTTTTTAAAGAGTGTTATGCATGCTCCACACAGAATAGTACAAAACTATCAACTCACCAGGGAAATAAGCTGAGCGGATGAAGGGGTAGAAAGATCCATCAAAATACGGAGCAGGAAAAGCTTTCGGGTGGAACGAGCACACAGTGGGGGGACATGGAGCTACAGAACACAAAAAATAAATGCATTTGTTAGATCAGAGTTGATCACTGTAATGTTCTTCTTACTGGAGAAAACAGTCCATCATCTACAACTCATAGCAAATGCAGCAGCCTAGATACAGCCCCTGTTTAGACCCCTGTTTAGAAACTGCTCTACTTCTGCTACTAGTTTTTAAAGCTTTAAAAACAGAAATCATGGAGAGACTCTTTTATTCTCTGTTATTCTGCTTGTAAACTGTGGAACTCAGTTACACCTTTTATTTTATTTATTTTATACTTTATTAGCTCAGTGCACATGTTTAATAAACAATTTTAAAAGATCACTATTATTACTGACTGAAAAACACTTTGAGCTGCAAACAGGACGTAATAAGAGGCCAACACTGCCTGAGGTGGGTTGCAATCTAATGTTGACCACCATGATGCTGTTGTCAAGCAACATACAACAATTATTAATTTGCCACCAATACAAAAGACCACAGACTGGATGCAGAGTCTGGTTGTATAATATGGAAAAGATATATGTGGCGCTCCTACCTGTCCTGGGCGTGTGCGCGAGGATGGCTCTGACCCCGAACTTCAGCTCCTCGGGCGCTGTTGATTGGTGGGTTTTGGTGAGCGCAGGCGGAGTGGGCGGGGCTCGCGGTAGCAGCAGCTCCTCCACGCGGAACCCCGATCTGCGCGGTGGGGGCGGGGGGAGAGAAGGGGGAGGGGGTGGACTCTTCATCATCATCATCATCATCATGGTCATCGACAACAAGAGAAAACAAACCAGCACGAGAAGCGCACAGAGACACAGAAGAAAGCGCGTGAGCCCGCGCCCTTTATACCGCGCACTCTTCCTCGGGATTGGCCAGCCAGCTGGGCGAGTCTGATTGGACGTCTGACAACAAAGGAGGCGGAGACGTATTAACATACGGACTGATTTGCATGCGGACTTAGTTTCTTTCAGTCAGCGATAAATGTGTAGAGTTTGTTCTTTTTCCACTGCAGTTAAACTGAAGAGATACATTTAACAATATTAATAAGATTAATCCAGTTTTACCCATAATCCAGTCAGAAAATAATATTATTAACATAGTGTTCTTTTTTTATTAACTGTCTTACAAGTCTAATATTACAGAATAATGTATTAGTACAGAGATGGATTGTGGATATTATTATTATTATTATTATTATTATTATTACACTGCTGTGATGATAGGATCGTAAGTATAAGCATATCAGAATTGTAAAATAAATTAATAAAGTAAAGATATCACTAAAAAAACTTCATATTGAAATTTATTTAGAGAATCATGTTTGAAGATGAGATTTCTTTTACAATTTAAAGACTTTTTACATAATCTAAAAGTTCTAGAAAGGATTCTTAAAGCACTGCAGAACCTCCCATTTTCCCAGCATGGTTCTTTAGGGTTCTCTTATGACACACACCAAACCCTTTAAAGCACCTTTTATTACTGGCTTTTATTTGATTATATTATAGAATTAATATTGTATGAAATAAAAAAATTATGTATCTTGTAAGGTCTGTACATATAATAAGGACAGTTATGTTTCATTATAATAGAAGTAAACAGTAGAATAAATACTGGTTTGTATTAATAACAAAGTGCATTATTGCATAATGTGTATTATAGTATTTTATAATGTACATTATGTATTGTGTTGGAAATATGTGGTGTATATAAATGTTTTTAAAATTGGTACTTTGCATGTGCAATGCTGATTAAAATGACTTATTACAGTGCATTTACCTTTTTATAAATTCAATGAATTATGTTTTTATTAAATAAGGCTTCCTCCTTTTCTCTGGGGTGGTATTTATTTTTGTAAAACAACAAACAGCAATGACATTATTATAGGATAAGTAACATATTATTACAAATGAAAGCATTTCCAAATGTTTCAATGATGTAAGATGCTTACTGTGGGTTCCATAGATTATTCTCAAAAAGACTAGAATAAAGTTTTGCACATTAGTGTTTATTGTAATAAATATATACGTGATTTCAGGAGTCCTGCATGTCTGTGTCCTCAGTAAAGTGCAATAATGTTCATGAATGTTTGCTGCTTATGGTTATAACATAGTTAAACACTTCCCCTCACCTACAGGATTGTATTTTATTTGATAGCAGTGTGTGTGTGTGTGTGCGATGTGTGTAAATCCTCTCTTTGTGAGCAGCAGATGGTTGGAGGGAAAACATGCCTCGCGCCTTTATTTTCATGACCGAGACCAATCTGTAATAGCGCAGCAAAAGCTGCTTTTTCTTTCAGTTAAAGAGTAAAAGCAGCTGGTGGGGTTTGATTAAGCCCATTAAAGGCACATTTCCATCATATTATCCACCAAAACAACACCTCAAGCACCTCACAGCCTCAGCGCTCGCATTATCGCACTTTAAACAGTTCAAACTGCTTTGTTTGCCCCCAGTTAGGCCGTTACGCGTGCACAGTCACACCTTATATTTGGTTTATTTGTCAGTGATTATCTGATCTGCAACGGGGTATTGAAATCCATATATTTGTTTTCTTTAAGATATATGTTTTTAATGGATTTAAGTCCATTTTTTGAATATGTTGAATAAACAATTACTTCAGGTAATCAGGATCAGAAAAAAATAGAATTAAAGACTATGTTTAAAGACTAAAGATAGAATATAAAACAGTAAAATTATATTTTACAGTTAGTTATAACCTTTTTTACACATTATTTAAATTATTAGTAAATTAATGCAGTAAATTATTAGATTTTTTAGAAACTTGTGGAACATATAGTGTTATTTTAATAAGAAAATGTGAACAATGAGTAAGGGACCAAAAGTAACAAGGAACTTCTGGGACTGCAGTGGAACCTTTTAGAACATACAGCATCTATCAGCATAGGAACCTTGAGGTTGGAATTGGCTTTCGTTTGAATTTTCCGTTCCACCTTAAATGCAGCAGCTGTTACATTCTGATGCCTTGGCCTCCAGCACCAGAATGTAACAGCTGCAGCATTTAAGGTGAAACAGCAAGTTTAAATGAGAAGCTTTATAAAAAACAGGATATGACAGCCAAAAAAAGGTATTAGGAGCTAAACTTTGGTAACTGAAATGGAACTGAGGAAAAAGTGGGTTACATTGCTTGCTAACATATCAGTTAGTAAAGATCTAATCATTTAAATACAACTATAAATAATACCACTATTTTGAAGAATCCTATAATGTGCAGTGATATGATATGCTTTTCTTGTCTTTGAGCAGTCTATTCTGCTGTAGCGTCTCGCTCCCCAGCGCTGAGGGGATTTAGATTTTGGGGGGCGCGGTTGGGGGGTTTGGAAGGGGGGTCCAGGAGCCGGTGACAAGCATTAAATCCATATTAACTTGGCATTTAACACAGCCCTTTCTCTTTAAACGCAGAAAAAGCCACACACCTCTTTGGACAAAGCTTTTAGTGCGCGTCGTCTCGCTGCACCTGTTCTTTGATATGTCTTGCAGCAGGGATTAGAGTTTTTTTCTTCTTTTTTTTGGGGAGATTTTTCTTTCTTTGACCCCCGCCATTGGTTGTCTATCAAAAAAAAGTGGGGGGGCTTCTAAGTGCGTTTCGCAAGTTTGAAAGCAGGGAAAGTTAAGCTTGGACGATTGTGCGAGGCTATTAAACTGAAATATCCCTCCCATTTGGCAGCATGCATAACAGGTGCTGTTATAATCCTCTTTACACGCTGTAATTGTTCAACTGATTCATAAACAGGCACAAGCCAGGCCATTCAGACTCATACAGTCCACATCTTTTGCTCTTTCTTTCTTTCCTTCCCTCCTTTTAATGCGTTTCTGTCACAGCTCGAGCCTGGACCTTTTGTTTGTCTTGCATATTTGAATGCAAATTTATATTACTCGCTGATAGCTAAACTTCAGCACTGAGAAGTGCCAACATGACACTTTATTTCAGCAGTGCACTCTGAAAGGTAATTTTTCAGAATTTTCGGGACAGTTGAATTAGTTAAGATGTAAACTTAGTCATTCCCAGTCGTTTGGTGTGAAATCCTCAGTTCACCCGAAACCTACCAAGTTCAAATTGTTCAGAGAGTTGTTGATAGGAACTAGACATCCATTTCTAAAAGCTCCCTCACAGACAGTTATTACATAGAATGGTTATGAATACACCTTCATGTCTGTGGCATTGTTTCATGATACCTTTCAAAGATTGTGACATTAAAATCCTTTGATGATGGATACATGGGATACATGCAGAGCATTGTGAGGCAAATTAGTAACCAAAGAAAATATATGATTTTAGGTTATTATTTTCTCTATTTTATCATCATTTACTGCTTCACTGCTGGTTTTCGATAATAAATAAAATGGCCATATTTGTGTTGTAGACGTGACAAACGCTGCTTCCCATCACCACCACTGTAAAAAAATCTCTACAATGTATCATTGCAGACCAGGTCACTATATTATGTTCTCACATTGGAAAAAGGATACAGTAACCTGATCTTGAGGGGGTATTACTGTTCTGTCCTCTCTTCTGCTCAGATGTACAACACTGTATAAAAAAACAAGACATATTTTAAAGCATAAAATGAACAAAGTTATTGTTCAGCAGACAAAAAGGGAGTTTTGCTCTAAAATGACCACGTTTGGTTCCCTAAATAACCATTTAGTGGATGATTCTTCAAATAATTGTTTTTGTAAGTAATGTCTGGGTGTGAAGAAAACTTTTTTACAGTAAAATAACCTCTATGTAAAGTAAATGTTTTATGCTAATCAAAGTTTTTTTCCTTGGAGAGCGTTTCAAAGCCAAGAACCAGTATAGGAATGGTAAACACTGATGTTGGTGCTGTATAGAATGGGAGTTTTTGTTCATAAATAAAGTTTTTATTCTAATCTATTTACAGTCAATTTTGTTTTATTTTTATATCACACAGACACCTACCATTAAAAATAATATAAAAACTGACATAATTTGGTAATATAATGATTCACATCCACAGCTAATACAGAGGAGAATAATTAAAAGCAGAATGTATTGGTTAGCCTGTTAACTCAAGGTCAAGTGTGTTTAATAGGAGAGGAGCTAAACGATTGGCCGTTGGATAGTCCTCACTTGTGAGCAGTCCTGTATTTGTTAAACATCGTGTTTAAAGAACAGTTTCCACAATGCCTTAGAGAAGCACTTTTATTTGGTACACTAAAAACATTTTAATAAATGGTTCCTGTCTAGGCAAAAATATGTTTGCAAATGAGAAGTGTGAGCATCAAGAACTTTTCTAGTCAAGTCAAGAGAACCTCCACATGATGTAAAAGTTGTAGAAATAGCTATAGGATAGGAAAGGAACATTTACATTATGCGAAGGTTGTTTGAAGGTTCCTCACATGTTCAAATCTCTTTGTCCAAAAATGTTTTTTGGAGAAGCAGAAGTGGTTCTTCTGTGGTGAAGGACCACCCAAAAACTACCAAGAATGCTACAAAGACTTTATTTGTTTATTTATTTATTGTACAACTGTTGTTTAGGCACAGATACATAATCATAAAAAATGAAAATATTACAAGTGATAGCACTTTGCAGTCCATTTTAACTTAATGAATTTTTTTCATTTCTAGTGACATTATCTGCATTATAATATGAAGAAATAGAATAATGAAAATTTAAGCATGAATTTTTTCAGCAGATCCGATAGAAGAAAGAAAATGGAACAAAGTTGCTTCAAAATTGTATTTTATATATATATATATATATATATATATATATATATATATATATATATATATATATATATATATATATATATTTGAAGTGGATGGTGACAGAGGATCTACAGTCTTCAGTGGTCAGTGGGCATTGACACGATTGCGAGCGCGTAATCGGATTGTAAGTGAGCGGGTACTCATGTCAGTTTGCGTCTCGTCAGATGAATAACACACACACATACGGGGGCGCAGAGCGGTGGTCAGCAGCAGGCTCTTAATCTCACCCGCCGCAGCGTTTAGAGAGAAAAAGACCCAAAGCCTCATTTAATTCATATCTGATTCTCACTGAAGCGTTGTGACATATTAGCATAACAGCAGGAACACACTGCCTCCTCCCAGCGTGCGTGCATGTGTGGGTGTGTGTGAAGGGCTGAATATGTTTAAACATAGTTTGTGTGTGTGTGTGTGTGTGTGTGTGTGTGTGTGTGTGTGTGTGTGTGTGTGTGTGTGTGTGTGATGCATAAAGACTACAACGGTCAAAGATTTGGAAGCACTGTAAAATGTGCAGTAAAATGACAGAACATTTTAAACCATGACAATGTGCTACCATAACATCTCAACACTAACCCTAAATATTGATTTTCCTTAAAAGCTATCATGTAATATTAATATTAATTCTTCATATGATGTTTTTCACTCTTAGCTCACATCCACAAAACTCTGTTATTTCCAGAACTTAATGACATGACTCAATGGTTGACATAATTATGGGGCTTGCATAGAAAAAGAGAATGTGAATCAACTTGTGTAAAGACTTTATATTATGAATCAGCATATATTTTTAATTATTCAATAACCACAGTGAGTTATCTAGTATTTACTATCCCTATAACAGCAACTACTTAAAATTATTCAGTAACTTCTATTAATTATTAAGCATCTGCTATGAATTATTATCAGTATACCAGCAACTACTGTAGCAAATTTAGTATGTACTACAAATTATTCATTATGTACTAGAAATTATTCAGTATCAGCTATTTAGTATCAGACATATTCTGTATCTGCTATACATTATTCAGTAGCTATTGTAAATATTCAGTATATGTTATGAATTATTACATATTTATTATCAATTAAATTAGCAATTACTAAGTATTACTCTTCATACTACACATTATTTAAGTTCCACTATGAATGATTTAGTATCTAATATGAATTAATACGAATTATACTACTACATTTATTACTATATACTACAAATTAATTAGTGTCAGCTATACATTATTTGGTAATTATTACAAATTATTATTTTACTACTATAAATATTCAACAGCTACTATGAAACAGATGTGTAAGTTCTGTAATTATGAGATTGAGGAACTGATATCTGGATTTAAACATCTGTTTTATTAACTCTGTGGAACTTCATTTCTGTGAAGTAGGAGTGAGAATTTGAAGGCTTGTCCGGTCCGCAGGTCTGAGCTTTGTAAGGGGTTAATTTGACCCTGTTTGATTTGAATTCCTCTTGCACTGTGTCTGAGTGAAGACGTTAACTCCTGAAGCAGGATATGGCTGATTGTGAGTTATTCTGAGGCTGCGAGGCGTGATCAGATTCAGATTCAGGTGCATTGGTCACACCCGCACGCCTAAATCAGTCTTGACTGACGTGCCGCTCTGACCCAGCGGTGTCCGGCCCTAGGGCAGAGCCTTAAAGCGGAACCAGCAGTCATTCATTGCAGGACACGCACAGTCATGTGCAGTGACACACTCTGCAGTGACTGATCCCGTTAGGAGTGTCAGGGTGCTGAAAGAGGCAGAGGTTAGATGACAGTTGTGAGGCTTTGAGAGCGCAGTGACTGCATTCAAATGCATTAATATTAAGACCCGGATGTGAGATTAACCTGTGCTCATGTTAGAACTAAGAATCAGAAAGTCAGAGTGTTAAATGGAGAAAAAGGACAAAGGAGTTGGTTGTGTTGAAAGGATAGGACTTGGATAGGATATAAAGAAACTAGTGGTTATGATTTGGGACGCACTGATGTAACATTTTCTCGCCCAATTCATATACCTGAACTCAAGATATTAGCCTATAACACCAGTAAATCAATTTAATGAATTGATATTAATCTCACTATTACTGAGCTCTGCTAAAGCCTGAGTAGACTTATAAAACAGTGTGACGAACAGTTATTAACCTCATCGTTACTGGGCTCTGCTAATGCCTGAGTAGACTAATACATCAGTGTGATAATCAGTTATTAATCTCACTATTACTGGGCTCTGCTAAAGCCTGAGTAGACTTATAAAACAGTGTGATAATCAGTTATTAACCTCATCGTTACAGGGCTCTGCTAAAGCCTGAGTAGACTGATAAAACAGTGTGATGATCAGTTATTAACCTCATCGTTACTGGGCTCTGCTAAAGCCTGAGTAGACTGAGAAAACAGTGTGATGATCAGTTATTAACCTCATCGTTACTGGGCTCTGCTAAAGCCTGAGTAGACTGAGAAAACAGTGTGATGAACAGTTATTAACCTCATCGTTACTGGGCTCTGCTAAAGCCTGAGTAGACTAATAAACAGTGTGACGAACAGTTATTAACCTCATCGTTACTGGGCTCTGCTAAAGCCTGAGTAGACTGAGAAAACAGTGTGATGATCAGTTATTAACCTCATCGTTACTGGGCTCTGCTAAAGCCTGAGTAGACTAATAAACAGTGTGACGAACAGTTATTAACCTCATCGTTACAGGGCTCTGCTAAAGCCTGAGTAGACTGATAAAACAGTGTGACAATCAGTTATTAACCTCATCGTTACTGGGCTCTGCTAAAGCCTGAGTAGACTGATTAAAACAGTGTGATGATCAGTTATTAACCTCATCGTTACCGGGCTCTGCTAAAGCCTGAGTAGACTGATAAAACAGTGTGATGATCAGTTATTAACCTCATCGTTACTGGGCTCTGCTAAAGCCTGAGTAGACTAATAAACAGTGTGATGATCAGTTATTAACCTCATCGTTACTGGACTCTGCTAAAGCCTGAGTAGACTGATAAAACAGTGTGATGATCAGTTATTAACCTCATCGTTACTGGACTCTGCTAAAGCCTGAGTAGACTAATAAATCAGTGTGACAAACAGTTATTAACCTTATTGTTACTGGACTCTGCGAAAGCCTGAGTAGACTGATAAAACAGTGTGTTGATCAGTTATTAACCTCATCGTTACTGGGCTCTGCTAAAGCCTGAGTAGACTAATAAACAGTGTGACGAACAGTTATTAACCTCATCGTTACAGGGCTCTGCTAAAGCCTGAGTAGACTGATAAAACAGTGTGACAAACAGTTATTAACCTTATTGTTACTGGACTCTGCGAAAGCCTGAGTAGACTGATAAAACAGTGTGTTGATCAGTTATTAACCTCATCGTTACTGGGCTCTGCTAAAGCCTGAGTAGACTGATAAAACAGTGTGACAATCAGTTATTAACCTCATCGTTACTGGGCTCTGCTAAAGCCTGAGTAGACTGATAAAACAGTGTGATAATCAGTTATTAACCTCATCGTTACTGGGCTCTGCTAAAGCCTGAGTAGACTGATTAAAACAGTGTGATGATCAGTTATTAACCTCATCGTTACCGGGCTCTGCTAAAGCCTGAGTAGACTGATAAAACAGTGTGATGATCAGTTATTAACCTCATCGTTACTGGGCTCTGCTAAAGCCTGAGTAGACTGATAAAACAGTGTGATGATCAGTTATTAACCTCATCGTTACTGGGCTCTGCTAAAGCCTGAGTAGACTGATAAAACAGTGTGATGATCAGTTATTAACCTCATCGTTACTGGACTCTGCTAATGCCTGAGTAGACTGATAAAACAGTGTGACAAACAGTTATTAACCTTATTGTTACTGGACTCTGCGAAAGCCTGAGTAGACTAATAAACAGTGTGACGAACAGTTATTAACCTCATCGTTACAGGGCTCTGCTAAAGCCTGAGTAGACTGATAAAACAGTGTGATGATCAGTTATTAACCTCATCGTTACTGGGCTCTGCTAAAGCCTGAGTATACTGATAAAACAGTGTGTTGATCAGTTATTAACCTCATCGTTACTGGGCTCTGCTAAAACCTGAGTAGACTGATAAAACAGTGTGATGAACAGTTATTAACCTCATCGTTACTGGGCTCTGCTAAAGCCTGAGTAGACTAATAAAACAGTGTGATGATCAGTTATTAACCTCATCGTTACTGGGCTCTGCTAATGCCTGAGTAGATAAAGTAAAAGTAGATTGGTGGTGTAGACTATTTACACAAAGTCTTTAACCAAATTGCTTTTATATGTGGAGTAAATTTTGGTTGCTGACTTGCTGTATACCAGAACTTTTTAGTTTTATTACCTGCATCTCATTTAATTTTAAAATATATTGATTACATAAAGCAGGTAACTGTAGTAACTGTAAATACTGGACTTCATCAAAGGAGATATTTGGTAATAGAATCAATTGTATGGTTATTCTGTGGTTTGTGTTTTAATGATTACTTCCCAGATGAATAGACTTTTTATCTGCATGAGCAGTACTTCGGTTCTGTACCTGTGTACCAAACTTTACATATTTATTCATTCATTACAATGTGGATAGATACACTTTGCAAATTGTATAAAAAGTCACTTTTAATAAGCATGACACGAACAAGCCCACTTGAACCTTGGCCGCGGGGAAATGGCTGTGTGATTGTGTGCGTGTGCTTACTGGTACGTAACCTTTGCCTAGTAAGTGCAAACCATGAGACTTAACTGACCCGGCCAATACAAAAGGTCATTGAATAGGAGGTGGAGAGGGGCTAGTGAGGAGGAAAAACTGACCTTAAAAAGAAAGCTTTTGGATTGAGGAATGTGAAACATTCACTCAATGCATGTGAGTCCATTGTGATGATGTAATCTTATTTTTAATTCAGCTTATAACTTATAGAGTTTACAGAATTTTCAGATTTTAACACTAAAATATTTTGCATGTTAAAATATTTGTCTCTAGAACCACCAACCACGTCAGCAATCCTCTAAAAAACACAGCAATAATTTGTCTACAAATCAAATGTTCACTTTTTTGCTAGCTTATTTTACCCCATATGTAGTCAATCAGCCAAGACAGGTTTAGTGTTAGATACCATATAATCAGTTCTACCATATAATTAGATACCATAGAGATTATTTGCATATATACAAGAGTATATATATATATATATATATATATATATATATATATATATATATATATAGCGAGAGAGAGAGAGAGAGAGAGCACCGTGTCACAAGGCGAAAGTCATAACCAAGTGGCTTGATGAACAAAACATTGAAATTTTGGGTCCATGGCCAGGAAACCCCCCAGATCTCAATCATGCTGAGAACTTGTGGTCAGTCCTCAAAAAGAGGGTGGACAAGCAAAACTCAGAAACTGTGATCAATTCCAAACACTGATTAGGCAAGCATGGGTTGCCATCATTCAAGATTTTGCCCAGAAGCTGATCTCCAGCATGCTGAGGCGAGTTGCAGAAGGGTCAACACTGTAAACATTAAGTCTTTGCTTAAACTGCATGTATTTGTCATTAAAAGGTTAACACTCCTACGTAATGCTTATAATTGTACTTCATTATACCATATAAACATCTGACAACAGCTTCTAAAAAACTTTGAATTTTGTTTGTGAAAGCCAACATTTGTGCCATTCTCAAAACTTTTGGCCACGACTGTATATATACTTACATTAAAGTAAAGAGGGGTTTTGTCTTCTGCTGTAGAGTTATCTTTTTTTTTGACAGTGGCAATATGTTAGTAACCTCGAATACCAAAGCCATGTACCAACATCATACTAACCACCTTGGACGAAATAGCTAAGCAAAGCCATTGCAGAATCCTTGAATTCCATAGAAATGGTCCTAATCAACCTGGGGTGCGTTTCCCAAAATGTTCGTAACGCTAAGTACTTCTTAACTTCATACTTAAGAACATTCTTAAAATTACGAACGTTTCCCGAAAGCCTTCATAACTAACGTGGTACATAAAGTCGTTTGTAAATGTAAGAGTAGTCTGACCCACTCGTAACTTGATTAGTTCTTCTTAACTTGAAGTTCACATGCAAATCTGTCTCAAAAACAAAATAGGCCGCTTAGCATCCTTTTTAAAATGCATTGTTCTGTGCATAGCAACTACACGTATACAAACATGAATTCAAAAAGATTTAAAATCACTTTTAAAAGCGGAACTGCATCACGGAAATGACATCCAACGTCAACAAATATATTGAACAGCTTGAATTATGTAAACAGTACACTTCTAGAATAAACAGGTGTTTGCTTGTATCATGTTGTAGTGGGAAGCAAACTGCCTAAAACTTTGAAGGTCCTGAGTTCAATACTGCGCATAAATGTACATTTTACTTTTTTATTTTAAGGTTGGAATCATCGTAACCTTGTAAAACAAACAATTTAAAGGGCTTAAAGTACAATACATTATTTGTTGATATACACATATAAATGAACATATATATATTTTTTAATTTCCAGTGTTACAGTCGTGGTAATGTGTATAATACATAAATAAAAAAATATTACACATTGGCTTACTAAGCTTGTTATCCCTTAACCAGTCAAACAAAGTGATCAATTATGTATACATATAAATTACTATGAGGAAGGCTGACAAAGGTGAGTATGTGATGAACAGGCACTTATGATCTTTTTCCATTTCTGCTATTTCTCTTTATCTATAGAACTTCACAGATCTTTGGAAAATAGTATGTTTAGTTTTTTTTTTCTCTAGTTTTTTAAACATTTAGCTTTTATTTCATCCTGAGAAAAATTGCGTTTGTAAGGCCGGTGTGCCGTGCTAGGAAGGTTAATTGTGTGCCTATTAATAGGCTCAGCGTGCTATAGACAACAATTGCAAACGAAGTGTTTTAATTTTTTAAGTAAAATAATGTAAATACTTATTTGTTGTTCTTTTTTATTATTAAAAAAGATACATTTGTGGCATAATAATGAGGAATCTTGTGTAAATCGGTGGTTCAGTTCTCGACTGGCAGTGCCTATTCAGCGCTGACGCAGGGGGTGGAGTCAACAAAGAGCTACTTAAAACTAGTTTGTAAGTTTGGAGACTAAGAAGGCTTTTGGGAAACACTCGCAAAATTGGGGTTCTTAAAGTTGCGTTGTTCATAAATCACTAAGATCAATCGTTATCGGGAAATGCACCCCTGTTTTGATGACATAACAACACCTTAGCAACCACCTTATATGTACAAAAATTACATAGTGCAGCTTAAACAACTCGATAATGGGATAAATTAGGCATTCTGAGGCATAAACTTCTATTATTTGATAGCTTATATATAAATAAGTTCTAGATACAAATGTTTAGGAATGATTATTCTTTTTGCCTTCTGCAAATTCTGTGCATTTATTTGATTGCCAGACATTTGATTGTTGGTTCCACATTTACACAATAGGTTTGTCATGGATTCTTGATGTAGTCAAAAGTTCTCGAGGCTGACATTAAACCATAACTGTAACCTCTTTGGTTCAGAACACTCAGACTGCCAGAGACAAAAGATAAATTGTCGCATTTCTGACGCTTATAATATTTCTTACTGTACAGCTGTTTACAGCAGTGCAAAGGGGCACCAGTGGTAAAAAAAATACATTTTTTAAGCTTTTACTTTACTATGTACAGGCATTTGTTCATTATGTGATGATGGTGAGCAATATTTAGCACTTTGTTGATAATTTACCGCCACCAAATATATTGTTAACAGAATTTGTAGATGTCATCAGCCATAATGGGGATTTTACACCTCTTAAAGTCACAGCTAATGCAATATACACATAGATACATTTTATGTGCAGGTAGATCTTAAATGGAGTTAAAGGAACTACAACAGCCTTACAGTATGTTTTAATACTCTGACTCCTATTGAATACTGTTATCCTCATTATTAGTTTTCAACATTTTGCTTATTTGGTTTTCCAATATTAAAATAATATGGACATGAATTTTACAATCACCTTCCCACAAAAAAATAAAAAGTATGCAATGCACACAACTGGTCCTACCACCAAATTTGAACCTCTCATTTCTTTCTGGCCTTTGCTTCCCCTCTGAATATTTTCCCATGTGCACCTCTAAAGCCCCCAGAGCGGATTTCACACCGCTCGGTCACCCTCTACATCCACACAGACGGCTGGAAGAGAAAGAAAGTGTGTGTGATGATCTGAGGGCTGGAAACTGATCTCTGTGTTACAGTCTGTCTGGAACACAAACGCGGTTATCTTTTACGAGCTCTGTGTGACCCGAGCGAGCTTCAGAGCGCTGAGATCATCTTCGGATACAATACAATCAGCACAGGCATGCTTATCACCACAACGCTGCATCAATTTGAAGTGATACTTCATCCAAAAGTCTAATTTACACAGTTGCCCCCCCCCTTTCCCCAAGTGTAGTCGATCAGTCAAGATGGGTTTGATGTCTGAAGTTTGTTCATGGGTTGAAAAAGGAGGTCTGTCACAATGTTTAGGTTTCATAAGCAAAATCAGTCTTCATACTGATGAAGATGTGATGACAGTAGTACAAGGAGCAAGTTTCTAAACAACTTCAAAACAATGGGCAAAGCCATTGCTGTAATATCCCGGATGGTAGCTAAGGTGTTGTTAGGTTGTTCCTGAAAAATCCCAGGTGGTTGCTAAGGTGTAGCAAGGCCATTGTAGTGTTGTGGAGTTTGAGGAAATTATTAAGTAATCTCTGATAGACATGGAAAAATCTATTAAATGTACATTAAATGGTCATGAATACACCACCAGGTTTCACATTTTCCCCTTCTGAGAAATTTTTAATCTTAATTCATGATGGAGGGATGCATGAAAGAAGTTGTAATGCATAATTCCCAAGTAAATTTTTATTTTCTGATTTAACATCATCACCATTTTATATAGAAACGTGTATGTTCACCGGTGGGTTTGATAATAAATAAACAGGCTATATTTGTGTTGGTTCCCATTAACACCACTCTAAAGCAGTCTGTGTCTGTATAATCAACCGTACACTGTACCACTCTGAATGACACTGTTTACATCTCAACCATTAAATCATGGGATTAAAAAATAATAATAATAATCAGTAGATTTTCATTTAGACGAAACGTAAAAGTAAAAAAAATTCTAATTTCAAACGAAGGCATGGTGTCCTTAAAGTTTTGGCGGGGTGTGTGGGAAGGTTTTGTTAAAGAAGCTTATCGAAATATAATTTTCTAAGTCAAACACTGTCGTCTCCTCCTACTGAACACCTGCTTGTGGCTTTTGTCCAGCAAGCTGGACTGGGAGCAGATTTGGGTATTGAAAATCTTGCAGAATAATTCCTTCCTGTGCCTAAATTTGTTGCTCATGTGAAACGAGGGGGTGAGGGGGGGCGTGCAGTTTTTATCAAAGTTTCCAAACGCGTCCCGCCTGTTTGCATGAGAATGCGGCCCCGCGCCTCTCTGGCCTCTCTTGGTGCTGACCGCAGAGCTGACATCTCTAATCCCCCAAATATTGTCAGGCCTGAGTGAATGAGCGGCACATTAAAGCGCATCTATAATGATTCTGTAATACTTCTGCTGCCTTTGTGGATCCTCACACTTTTGTTTAATTCATCGGCGCTGCTGAAGATGCAGAGCCTCCTGTGGGGAATGAATGGTGCTCCACCAAGTCCGGACCCTCTCTCACACCCACACCAGGGGTCTACTGGCACATCAGTGCGAAGGAGCCGATGTAGCTGTTTCAGTTACAAAGTTACAATTGACTACAGTAATTTTACTAAAGTACTATGTTTTTATTTTTTTGCTATAATAACACTTTCTAGTTGTTTTCTGATAAAATCTAACAGGAACAATCAGTGTATTGTTATAATCAGTGAAATTCTTATAGCCACATTTCTAGAAGCTAATCCTTGACAGGTAGAGAAGAAAAAACTAGCCTTTGTATATTGAAATATTAATTTAGTGTCTAAAAATAATGACTTTGAAATAGTGTGTCATTGTAATTTGTTATCAAATTATCAAATCAATAAAAAAATACATACTTATTACATCAATAAATTGTTGTCAACATCAAGTCAATGTTCCAGGCTAGTAAATCATTATTTTGAGATACTTAGTCAGAATTATGAGAAGGTTCAGCATTCTGAGATACATTTTGAGAAAAATTTAAGATTTTAAGATTACAATTCAATGTTTAGATGAAATAAGTCACTATTTTGAGAAGTCAATATTAAAAAAAAAGAAGTCATAATTTTAAGATACTGTATCTATAATTTGAGAAAAATATTTTAAGTACTAAGTTGCTTAAGGCAAAAATATAAAGAACATAAAAATAACTCTCTATCAAATGTATCCTCCTCTTTTAACCTGCTACGTAATAGCACCAGTGTGAGATACTGGTGTATGGATTGAACAGTTTGAGGGACATTTTGAATGGAATACCCAAAAGTGTGTGTTATGTTGTGCTGTGTTTCAGTTTAAGCAGCAGCACTCGGGGAGTGTCGGTAGATTCGCCCTCCCTCACAGCCCGGTCACTGAACTTCTAAATAATAAACTCAGCGCTCGAGCACAAAGCAGTGCAGTTCATTAGCCTGGAGGAGCTGCTTAAAGGGACTTTAGCGGACCGGCTCATTCTTCCCCACAGAATGGAGGCTAATGACAGTGAGCTGCCTTTGATTAGACAAAGCAGGCAGCTTTAATTTGGCCTTTAAAAAGCAGCCGTCATTGTATCAAACGGGGACCTTCCATTGAGGCCAGTGGCACAAGTGTGTGTGTGGGTGGGGGGGTAGAGTTTGTGAGTGAAAAACGACCCTCGTGGGCCCTGGGTCGAGTCTGATTGGGGTTGTACGGAGGAGAGAGGGATGATGGAAGAGTGAGGGCTTTTTAATTAAGCCCACTCATCAGCTCTATACGTACTTTACTTAGCCTTTATTTGCTCACACGAGTGCTGGAGTGACTGTGATTATCCTGTAGAGAATCGGTAATCACAGCTAACGGTAGCTCTTCTTTTAATTAGAAATTCCAATGGGCTGAAGATGGTGTGACAGCTGCATTTAATGACATTCTTCAGTGGTTATTTAGAGGATCCTCACAATTACAACCTTATATTGTGTGTTGAAGTATGAGTCAATTCAGTCACTTGAATTAGTTCTTTTCTCACAGCCAAAAGAATATTACTAGAGTTGGATGTTGATTGTGGTCCCAGTTCAGAAACAGGCTTGTACACTGCAAATCATGTTTACACAATGGAGTCACTTTTTTTAGTTTTAGTGCTGGAGCCACGTACAACAAAAAGTTGGAACACTGTATTGAAACTGAGAAATTGTATTGTTCTTATTAAATATATGGTGGCTTGGGTCTGGTATCTGCGGTATATATCGTTTATGATAATATCTTAATGGCCCTGTTAACGATGCGCGAGCTGACGTTATCGAGTTCGCTACTGACTGGGGAAAAAACAACAATCAAAATGCCTCGACTCCATGTGTTCACTACTTCAATCTTTAGTATGGGCTGCTACAAGTGCGCATTGAGAGCTCCCATACTGTGTGCTGGCGTAGTCTAAAGCTAGCAAAGCTGCCTAAACAACACACCTAAAGCTGAAAATGAGTGAACACACTGCACCAGAGGAAGAAACTCAGACACCGCCAGCCTCGCAGTCTACCGCCTTAGATTTAACTCCTACGTGAAGATCATCTTCACTCGTGTGGAGCTGGTTTGGATCTGAAAAGACTGACTTTGCTCAAAAGATGGCAATTTGCAGACTTTGTAAGAAAGCAGCCGTTAAAGATTGCTCGACAGCTAACCTGTTCCATCATCTCCCAACAAACCACCACCCAGAGTATGAGGAGTATGAACAGAGTATGAGGAGTATGAAGAGAGTATGAGGAGTATGAAGAGAGTATCAGGAGTATGAACAGAGTATGAGGAGTATGAACAGAGTATCAGGAGTATGAACAGAGTATGAGGAGTATGAAGAGAGTATCAGGAGTATGAACAGAGTATGAGGAGTATGAAGAGAGTATGAGGAGTATGAACAGAGTATGAGGAGTATGAAGAGAGTATGAAGAGTATGAAGAGCTTTGGGAGTGCGCTGTCCATAACAGACCTAAACCAGGTAAGGTGTCTGACAAAACACACACTCAGCAAACTTCAGCAGAGTCATTCACTAAAAAAATAGCTTTTGCCCGACGATGCTGGGATTGGCGCCAGCTAACCACCCCACACCTCCAAACGAAATTGGAGATGCTAAAAACATTTCACAAAAGTTGGAACAGGGGCAACAGAGGACTGGTAAAGTTTAAAAGTGTAAAAAAACAAACAGCAGCACATCTCACTGCTATTTAGGTTAATTGGGAAATTGACAGTTGCATTACGGGGTATAAGAACAGCATCCCAGATAGGCCAAGTCTTCAGAAGTACAGATGAGGAGGACTGTGTGAACAAATAGTGTAACAACTCAAAAATAATGTTTCTCAATGTAAAATTACAAGGAACTTAGGGATTTCAGCATCTCAGTGCAGAGTATCATTAAAAAATTCAGAGATTCTCAGAAATCATTGTATGCAAGGTACAAGCATCAAAATCCGTATTGTATGACCATGATATCAGGCAGCACTGCATTAAAAATAGACAGAATTCTGTATAGGAAATCACTGCATGGAACCAGAAACACTTCCCAAAACCTTCATCTGTGAACACAGTTTGTTGCCACATCTACAAAAGCAAGTTAAACCTCTGCCATGCAAAGAAGGAACTATTTACAAACAGGATCCAGAAGTGTTTCTCTGGCCCTAAGCTCATTTAAGATGGACTGAGTCAAAGTGGTTTGACGAATCAAAATATTTATTTATTTTTGGTAATCATGGAAGCTTCTGGGCTAAGGGAAACTTAGACTGTCTGGCTTATTATTAGTGTACAGGTCAAAAGCCAGTGTCTGGATTGGTATTGGGGGGGATTGCCATGGCTGACTTGCACATCTTTAATGGTGCCATTAATGCTGAGTGATGTATACATGTATTGGAGCAACATATGCTGCCATCCAGATGACGTCTTTTTCAGGGAACATCTTGCCTATTTTAGCAAGACAATCCCAAACCACATTCTGCACAGTCTGGGTGCTGAACTCATCTGCCTGCAGTGCAGACTGGTCATACACTGAAAACATTTGGCACATTATGAAGTGAAAATGCAACAAAGGAAACTCCAAACTGTTGAGCAGCTGAAATACTATATCAAGTAGGTATGGGATACGTTTAATTTTAAAAACTATAGCAGTTAGTCTCCTCAGTGCCCAAATGCTTTAAAAAAAATGGGCAGGGTTTTTAAAATGTATGTCTTTCTTTCTGGGTATGGTAATTGGTATATCTTAAAGTTAAAATTAAATAAGCTAGAGGCTAGTTAAAGGTTCACTATAGCAAGGTCTCTGGAAGAGAATACTTGCTTGCTCCAACTGTTAACCTGCCCCCACTGCACTGTTTTAAATGAAGAAGGCTCAGCTAGAGCCCAGAGCTCCTCGCATTCACTCAGTGATGAATCAGAAAGGCTCCATGCTAATGTTTAGCCACAGCCTGTTAGCCTCAGCACTTCTAAACACCACTCCATCTTTGCCCAACAAACAACGAACGACAAAACTGCAAACAGGGATCAAAGGCAGAAGAAATGGACGAACGAATATGCAAATTGAGTTTCCTGTTTTATGTAGGGTGGCTTTTACTTTCTTTTCTTCTTGTGGAAGTGTTTTTTCCCTGACACGCCACGTAAGAATTGATTAGCCACATTTTAATGCAGCAATCAAAGACATGGGTGATGGATACCCCATTTTCAAAAGATTACAAAACCAAACTTAAGTGGACTTTAAGGTTAGCTGAATTAGTTAGGGTTAGGGTTAGGATTAATGTACAAAATCAGAGACCACCCATTGATTTACTCAACATCAAGATGAACATCAAGTACATTCATAATATCTTTAGTGTAATTAATAAACACAAAGATAATACCAAAGTTATTTTTTCACTGTAGACTAACTGCTCATGGGGACCCTCAAGGAGTTTGCAATTTATTTCAAAATAAAAAGAGAAGACAGAGTGTAGTTTGGTTAGTTAAATGAAGTTCCAAAACCCTTACCAATAACTCACCTAGAACAGTAAGGACATCTTTCTTTGTAATTAAATATCAGGAGTTTACAACAGCTGCAACATGTGATCCTGGGCCTGTTCGTACTTCACTCCTTAAGATGGTTTTGCTTGGGTTCAAAATTATATTTTAAATAATGTAAACTTTTGTGATGAGACCGAACGAGTCAGATGCTTGCAGTAGAATTGAGATTGAGGTTAAAACCAAAAAATAACATTGAAAGCATTAGAGGAACTTCAAAGAACAGTATATGGCCAGACAAAGGTCAAAATCAGAAGACAGTAAACAACAGATTTTCCGCATAAGGAGGACACTCTCTTGAGAATGCCTGTGGATTACATAATTTATAGTCACTCATAATCAGTTTTTGTTGAAAAAGCCATGAAAAGCTTTTATTGCATGCCAAAAGTTGTTGCTTAGGAGGGAAAAAATGCAAGAAATTCACTGACAAATGGTAGCAAAAATTGCTTGCAAATCATCATTTGCAACGAAGACGAGGCTAAATGAGCTTCCTTTTTGAATTTCTTGTATTTGTTGTTTTAAATCTATCACAGACCAACTGTTCACAAAACAATACTGACTGCACAAGGATGAAGTCAGCTTCTTTGCCAGGTTTTCTGTTCCACCTTAAATAGTGTCTCAGGTGCCACAATGTTGGCCAACTACTGCACCATTTAACGTGGAACAGGAAAGTGTTTAATAAGCTGATTCCTCTCTTGTTCGATTGGTAGATTTAAGCCCTAACGTTAACTACGCAGCTGTAATTTTAATAATCATGTTGCTGGTTAATCCACAGGCCAGTAAAAGAAAACCAAACAACACGGTGGAGCGTCTTGGCGAGGTTGAACAACCGCTAACAAACAAGCTGTACTTGAATACTTTTGAATGTTTTTGTTTGTTTTCCTGAGCAGATCACCTGGAGGAGAAGGTAGTTCTTATATCTGCTGCTTTGATAGAAGCTGATCTTACAGTTTCATTAAAATCACTCTTCATAATATTAGTAACGTGACTAACATGCTGTGATCTTCTGTTTGTGTCTTTTTCTCGTAATATTGTTTAAACCAGCACAGTACTGGCTCTTTCTCCTACATTCTGTTTTTCACTTACTGCCCTCTATCTGAATTTCGAACTATATTCTATTAGAGTCTATGAGGAGATCAGAGTTTTGCATGTTGGAAACTACAGAACTGGAGGGAAGGGAGGCCTTACAAATGCTCTCTGTCAGCAGGGGCTTTTCCAGATGCTTCTATGTTGAAGCCTCTCGAGAGTAGCATGGATTGTTCCATACTAATTCATTTTAGACCATATTTTAACCTTGCTCTTTTAAGAAAAAAACAAAACAAAAAGAAAAACAATTTAGTCAGTTTGTGAAAAGTTTCAGTCAGGTTTTTGTTCTAACCATGGTACTGACAGAGCATTGGTTTGTGCAGTCAGTGAAGGCTTAGTGCT